>CM074720.1:570848620-571448620 GCA_037306005.1 Rhinophrynus dorsalis
TATACGATCACCTTATAGGTACCAGATATAAGGTACAGTATCACTTATTCATCACCTTATATCGGATACACACCGCAGGACCGGCCGATTCCTATCCCTATAGAATAAGGTACATATCCCTTTATATCATTATCTTATATCGTATACACACCGCAGGATCCGCCGATTCCTATACCTACAGAATAAGGTACATATCCCTTTATATCATTACCTTATATCGTATACACACCGCAGGATCCGCCGATTCCTATCCCTACAGAATAAGGTACCGTATCCCTTTATATCATCACCTTATATCATATACACACCGCAGGACCCGCCGATTCCTATACCTACAGAATAAGGTACATATCCCTTTATATCATCACCTTATATCGTATACACACAGCAGGACCCGCCGATTCCTATACCTACAGAATAAGGTACCATATCCCTTTATATCATCACCTTATATCGTATACACACCGCAGGACCCGCCGATTCCTGTCCCTACAGAATAAGGTACAGTATCACTTTATATCATCACCTTATATCGTATACACACCGCAGGACCCGCCGATTCCTATCCCTATAGAATAAGGTACATATCCCTTTATATCATTATCTTATATCGTATACACACCGCAGGATCCGCCGATTCCTATACCTACAGAATAAGGTACATATCCCTTTATATCATTACCTTATATCGTATACACACCGCAGGATCCGCCGATTCCTATCCCTACAGAATAAAGTACCGTATCCCTTTATATCATCACCTTATATCGTATACACACCGCAGGACCCACCGATTCCTATCCCTACAGAATAAGGTACCGTAACCCTTTATATCATCACCTTATATCATATACACACCGCAGGACCCGCCGATTCCTATACCTACAGAATAAGGTACCGTATCCCTTTATATCATCACCTTATATCATATACACACCGCAGGACCCGCCGATTCCTATCCCTACAGAATAAGGTACCGTATCCCTTTATATCATTTCCTTATATCGTATACACACCGCAGGACCCACCGATTCCTATCCCTACAGAATAAGGTACCGTAACCCTTTATATCATCACCTTATATCATATACACACCGCAGGACCCGCCAATTCCTATACCTACAGAATAAGGTACCATATCCCTTTATATCATTACCTTATATCATATACACACCGCAGGACCCGCCAATTCCTATACCTACAGAATAAGGTACCGTATCCCTTTATATCATCACCTTATATCATATACACACCGCAGGACCCGCCAATTCCTATACCTACAGAATAAGGTACCGTATCCCTTTATATCATTACCTTATATCGTATACACACCACAGGACCCGCCAATTCCTATACCTACAGAATAAGGTACCATATCCCTTTATATCATCACCTTATATCGTATACACACCGCAGGACCCGCCGATTCCTATCCTTACAGAATAAGGTACCGTATCCCTTTATATCATCACCTTATATCGTATACACACAGCAGGACCCGCCGATTCCTATACCTACAGAATAAGGTACCGTATCCCTTTATATCATTACCTTATATCGTATACACACCGCAGGACCAACCGATTCCTATCCCTACAGAATAAGGTACCGTATCCCTTTATATCATCACCTTATATCGTATACACACCGCAGGACCCGCCGATTCCTATCCCTACAGAATAAGGTACCGTATCCCTTTATATCATCACCTTATATCGTATACACACCGCAGGACCCGCCGATTCCTATACCTACAGAATAAGGTACCGTATAACTTTATATCATCACCTTATATCGTATACACACCGCAGGACCCGCCAATTCCTATACCTACAGAATAAGGTACCGTATAACTTTATATCATCACCTTATATCGTATACACACCGCAGGACCCACCGATTCCTATACTTACAGAATAAGGTACCGTATCCCTTTATATCATTACCTTATATCGTATACACACCGCAGGACCCACCGATTCCTATCCCTACAGAATAAGGTACCGTATCCCTTTATATCATCACCTTATATCGTATACACACCGCAGGACCCACCGATTCCTATCCCTACAGAATAAGGTACCGTATCCCTTTATATCATCACCTTATATCGTATACACACCGCAGGACCCGCCAATTCCTATACCTACAGAATAAGGTACATATCCCTTTATATCATTACCTTATATCGTATACACACCGCAGGATCCGCCGATTCCTATACCTACAGAATAAGGTACATATCCCTTTATATCATTACCTTATATCGTATACACACCGCAGGACCCACCGATTCCTATCCCTACAGAATAAGGTACCGTAACCCTTTATATCATCACCTTATATCATATACACACCGCAGGACCCGCCGATTCCTATACCTACAGAATAAGGTACCGTATCCCTTTATATCATTACCTTATATCGTATACACACCGCAGGACCCACCGATTCCTACCCCTACAGAATAAGGTACCGTATCCCTTTATATCATTACCTTATATCGTATACACACCGCAGGACCCGCCGATTCCTGTCCCTACAGAATAAGGTACAGTATCCCTTTATATCATCACCTTATATCATATACACACCGCAGGACCCGCTGATTCCTATCCCTACAGAATAAGGTACCGTATCCCTTTATATCATTACCTTATATCGTATACACACCACAGGACCCGCCAATTCCTATACCTACAGAATAAGGTACCATATCCCTTTATATCATCACCTTATATCGTATACACACCGCAGGACCCGCCGATTCCTATCCTTACAGAATAAGGTACCGTATCCCTTTATATCATTACCTTATATCATATACACACCGCAGGACCCACCGATTCCTATCCCTACAGAATAAGGTACCGTATCCCTTTATATCATTACCTTATATCGTATACACACCGCAGGTCCCGCCGATTCCTATCCCTACAGAATAAGGTACCGTATCCCTTTATATCATCACCTTATATCGTAT
Organism: Rhinophrynus dorsalis; assembly: GCA_037306005.1. Taxonomy (NCBI): domain Eukaryota; kingdom Metazoa; phylum Chordata; class Amphibia; order Anura; family Rhinophrynidae; genus Rhinophrynus; species Rhinophrynus dorsalis. Next base: position 570,851,604 of record CM074720.1, read on the forward strand.
ACACACCGCAGGACCCTCCGATTCCTATCCCTACAGAATAAGGTACCGTATCCCTTTATATCATCACCTTATATCGTATACACACCGCAGGACCCACCGATTCCTATCCCTACAGAATAAGGTACCGTATCCCTTTATATCATTACCTTTTATCGTATACACACCACAGGACCCACCGATTCCTGTCCCTACAGAATAAGGTACCGTATCCCTTTATATCATTACCTTATATCGTATACACACCGCAGGACCCACCGATTCCTATCCCTATAGAATAAGGTACATATCCCTTTATATCATTACCTTATATCGTATACACACCGCAGGACCCACCGATTCCTATACCTACAGAATAAGGTACCGTATCCCTTTATATCATCACCTTATATCGTATACACACCGCAGGACCCGCCGATTCCTATCCCTATAGAATAAGGTACATATCCCTTTATATCATTACCTTATATCGTATACACACCGCAGGACCCACCGATTCCTATACCTACAGAATAAGGTACCGTATCCCTTTATATCATCACCTTATATCATATACACACCACAGGACCCACCGATTCCTATCCCTACAGAATAAGGTACCGTATCCCTTTATATCATTACCTTATATCGTATACACACCACAGGATCCGCCGATTCCTATCCCTACAGAATAAGGTACCGTATCCCTTTATATCATCGCCTTATATCGTATACACACCGCAGGACCCGCCGATTCCTATCCCTACAGAATAAGGTACCGTATCCCTTTATATCATTACCTTATATCGTATACACACCGCAGGACCCACCGATTCCTATCCCTATAGAATAAGGTACCATATCCCTTTATATCATCACCTTATATCGTATACACATCGCAGGACCCACCGATTCCTATCCCTACAGAATAAGGTACCATATCCCTTTATATCATCACCTTATATCGTATACACACCGCAGGACCCTCCGATTCCTATCCCTACAGAATAAGGTACATATCCCTTTATATCATCACCTTATATCGTATACACATCGCAGGACCCACCGATTCCTATACCTACAGAATAAGGTACCGTATCCCTTTATATCATCACCTTATATCGTATACACACCGCAGGACCCACCGATTCCTATCCCTATAGAATAAGGTACCGTGTCCCTTTATATCATCACCTTATATCGTATACACATCGCAGGACCCACCGATTCCTATCCCTACAGAATAAGGTACCATATCCCTTTATATCATCACCTTATATCGTATACACACCGCAGGACCCACCGATTCCTATCCCTATAGAATAAGGTACCGTATCCCTTTATATCATCACCTTATATCGTATACACACCGCAGGACCCGCCGATTCCTGTCCCTACAGAATAAGGTACAGTATCCCTTTATATCATCACCTTATATCGTATACACACCGCAGGACCCGCCGATTCCTATCCCTATAGAATAAGGTACCGTATCCCTTTATATCATCACCTTATATCGTATACACACCGCAGGACCGCCGATTCCTGTCCCTATAGAATAAGGTACATATCCCTTTATATCATTACCTTATATCGTATACACACCGCAGGATCCGCCGATTCCTATACCTACAGAATAAGGTACATATCCCTTTGTATCATTACCTTATATCGTATACACACCGCAGGACCCGCCGATTCCTATCCTTACAGAATAAGGTACCGTATCCCTTTATATCATCACCTTATATCGTATACACACCGCAGGACCCGCCGATTCCTATCCCTACAGAATAAGGTACCGTATCCCTTTATATCATTACCTTATATCGTATACACACCGCAGGACCCACCGATTCCTATCCCTACAGAATAAGGTACCGTATCCCTTTATATCATCACCTTATATCGTATACACACAGCAGGACCCCCCGATTCCTATCCCTACAGAATAAGGTACCGTATCCCTTTATATCATCACCTTATATCGTATACACACCGCAGGACCCGCCGATTCCTATCCCTACAGAATAAGGTACCATATCCCTTTATATCATCACCTTATATCGTATACACACCGCAGGACCCGCCGATTCCTATCCCTACAGAATAAGGTACCGTATCCCTTTATATCATCACCTTATATCGTATACACACCGCAGGACCCTCCGATTCCTATCCCTACAGAATAAGGTACCGTATCCCTTTATATCATCACCTTATATCGTATACACACCGCAGGACCCTCCGATTCCTATCCCTACAGAATAAGGTACCATATCCCTTTATATCATCACCTTATATCGTATACACATCGCAGGACCCACCGATTCCTATCCCTACAGAATAAGGTACCGTATCCCTTTATATCATCACCTTATATCGTATACACACCGCAGGACCCACCGATTCCTATCCCTACAGAATAAGGTACCGTAACCCTTTATATCATCACCTTATATCATATACACACCGCAGGACCCACCGATTCCTATCCCTACAGAATAAGGTACCGTATCCCTTTATATCATTACCTTATATCATATACACACCGCAGGACCCGCCGATTCCTATCCCTACAGAATAAGGTACCGTATTCCTTTATATCATCACCTTATATCGTATACACACCGCAGGACCCACCGATTCCTATCCCTACAGAATAAGGTACCGTATCCCTTTATATCATTACCTTATATCGTATACACACCGCAGGACCCACCGATTCCTATCCCTACAGAATAAGGTACCGTATCCCTTTATATCATTACCTTATATCGTATACACACCGCAGGACCAACCGATTCCTATCCCTACAGAATAAGGTACCGTATCCCTTTATATCATTACTTTATATCGTATACACACTGCAGGACCCGCCAATTCCTATACCTACAGAATAAGGTACCATATCCCTTTATATCATCACCTTATATCGTATACACACCGCAGGACCCGCCAATTCCTATACCTACAGAATAAGGTACCATATCCCTTTATATCATCACCTTATATCGTATACACACCACAGGACCCGCCAATTCCTATCCCTACAGAATAAGGTACCGTATCCCTTTATATCATCACCTTATATCGTATACACACCGCAGGACCCACCGATTCCTATCCCTACAGAATAAGGTACCATATCCCTTTATATCATCACCTTATATCGTATACACACCGCAGGACCCGCCGATTCCTATCCCTACAGAATAAGGTACCGTATCCCTTTATATCATCACCTTATATCGTATACACACCGCAGGACCCACCGATTCCTATCCCTACAGAATAAGGTACCGTATCCCTTTATATCATTACCTTATATCGTATACACACCGCAGGACCCGCCGATTCCTATACTTACAGAATAAGGTACCGTATCCCTTTATATCATTACCTTATATCGTATATACACACCGCAGTACCCACCGATTCCTATCCCTACAGAATAAGGTACCGTATCCCTTTATATCATCACCTTATATCGTATACACACCACAGGACCCGCCAATTCCTATCCCTACAGAATAAGGTACCGTATCCCTTTATATCATCACCTTATATCGTATACACACCGCAGGACCCACCGATTCCTATCCCTACAGAATAAGGTACCATATCCCTTTATATCATCACCTTATATCGTATACACACCGCAGGACCCGCCAATTCCTATACCTACAGAATAAGGTACCATATCCCTTTATATCATCACCTTATATCGTATACACACCGCTGGACCCACCGATTCCTATCCCTACAGAATAAGGTACATATCCCTTTATATCATCACCTTATATCGTATACACACCGCAGGACCCGCCGATTCCTATCCCTATAGAATAAGGTACCGTATCCCTTTATATCATTACCTTATATCGTATACACACCGCAGGACCCGCCGATTCCTATCCCTATAGAATAAGGTACCGTATCCCTTTATATCATCACCTTATATCGTATACACACCGCAGGACCCGCCGATTCCTATCCCTACAGAATAAGGTACCGTATAACTTTATATCATCACCTTATATCGTATACACACCGCAGGACCCACCGATTCCTATCCCTACAGAATAATGTACCGTATCACTTTATATCATTACCTTATATCGTATACACACCGCAGGACCCACCGATTCCTATCCCTACAGAATAAGGTACCGTATCCCTTTATATCATCACCTTATATCGTACACACACCGCAGGACCCGCCGATTCCTATCCCTACAGAATAAGGTACCGTATCCCTTTATATCATCACCTTATATCATATACACACTGCAGGACCCACCGATTCCTATACCTACAGAATAAGGTACCGTATCCCTTTATATCATTACCTTATATCGTATACACACCGCAGGACCCACCGATTGCTATCCCTACAGAATAAGGTACCGTATCCCTTTATATCATCACCTTATATCGTATACACACCGCAGGTTCCACTGATTCCTATCCCTACAGAATAAGGTACCGTATCCCTTTATATCATCACCTTATATCGTATACACACCGCAGGACCCACCGATTCCTATCCCTACAGAATAAGGTACCGTATCCCTTTATATCATTACCTTTTATCGTATACACACCACAGGACCCACCGATTCCTGTCCCTACAAAATAAGGTACCGTATCCCTTTATATCATCACCTTATATCGTATACACACCGCAGGACCCGCCGATTCCTATTCCTACAGAATAAGGTACCGTATCCCTTTATATCATCACCTTATATCGTATACACACCGCAGGACCCGCCGATTCCTATCCCTACAGAATAAGGTACCGTATCCCTTTATATCATCACCTTATATTGTATACACACCGCAGGACCCGCCGATTCCTATCACTACAGAATAAGGTACCGTATCCCTTTATATCATCACCTTATATCGTATACACACCGCAGGACCCACCGATTCCTATACCTACAGAATAAAGTACCGTATCCCTTTATATCATCACCTTATATCGTATACACACCGCAGGACCCACCAATTCCTATCCCTATAGAATAAGGTACATATCCCTTTATATCATCACCTTATATCGTATACACACCGCAGGACCCACCGATTCCTATACCTACAGAATAAAGTACCGTATCCCTTTATATCATCACCTTATATCGTATACACACCGCAGGACCCACCGATTCCTATCCCTATAGAATAAGGTACCGTATCCCTTTATATCATCACCTTATATCGTATACACACCGCAGGACCCACCGATTCCTATCCCTATAGAATAAGGTACATATCCCTTTATATCATTACCTTATATCGTATACACACCGCAGGACCCACCGATTCCTATCCCTACAGAATAAGGTACCGTATCCCTTTATATCATCACCTTATATCATATACACACCACAGGACCCACCGATTCCTATCCCTACAGAATAAGGTACCGTATCCCTTTATATCATTACCTTATATCGTATACACACCACAGGATCCGCCGATTCCTATACCTACAGAATAAGGTACATATCCCTTTATATCATTACATTATATCGTATACACACCGCAGGACCCGCCGATTCCTATCCCTACAGAATAAGGTACCGTATCCCTTTATATCATCACCTTATATCGTATACACACCGCAGGACCCGCCGATTCCTATCCCTACAGAATAAGGTACCGTATCCGTTTATATCATCACCTTATATCGTGTACACACCGCAGGACCCGCCGATTCCTATCCCTACAGAATAAGGTACCATATCCCTTTATATCATCACCTTATATCGTATACACACCGCAGGACCCGCCGATTCCTATCCCTACAGAATAAGGTACCGTATCCCTTTATATCATCACCTTATATCGTATACACACCGCAGGACCCGCCGATTCCTGTCCCTATAGAATAAGGTACATATCCCTTTATATCATTACCTTATATCGTATACACACCGCAGGATCCGCCGATTCCTATACCTACAGAATAAGGTACATATCCCTTTATATCATCACCTTATATCGTATACACACCGCAGGACCCGCCGATTCCTATCCCTACAGAATAAGGTACCGTATCCCTTTATATCATCACCTTATATCATATACACACCGCAGGACCCACCGATTCCTATCCCTACAGAATAAGGTACCGTATCCCTTTATATCATCACCTTATATCGTATACACACAGCAGGACCCACCGATTCCTATCCCTACAGAATAAGGTACCGTATCCCTTTATATCATCACCTTATATCATATACACACCGCAGGATCCGCCGATTCCTATACCTACAGAATAAGGTACCGTATTCCTTTATATCATTACCTTATATCGTATACACACCGCAGGACCCACCGATTCCTATCCCTACAGAATAAGGTACCGTATCCCTTTATATCATCACCTTATATCGTATACACACCGCAGGACCCGCCGATTCCTGTCCCTACAGAATAAGGTACATATCCCTTTATATCATTACCTTATATCGTATACACACCGCAGGACCCGCCGATTCCTATCACTACAGAATAAGGTACATATCCCTTTATATCATTACCTTATATCGTATACACACCGCAGGATCCGCCGATTCCTATACCTACAGAATAAGGTACATATCCCTTTATATCATCACCTTATATCGTATACACACCGCAGGACCCGCCGATTCCTGTCCCTATAGAATAAGGTACATATCCCTTTATATCATTACCTTATATCGTATACACACCGCAGGACCCGCCGATTCCTATCCCTACAGAATAAGGTACATATCCCTTTATATCATCACCTTATATCGTATACACACCGCAGGACCCGCCGATTCCTGTCCCTATAGAATAAGGTACCGTATCCCTTTATATCATCACCTTATATCGTATACACACCGCAGGATCCGCCGATTCCTATACCTACAGAATAAGGTACATATCCCTTTATATCATCACCTTATATCGTATACACACCGCAGGACCCGCCGATTCCTATCCTTACAGAATAAGGTACCGTATCCCTTTATATCATCACCTTATATCGTATACACACCGCAGGACCCACCGATTCCTATCCCTACAGAATAAGGTACATATCCCTTTATATCATCACCTTATATCGTATACACACCGCAGGACCCACCGATTCCTATCCCTACAGAATAAGGTACCGTATCCCTTTATATCATCACCTTATATCGTATACACACCGCAGGACCCACCGATTCCTATCCCTACAGAATAAGGTACATATCCCTTTATATCATCACCTTATATCGTATACACACCGCAGGACCCACCGATTCCTATCCCTACAGAATAAGGTACCGTATCCCTTTATATCATCACCTTATATCGTATACACACCGCAGGACCCGCCGATTCCTATCCCTACAGAATAAGGTACCGTATCCCTTTATATCATTACCTTATATCGTATAAACACCGCAGGACCCACCGATTCCTATCCCTACAGAATAAGGTACCGTATCCCTTTATATCATCACCTTATATCGTATACACACCGCAGGACCCGCCGATTCCTATCCCTACAGAATAAGGTACCGTATCCCTTTATATCATTACCTTATATCGTATACACACCGCAGGACCCGCCGATTCCTATCCCTACAGAATAAGGTACCGTATCCCTTTATATCATCACCTTATATCGTATACACACAGCAGGACCCGCCGATTCCTATCCCTACAGAATAAGGTACCGTATCCCTTTATATCATCACCTTATATCGTATACACACCGCAGGACCCGCCGATTCCTATCCCTACAGAATAAGGTACCGTATCCCTTTATATCATTACCTTATATCGTATACACACCGCAGGACCCTCCGATTCCTATCCCTACAGAATAAGGTACCGTATCCCTTTATATCATCACCTTATATCGTATACACACCGCAGGACCCACCGATTCCTATCCCTACAGAATAAGGTACCGTATCCCTTTATATCATCACCTTATATCGTATACACACCGCAGGACCCTCCGATTCCTATCCCTACAGAATAAGGTACCGTATCCCTTTATATCATCACCTTATATCGTATACACACACCGCAGGACCCACCGATTCCTATCCCTACAGAATAAGGTACCGTATCCCTTTATATCATCACCTTATATCGTATACACACTGCAGGACCCGCCGATTCCTATCCCTACAGAATAAGGTACCGTATCCCTTTATATCATCACCTTATATCGTATACACACCGCAGGACCCACCGATTCCTATACCTACAGAATAAGGTACCGTATCCCTTTATATCATCACCTTATATCGTATACACACCGCAGGACCCACCGATTCCTATCCCTACAGAATAAGGTACCGTATCCCTTTATATCATCACCTTATATCGTATACACACCGCAGGACCCACCGATTCCTATCCCTACAGAATAAGGTACCGTATCCCTTTATATCATCACCTTATATCGTATACACACACCGCAGGACCCACCGATTCCTATCCCTACAGAATAAGGTACCGTATCCCTTTATATCATCACCTTATATCATATACACACCGCAGGACCCTCCGATTCCTATCCCTACAGAATAAGGTACCGTATCCCTTTATATCATCACCTTATATCGTATACACACCGCAGGACCCTCCGATTCCTATCCCTACAGAATAAGGTACCATATCCCTTTATATCATCACCTTATATCGTATACACACCGCAGGACCCACCGATTCCTATCCCTACAGAATAAGGTACCGTATCCCTTTATATCATTACCTTATATCGTATACACACCGCAGGTCCCGCCGATTCCTATCCCTACAGAATAAGGTACCGTATCCCTTTATATCATCACCTTATATCGTATACACACTGCAGGACCCGCCGATTCCTATCCCTACAGAATAAGGTACCGTATCCCTTTATATCATCACCTTATATCGTATACACACCGCAGGACCCACCGATTCCTATACCTACAGAATAAGGTACCGTATCCCTTTATATCATCACCTTATATCGTATACACACCGCAGGACCCACCGATTCCTATCCCTACAGAATAAGGTACCGTATCCCTTTATATCATCACCTTATATCGTATACACACCGCAGGACCCACCGATTCCTATCCCTACAGAATAAGGTACCGTATCCCTTTATATCATCACCTTATATCGTATACACACACCGCAGGACCCACCGATTCCTATCCCTACAGAATAAGGTACCGTATCCCTTTATATCATCACCTTATATCATATACACACCGCAGGACCCTCCGATTCCTATCCCTACAGAATAAGGTACCGTATCCCTTTATATCATCACCTTATATCGTATACACACCGCAGGACCCTCCGATTCCTATCCCTACAGAATAAGGTACCATATCCCTTTATATCATCACCTTATATCGTATACACACCGCAGGACCCACCGATTCCTATCCCTACAGAATAAGGTACCATATCCCTTTATATCATCACCTTATATCGTATACACACCGCAGGACCCTCCGATTCCTATCCCTACAGAATAAGGTACCATATCCCTTTATATCATCACCTTATATCGTATACACACCGCAGGACCCACCGATTCCTATCCCTACAGAATAAGGTACCGTATCCCTTTATATCATTACCTTATATCGTATACACACCGCAGGTCCCGCCGATTCCTATCCCTACAGAATAAGGTACCGTATCCCTTTATATCATCACCTTATATCGTATACACACCGCAGGACCCGCCGATTCCTATACCTACAGAATAAGGTACCGTATCCCTTTATATCATCACCTTATATCGTATACACACCGCAGGACCCGCCGATTCCTATCCCTACAGAATAAGGTACCATATCCCTTTATATCATCACCTTATATCGTATACACACCGCAGGACCCACCGATTCCTATACCTACAGAATAAGGTACCGTATCCCTTTATATCATTACATTATATCGTATACACACCGCAGGACCCGCCGATTCCTATCCCTACAGAATAAGGTACCATATCCCTTTATATCATTACCTTATATCGTATACACACCGCAGGACCCGCCGATTCCTGTCCCTACAGAATAAGGTACCGTATCCCTTTATATCATTACCTTATATCGTATACACACCGCAGGACCCGCCGATTCCTATACCTACAGAATAAGGTACCGTATCCCTTTATATCATCACCTTATATCGTATACACACCGCAGGACACGCCAATTCCTATACCTACAGAATAAGGTACATATCCCTTTATATCATCACCTTATATCGTATACACACCGCAGGACTCGCCGATTCCTATCCCTACAGAATAAGGTACCGTATCCCTTTATATCATCACCTTATATCGTATACACACCGCAGGACCCACCGATTCCTATACCTACAGAATAAGGTACCATATCCCTTTATATTATTACCTTATATCGTATACACACCACAGGACCCGCCGATTCCTATCCCTACAGAATAAGGTACCGTATCCCTTTATATCATTACCTTATATCGTATACACACCACAGGACCCGCCGATTCCTATCCCTACAGAATAAGGTACCATATCCCTTTATATCATCACCTTATATCGTATACACACCGCAGGACCCACCGATTCCTATACCTACAGAATAAGGTACCGTATCCCTTTATATCATTACCTTATATCGTATACACACCGCAGGACCCGCCAATTCCTATACCTACAGAATAAGGTACCATATCCCTTTATATCATCACCTTATATCGTATACACACCACAGGACCCGCCAATTCCTATCCCTACAGAATAAGGTACCGTATCCCATTATATCATCACCTTATATCGTATACACACCGCAGGACCCACCGATTCCTATCCCTACAGAATAAGGTACCATATCCCTTTATATCATCACCTTATATCGTATACACACCGCAGGACCCGCCGATTCCTATCCCTACAGAATAAGGTACCATATCCCTTTATATCATCACCTTATATCGTATACACACCGCAGGACCCACCGATTCCTATACCTACAGAATAAGGTACATATCCCTTTGTATCATCACCTTATATCGTATACACACCGCAGGACCCGCCAATTCCTATACCTACAGAATAAGGTACCGTATCCCTTTATATCATCGCCTTATATCGTATACACACACCGCAGGACCCGCCAATTCCTATACCTACAGAATAAGGTACCGTATCCCTTTATATCATCACCTTATATCATATACACACCGCAGGACCCACCGATTCCTATCCCTACAGAATAAGGTACCATATCCCTTTATATCATCACCTTATATCGTATACACACCGCAGGACCCGCCGATTCCTATACCTACAGAATAAGGTACCATATCCCTTTATATCATTACCTTATATCGTATACACACCGCAGGACCCGCCGATTCCTATCCCTACAGAATAAGGTACCGTATCCCTTTATATCATTACCTTATATCGTATACACACCGCAGGACCCGCCGATTCCTATACCTACAGAATAAGGTAACGTATCCCTTTATATCATTACCTTATATCGTATATACACACCGCAGGACCCACCGATTCCTATCCCTACAGAATAAGGTACCGTATCCCTTTATGTCATCACCTTATATCGTATACACACCGCAGGACCCGCCGATTCCTATACCTACAGAATAAGGTACCGTATCCCTTTATATCATCACCTTATATCTTATACACACCGCAGGACCCGCCGATTCCTATACCTACAGAATAAGGTACCATATCCCTTTATATCATCACCTTATATCGTATACACACCGCAGGACCCACCGATTCCTATCCCTACAGAATAAGGTACCATATCCCTTTATATAATCACCTTATATCGTATACACACCGCAGGACCCGCCAATTCCTATACCTACAGAATAAGGTACCATATCCCTTTATATCATCACCTTATATCGTATACACACCACAGCACCCGCCAATTCCTATCCCTACAGAATAAGGTACCGTATCCCTTTATATCATCACCTTATATCGTATACACACCGCAGGACCCACCGATTCCTATCCCTACAGAATAAGGTACCGTATCCCTTTATATCATCACCTTATATCGTATACACACCGCAGGACCCACCGATTCCTATCCCTACAGAATAAGGTACCGTATCCCTTTATATCATTACCTTATATCATATACACACCGCAGGACCCGCCGATTCCTATCCCTATAGAATAAGGTACATATCCCTTTATATCATCACCTTATATCGTATACACACCGCAGGACCCGCCGATTCCTATCCCTATAGAATAAGGTACCGTATCCCTTTATATCATCACCTTATATCATATACACACCGCAGGACCCGCCGATTCCTATCCCTACAGAATAAGGTACCGTATAACTTTATATCATCACCTTATATCGTATACACACAGCAGGACCCACCGATTCCTATATCTACAGAATAAAGTACCGTATCCCTTTATATCATCACCTTATATCGTATACACACAGCAGGACCCACCGATTCCTATCCCTACAGAATAAGGTACCGTATCCCTTTATATCATCACCTTATATCATATACACACCGCAGGACCCGCCGATTCCTATCCCTACAGAATAAGGTACCGTATCCCTTTATATCATCACCTTATATCGTATACACATCGCAGGACCCACCGATTCCTATCCCTATAGAATAAGGTACCGTATCCCTTTATATCATTACCTTATATCGTATACACACCGCAGGACCCGCCGATTCCTATCCCTACAGAATAAGGTACCATATCCCTTTATATCATTACCTTATATCGTATATACACACCGCAGGACCCACCGATTCCTATCCCTACAGAATAAGGTACTGTATCCCTTTATATCATCACCGTATATCGTATACACACCGCAGGTCCCGCCGATTCCTATACCTACAGAATAAGGTACATATCCCTTTATATCATCACCTTATATCGTATACACACCGCAGGACCCACCGATTCCTATAGCTACAGAATAAGGTACCGTATCCCTTGATATCATTACCTTATATCGTATACACACCGCAGGTTGCACTGATACCTATAAGTATATTATTCGGTGTGCTCATGTCGTTTTATATATATTATTATTACCATATCCCCTCCAATCAGATCCCAGTCGTCTCTATTTCAGCGCCTTATCAGATAAGTAGGAAAGAGTTTTTGTAAAGACTATGAAAAGAGGGGGTCGTTTTCCTGGCCGATCATTTCAGGGTCCTCCTAGAGGACTATCTCGTTTCCATCAAGACTCCTCAGGTTATGGGAGAAGATCTGAAATCATTGAGACCAGGGCTCCCTTCCCTTTCTTCCCTGAGAGAGGCAGAGTCTGGAGAACCAAGTCTAACAGAGTTTATTCCCCTTCCAGACCATTTACAGGTAACTCTTTTTCCTTTTCGTCATCTTTACGTGGAGAAAGAGGTAGCAGATTCACCATCTTTCTCCCAATGTGGTCTCAGATAACTTTGGATCAATGGATCCTTCAAACTATTTCCGGGTATCAGGTAGAATTTGAATCTGTTTAATCTAGTTCTGTAGTGTTTTAGATGTTAGAGCCCTAGATGGAAATTCACGTTCTTTTGTTCCCGGCGGTGTAATCTTCCACATTTTTAGGAGAACTAAAACTTTGTCTAGACAAATTTTCTATCCCTCCTTTCCACATAAACCTCAGCTTTGTGTTGTCCAATGTTTACAGGCTTATGAATTATCTATTAGTAATTTCAGCCCTAAAAACTCTAACCAATTGTTAATATCATTTACAATTGGATGGATCATGCAGTCAGCTGATCTCAATGTCTTCCTTTTCAGGGCTCATTCCTTGAGAGGTGCTATGGCCTCCAGATCTTAGTTAGCTGGAGGGCGTCTCTCGAAGACATTCTTAGGGAGGTTGATTGGTCAAGAGAATCCACGTTTATGTCATTTTTTTTTAAACCTATTTCTCATGTATTTTCTAATGCTATTAACCGTCTTTAAACTAGCATAATAGAGCCCCCGGTCTTGCAATAAATTTCAAGGATTTTCCTAACGCTGTGAAGGAAAGACAGGATTTTATTAAAGACACAGAGGCAAATATTATCCCTCCCATTTCTACCCAGCCCGTCACGGATTTTCTCTCTCTTTTTGCAGGATAATTGTACAGCTGTTGCGGCCTAAGTTTTACTATGTACTCTACAGTTCTGAGACAAGTTCATTATTTCCAAGTTAATCTGTTCGTTCATCAAAGAAAGAGGAAGAGGTATCAGATTGGCAGAGTATTATAATGCAGAATGTGATGTGATCAGAGGAGGACCATGTGGGGGCGGCACCTGTCATAGTATACCCTTGTACTGTTTCAGTGGTTTTACTGTATGTTTTAACATTTTTCTTGCTGCTATTTGTAATCAAAAAGATAGTAATACTTCGTTTTATCTTTATTTTATTTTGTAGGCATGAAAATAACATGAAGAACAATATAAGTCTTATTCAAAAGCAAAGTTCCCCTCCCGCCTCTTTTACTTAGTGTAAGCCATCTCTTCTCAGATGTGGAATCCAGTCCATAGACCAGACAGATAACAGCAGGGGATAATCTTCTTCCTATGAGAACAATGAAAGCCCTGCCCCCCTTTTACCTAGTGTAAGTCATCTCTTCTCAGATGTGGAATCCAGTCCATAGACCAGACAGATAACAGCAGGGGACAATCTTCTTCCTATGAGAACAATGAAAGCCCTGCCCCCCTTTTACCTAGTGTAAGCCATCTCTTCTCAGATGTGGAATCCAGTCCATAGACCAGACAGATAACAGCAGGGGACAATCTTCTTCCTATGAGAACAATGAAAGCCCTGCCCCCTTTTTACCTAGTGTAAGCCATCTCTTCTCAGATGTGGAATCCAGTCCATAGACCAGACAGATAACAGAAGGGGACAATCTTCTTCCTATGAGAACAATGAAAGCCCTGCCCCCCTTTTACCTAGTGTAAGCCATCTCTTCTCAGATGTGGAATCCAGTCCATAGACCAGACAGATAACAGAAGGGTACAATCTTCTTCCTATGAGAACAATGAAAGCCCTGCCCCCCTTTTACCTAGTGTAAGCCATCTCTTCTCAGATGTGGAATGCAGTCCATAGACCAGACAGATAACAGCAGGGGATAATCTTCTTCCTATGAGAACAATGAAAGCCCTGCCCCTTTTACCTAGTGTAAGCCATCTCTTCTCAGATGTGGAATCCAGTCCATAGACCAGACAGATAACAGCAGGGGACAATCTTCTTCCTATGAGAACAATGAAATCCCTGCCCTCCTTGACAAGTTTTTCAGGTTTTTCCCTTATCTTAATTGAAGATTGTCCCTCTCTGCAGTCTACCTGGGCACCTCCCTTCTGATCTGGCTGAGCAGTGTTACATCAGTAAAAGGGGTGGGAGGGGGATACTTTGTCACTGAATTACTCTGGAACTACAACTCTGACAGTATTGATATAACACTTTCCATGGTCCAAATACTATGATGATTAATTAGAGCTGCTTTTATTATGAAACATTACTATCCCTTTAAGTAAAGAAAGTAAAGCTTAGTATTTGCCTACGTCTCATAAAATCCTGACTTTCCTTCACAAATTTAGCAAAATCCTTAAATTCCTATACCTTCAGAATAAGGTGTCCCACAGTAGAAAGATAGCAGCAATCAAACATGATCACTGTTTCTGGAGGAAATAAAAAATCACTACTTCTATCGGGGTGATGTTGATTGGCAGGGAGGTGCGCGGGAACCATTTTGACAGAGACTGGCCAGATAAAAAGCCAGTATCTGTTCAATTTTCCCATTTTTTAGCTGCTATTTTTCATAGCACAGGTAATTGAATGGCTTTTGTGCTGTTGTGTTTTTTTTTGTTTTTTTTTTGGCAACGGGGTCAATTGAATCCAGGCCTTAATTTGAGCAAAAGTGTACAGTGTAATACTAGTTGAACTGTAAAAGCAAGCATGAGTGGTAGGTTAGCCTCCCGGTGTCATACCTCTGTGATAAGTTTGTGTCACGTTACCCAGAGAAGTTCAGGAGTCAGTACGATTAGTTAATGCAGTTTATTAACAAATGACATAAAGAGGATATATACAATATATACAATAGGAATATGCACAGGGTAATAGCCAGCAAGCCTGCTATCAGAAATAATAGGTTGCAATACTAAACCACTGTGCTGGAGACTAGGCCTTACCCACTGGAAGTCTCAGCTGGAACCAGGAACAGGAACAGGAACCCAGGATCTTGATCCCATGAGGAATGAGGTCTGACTCAGCCTGCAGTAGTAGGAGCGAATACTGACTCACGCCTGCAGTAGTAGGAGCGAATACTGACTCACACCTGCAGTAGTAGGAGTGAATACTGACTCACACCTGCAGTAGTAGGAGCGAATACTGACTCACGCCTGCAGTAGTAGGAGCGAATACTGACTCACACCTGCAGTAGTAGGAGCGAATACTGACTCACGCCTGCAGTAGTAGGAGCGAATACTGACTCACGCCTGCAGTAGTAGGAGCGAATACTGACTCACGCCTGCAGTAGTAGGAGCGAATACTGACTCACGCCTGCAGTAGTAGGAGCGAATACTGACTCACGTCTGTAGTAGTAGGAGCGAATACTGACTCACACCTGCAGTAGTAGGAGCGAAAACTGACTCACGCCTGTAGTAGTAGGAGCGAATACTGACTCACGCCTGCAGTAGTAGGAGAGAATACTGACTCACACCTGTAGTAGTAGGAGCGAATACTGACTCACGCCTGTAGTAGTAGGAGCGAATACTGACTCACGTCTGCAGTAGTAGGAGCGAATACTGACACACGCCTGCAGTAGTAGGAGCGAATACTGACTCACACCTGCAGTAGTAGGAGCGAATACTGACTCAAACCTGCAGTAGTAGGAGCGAATACTGACTCACGCCTGTAGTAGTAGGAGCGAATACTGACTCACACCTGCAGTAGTAGGAGCGAATACTGACTCACACCTGCAGTAGTAGGAGTGAATACTGACTCACACCTGTAGTAGTAGGAGTGAATACTGACTCACACCTGCAGTAGTAGGAGCGAATACTGACTCACACCTGCAGTAGTAGGAGCGAATACTGACTCAAACCTGCAGTAGTAGGAGCGAATACTGACTCACACCTGCAGTAGTAGGAGCGAATACTGACTCACGCCTGCAGTAGTAGGAGGGAATACTGACTCACACCTGCAGTAGTAGGAGCGAATACTGACTCACGTCTGCAGTAGTAGGAGCGAATATTGACTCACGCCTGCAGTAGTAGGAGCGAATACTGACTCACACCTGCAGTAGTAGGAGAGAATACTGACTCACGCCTGCAGTAGTAGGAGCGAATACTGACTCACACCTGCAGTAGTAGGAGAGAATACTGACTCACGCCTGCAGTAGTAGGAGTGAATACTGACTCACACCTGCAGTAGTAGGAGAGAATACTGACTCACACCTGCAGTAGTAGTAGCGAATACTGACTCACGCCTGCAGTAGTAGGAGAGAATACTGACTCACGCCTGCAGTAGTAGGAGCGAATACTGACTCACGCCTGCAGTAGTAGGAGTGAATACTGACTCACACCTGCAGTAGTAGGAGCGAAAACTGACTCACGCCTGTAGTAGTAGGAGCGAATACTGACTCACGCCTGCAGTAGTAGGAGAGAATACTGACTCACACCTGTAGTAGTAGGAGCGAATACTGACTCACGCCTGTAGTAGTAGGAGCGAATACTGACTCACGTCTGCAGTAGTAGGAGCGAATACTGACACACGCCTGCAGTAGTAGGAGCGAATACTGACTCACACCTGCAGTAGTAGGAGCGAATACTGACTCAAACCTGCAGTAGTAGGAGCGAATACTGACTCACACCTGCAGTAGTAGGAGCGAATACTGACTCACACCTGCAGTAGTAGGAGCGAATACTGACTCACGCCTGCAGTAGTAGGAGCGAATACTGACTCACGTCTGCAGTAGTAGGAGAGAATACTGACTCACGCCTGCAGTAGTAGGAGCGAATACTGACTCACTCCTGCAGTAGTAGGAGAGAATACTGACTCACGCCTGCAGTAGTAGGAGTGAATACTGACTCACGCCTGCAGTAGTAGGAGCGAATACTGACTCACTCCTGCAGTAGTAGGAGAGGATACTGACTCACACCTGCAGTAGTAGGAGAGAATACTGACTCACACCTGCAGTAGTAGGAGAGAATACTGACTCACACCTGCAGTAGTAGGAGAGAATACTGACTCACACCTGCAGTAGTAGGAGAGAATACTGACTCACACCTGCAGTAGTAGGAGGGAATACTGACTCACACCTGCAGTAGTAGGAATGAATACTGACTCACGCCTGCAGTAGTAGGAGCGAATACTGACTCACACCTGCAGTAGTAGGAATGAATACTGACTCACGCCTGCAGTAGTAGGAATGAATACTGACTCACACCTGCAGTAGTAGGAGCGAATACTGACTCACACCTGCAGTAGTAGGAATGAATACTGACTCACACCTGCAGTAGTAGGAGTGAATACTGACTCACGTCTGCAGTAGTAGGAGAGAATACTGACTCACACCTGCAGTAGTAGGAGCGAATACTGACTCACACCTGCAGTAGTAGGAGCGAATACTGACTCACGCCTGCAGTAGTAGGAGCGAATACTGACTCACACCTGCAGTAGTAGGAGAGGATACTGACTCACACCTGCAGTAGTAGGAGAGAATACTGACTCACGCCTGCAGTAGTAGGAGAGAATACTGACTCACGCCTGCAGTAGTAGGAGTGAATACTGACTCACGCCTGCAGTAGTAGGAGCGAATACTGACTCACACCTGCAGTAGTAGGAGAGAATACTGACTCACACCTGCAGTAGTAGGAGAGGATACTGACTCACACCTGCAGTAGTAGGAGAGAATACTGACTCACACCTGCAGTAGTAGGAGAGAATACTGACTCACGCCTGCAGTAGTAGGAGCGAATACTGACTCACGTCTGCAGTAGTAGGAGTGAATACTGACTCACGTCTGCAGTAGTAGGAGAGAATACTGACTCACGTCTGCAGTAGTAGGAGCGAATACTGACTCACACCTGCAGTAGTAGGAGAGAATACTGACTCACACCTGTAGTAGTAGGAGAGAATACTGACTCACACCTGCAGTAGTAGGAGCGAATACTGACTCACGTCTGCAGTAGTAGGAGAGAATACTGACTCACACCTGCAGTAGTAGGAGAGAATACTGACTCACACCTGTAGTAGTAGGAGAGAATACTGACTCACACCTGCAGTAGTAGGAGAGGATAATGACTCACGTCTGCAGTAGTAGGAGAGAATACTGACTCACGCCTGCAGTAGTAGGAGAGGATACTGACTCACGCCTGCAGTAGTAGGAGTGAATACTGACTCACGCCTGCAGTAGTAGGAGTGAATACTGACTCACGCCTGCAGTAGTAGGAGCGAATACTGACTCACGTCTGCAGTAGTAGGAGTGAATACTGACTCACGCCTGCAGTAGTAGGAGAGAATACTGACTCACGCCTGCAGTAGTAGGAGAGGATACTGACTCACGCCTGCAGTAGTAGGAGTGAATACTGACTCACGCCTGCAGTAGTAGGAGTGAATACTGACTCACGCCTGCAGTAGTAGGAGCGAATACTGACTCACGTCTGCAGTAGTAGGAGCGAATACTGACTCACACCTGCAGTAGTAGGAGCGAATACTGACTCACACCTGCAGTAGTAGGAGAGAATACTGACTCACGCCTGCAGTAGTAGGAGCGAATACTGACTCACTCCTGCAGTAGTAGGAGAGAATACTGACTCACGTCTGCAGTAGTAGGAGCGAATACTGACTCACGTCTGCAGTAGTAGGAGAGAATACTGACTCACACCTGCAGTAGTAGGAGCGAATACTGACTCACGTCTGCAGTAGTAGGAGCGAATACTGACTCACGTCTGCAGTAGTAGGAGAGAATACTGACTCACGCCTGCAGTAGTAGGAGCGAATACTGACTCACGTCTGCAGTAGTAGGAGAGAATACTGACTCACACCTGCAGTAGTAGGAGCGAATACTGACTCACACCTGCAGTAGTAGGAGAGAATACTGACTCATGCCTGCAGTAGTAGGAGCGAATACTGACTCACACCTGCAGTAGTAGGAGCGAATACTGACTCACGCCTGCAGTAGTAGGAGGGAATACTGACTCACGCCTGCAGTAGTAGGAGAGAATACTGACTCACACCTGCAGTAGTAGGAGAGGATAATGACTCACGCCTGTAGTAGTAGGAGCGAATACTGACTCACGTCTGCAGTAGTAGGAGCGAATACTGACTCACGTCTGCAGTAGTAGGAGTGAATACTGACTCACGTCTGCAGTAGTAGGAGCGAATACTGACTCACACCTGCAGTAGTAGGAGCGAATACTGACTCACACCTGCAGTAGTAGGAGCGAATACTGACTCACGTCTGCAGTAGTAGGAGTGAATACTGACTCACGTCTGCAGTAGTAGGAGAGAATACTGACTCACACCTGCAGTAGTAGGAGAGAATACTGACTCACTCCTGCAGTAGTAGGAGCGAATACTGACTCACACCTGCAGTAGTAGGAGCGAATACTGACTCACGTCTGCAGTAGTAGGAGCGAATACTGACTCACACCTGCAGTAGTAGGAGAGAATACTGACTCACACCTGTAGTAGTAGGAGAGAATACTGACTCACACCTGCAGTAGTAGGAGCGAATACTGACTCACACCTGCAGTAGTAGGAGAGGATAATGACTCACGTCTGCAGTAGTAGGAGAGGATACTGACTCACGTCTGCAGTAGTAGGAGAGAATACTGACTCACACCTGCAGTAGTAGGAGCGAATACTGACTCACGCCTGCAGTAGTAGGAGCGAATACTGACTCACGTCTGCAGTAGTAGGAGAGAATACTGACTCACGTCTGCAGTAGTAGGAGAGAATACTGACTCACGCCTGCAGTAGTAGGAGCGAATACTGACTCACACCTGCAGTAGTAGGAGCGAATACTGACTCACGTCTGCAGTAGTAGGAGAGAATACTGACTCACGTCTGCAGTAGTAGGAGAGAATACTGACTCACACCTGCAGTAGTAGGAGCGAATACTGACTCACGTCTGCAGTAGTAGGAGAGAATACTGACTCACACCTGCAGTAGTAGGAGAGAATACTGACTCACGCCTGCAGTAGTAGGAGCGAATACTGACTCACACCTGCAGTAGTAGGAGCGAATACTGACTCACGCCTGCAGTAGTAGGAGTGAATACTGACTCACGCCTGCAGTAGTAGGAGAGAATACTGACTCACACCTGCAGTAGTAGGAGCGAATACTGACTCACGCCTGCAGTAGTAGGAGCGAATACTGACTCACACCTGCAGTAGTAGGAGTGAATACTGACTCACGTCTGCAGTAGTAGGAGTGAATACTGACTCACGCCTGCAGTAGTAGGAGAGAATACTGACTCACACCTGCAGTAGTAGGAGCGAATACTGACTCACGCCTGCAGTAGTAGGAGAGAATACTGACTCACACCTGCAGTAGTAGGAGCGAATACTGACTCACGCCTGCAGTAGTAGGAGCGAATACTGACTCACACCTGCAGTAGTAGGAGTGAATACTGACTCACGTCTGCAGTAGTAGGAGTGAATACTGACTCACGCCTGCAGTAGTAGGAGAGAATACTGACTCACACCTGCAGTAGTAGGAGTGAATACTGACTCACGTCTGCAGTAGTAGGAGTGAATACTGACTCACGTCTGCAGTAGTAGGAGTGAATACTGACTCACGCCTGCAGTAGTAGGAGCGAATACTGACTCACACCTGCAGTAGTAGGAGAGAATACTGACACACGCCTGCAGTAGTAGGAGAGAATACTGACTCACGTCTGCAGTAGTAGGAGAGAATACTGACTCACGTCTGCAGTAGTAGGAGAGAATACTGACTCACGTCTGCAGTAGTAGGTGCGAATACTGACTCACGTCTGCAGTAGTAGGAGAGAATACTGACTCACATCTGCAGTAGTAGGAGTGAATACTGACTCACGTCTGCAGTAGTAGGAGAGAATACTGACTCACGTCTGCAGTAGTAGGAGCGAATACTGACTCACACCTGCAGTAGTAGGAGAGAATACTGACTCACACCTGTAGTAGTAGGAGAGAATACTGACTCACACCTGCAGTAGTAGGAGCGAATACTGACTCACACCTGCAGTAGTAGGAGCGAATACTGACTCACACCTGCAGTAGTAGGAGAGAATACTGACTCACACCTGTAGTAGTAGGAGAGAATACTGACTCACACCTGCAGTAGTAGGAGTGAATACTGACTCACGTCTGCAGTAGTAGGAGTGAATACTGACTCACGTCTGCAGTAGTAGGAGTGAATACTGACTCACACCTGCAGTAGTAGGAGAGAATACTGACTCACGTCTGCAGTAGTAGGAGAGAATACTGACTCACGCCTGCAGTAGTAGGAGTGAATACTGACTCACACCTGCAGTAGTAGGAGAGAATACTGACTCACGCCTGCAGTAGTAGGAGAGGATAATGACTCACGCCTGCAGTAGTAGGAGCGAATACTGACTCACGTCTGCAGTAGTAGGAGAGAATACTGACTCACACCTGCAGTAGTAGGAGAGAATACTGACTCACACCTGTAGTAGTAGGAGAGAATACTGACTCACACCTGCAGTAGTAGGAGCGAATACTGACTCACACCTGCAGTAGTAGGAGCGAATACTGACTCACACCTGCAGTAGTAGGAGAGAATACTGACTCACACCTGTAGTAGTAGGAGAGAATACTGACTCACACCTGCAGTAGTAGGAGTGAATACTGACTCACGTCTGCAGTAGTAGGAGCGAATACTGACTCACACCTGCAGTAGTAGGAGAGAATACTGACTCACACCTGTAGTAGTAGGAGAGAATACTGACTCACACCTGCAGTAGTAGGAGCGAATACTGACTCACACCTGCAGTAGTAGGAGAGGATAATGACTCACGCCTGCAGTAGTAGGAGCGAATACTGACTCACGTCTGCAGTAGTAGGAGTGAATACTGACTCACGTCTGCAGTAGTAGGAGCGAATACTGACTCACACCTGCAGTAGTAGGAGAGAATACTGACTCACACCTGTAGTAGTAGGAGAGAATACTGACTCACACCTGCAGTAGTAGGAGCGAATACTGACTCACACCTGCAGTAGTAGGAGAGAATACTGACTCACACCTGTAGTAGTAGGAGAGAATACTGACTCACACCTGCAGTAGTAGGAGAGAATACTGACTCACGTCTGCAGTAGTAGGAGCGAATACTGACTCACACCTGCAGTAGTAGGAGAGAATACTGACTCACACCTGTAGTAGTAGGAGAGAATACTGACTCACACCTGTAGTAGTAGGAGCGAATACTGACTCACACCTGCAGTAGTAGGAGAGGATAATGACTCACGCCTGCAGTAGTAGGAGAGAATACTGACTCACGTCTGCAGTAGTAGGAGCGAATACTGACTCACACCTGCAGTAGTAGGAGAGGATAATGACTCACACCTGCAGTAGTAGGAGAGGATACTGACTCACACCTGCAGTAGTAGGAGCGAATACTGACTCACGCCTGCAGTAGTAGGAGCGAATACTGACTCACACCTGCAGTAGTAGGAGCGAATACTGACTCACACCTGCAGTAGTAGGAGCGAATACTGACTCACACCTGCAGTAGTAGGAGAGAATACTGACTCACACCTGCAGTAGTAGGAGCGAATACTGACTCACGCCTGCAGTAGTAGGAGCGAATACTGACTCACACCTGCAGTAGTAGGAGCGAATACTGACTCACGCCTGCAGTAGTAGGAGCGAATACTGACTCACACCTGCAGTAGTAGGAGAGAATACTGACTCACGCCTGCAGTAGTAGGAGAGAATACTGACTCACGTCTGCAGTAGTAGGAGAGAATACTGACTCACGTCTGCAGTAGTAGGAGAGAATACTGACTCACGTCTGCAGTAGTAGGTGCGAATACTGACTCACGTCTGCAGTAGGAGGAGAGAATACTGACTCACATCTGCAGTAGTAGGAGTGAATACTGACTCACGCCTGCAGTAGTAGGAGCGAATACTGACTCACACCTGCAGTAGTAGGAGAGAATACTGACTCACACCTGCAGTAGTAGGAGAGAATACTGACTCACGCCTGCAGTAGTAGGAGCGAATACTGACTCACACCTGCAGTAGTAGGAGAGAATACTGACTCACACCTGCAGTAGTAGGAGCGAATACTGACTCACGCCTGCAGTAGTAGGAGCGAATACTGACTCACACCTGCAGTAGTAGGAGCGAATACTGACTCACACCTGCAGTAGTAGGAGCGAATACTGACTCACGCCTGCAGTAGTAGGAGAGAATACTGACTCACGTCTGCAGTAGTAGGAGAGGATACTGACTCACGTCTGCAGTAGTAGGAGCGAATACTGACTCACGCCTGCAGTAGTAGGAGCGAATACTGACTCACGCCTGCAGTAGTAGGAGCGAATACTGACTCACACCTGCAGTAGTAGGAGCGAATACTGACTCATACCTGCAGTAGTAGGAGCGAATACTGACTCACGCCTGCAGTAGTAGGAGAGAATACTGACTCACGTCTGCAGTAGTAGGAGAGGATACTGACTCACGTCTGCAGTAGTAGGAGCGAATACTGACTCACGCCTGCAGTAGTAGGAGCGAATACTGACTCACGTCTGCAGTAGTAGGAGAGGATACTGACTCACGTCTGCAGTAGTAGGAGCGAATACTGACTCACGCCTGCAGTAGTAGGAGAGAATACTGACTCACACCTGCAGTAGTAGGAGAGAATACTGACTCACGCCTGCAGTAGTAGGAGCGAATACTGACTCACGTCTGCAGTAGTAGGAGAGGATACTGACTCACGTCTGCAGTAGTAGGAGCGAATACTGACTCACACCTGCAGTAGTAGGAGAGAATACTGACTCACGCCTGCAGTAGTAGGAGCGAATACTGACTCACACCTGCAGTAGTAGGAGCGAATACTGACTCACACCTGCAGTAGTAGGAGCGAATACTGACTCACGCCTGCAGTAGTAGGAGAGAATACTGACTCACGTCTGCAGTAGTAGGAGAGGATACTGACTCACGTCTGCAGTAGTAGGAGCGAATACTGACTCACGCCTGCAGTAGTAGGAGCGAATACTGACTCACGTCTGCAGTAGTAGGAGAGGATAATGACTCACGTCTGCAGTAGTAGGAGCGAATACTGACTCACACCTGCAGTAGTAGGAGCGAATACTGACTCACACCTGCAGTAGTAGGAGCGAATACTGACTCACGCCTGCAGTAGTAGGAGCGAAAACTGACTCACGCCTGCAGTAGTAGGAGTGAATACTGACTCACACCTGCAGTAGTAGGAGAGGATAATGACTCACGTCTGCAGTAGTAGGAGAGAATACTGACTCACGTCTGCAGTAGTAGGAGCGAATACTGACTCACACCTGCAGTAGTAGGAGCGAATACTGACTCACGCCTGCAGCAGTAGGAGCGAATACTGACTCACACCTGCAGTAGTAGGAGAGAATACTGACTCACGCCTGCAGTAGTAGGAGAGAATACTGACTCACGCCTGCAGTAGTAGGAGAGAATACTGACTCACACCTGCAGTAGTAGGAGTGAATACTGACTCACGCCTGCAGTAGTAGGAGCGAATACTGACTCACGCCTGCAGTAGTAGGAGAGAATACTGACTCACGCCTGCAGTAGTAGGAGAGAATACTGACTCACGCCTGCAGTAGTAGGAGAGAATACTGACTCACACCTGTAGTAGTAGGAGAGAATACTGACTCACACCTGCAGTAGTAGGAGCGAATACTGACTCACACCTGCAGTAGTAGGAGTGAATACTGACTCACACCTGCAGTAGTAGGAGTGAATACTGACTCACGCCTGCAGTAGTAGGAGCGAATACTGACTCACGCCTGCAGTAGTAGGAGAGAATACTGACTCACGCCTGCAGTAGTAGGAGGGAATACTGACTCACACCTGCAGTAGTAGGAATGAATACTGACTCACGTCTGCAGTAGTAGGAGTGAATACTGACTCACATCTGCAGTAGTAGGAGTGAATACTGACTCACACCTGTAGTAGTAGGAGAGGATACTGACTCACACCTGCAGTAGTAGGAGTGAATACTGACTCACACCTGTAGTAGTAGGAGAGGATACTGACTCACACCTGTAGTAGTAGGAGCGAATACTGACTCACGTCTGTAGTAGTAGGTGCGAATACTGACTCACACCTGCAGTAGTAGGAGAGAATACTGACTCACACCTGCAGTAGTAGGAGCGAATACTGACTCACACCTGCAGTAGTAGGAGAGAATACTGACTCACACCTGCAGTAGTAGGAGCGAATACTGACTCACGTCTGCAGTAGTAGGAGTGAATACTGACTCACGCCTGCAGTAGTAGGAGAGAATACTGACTCACACCTGCAGTAGTAGGAGCGAATACTGACTCACGCCTGTAGTAGTAGGTGCGAATACTGACTCACACCTGCAGTAGTAGGAGAGAATACTGACTCACACCTGCAGTAGTAGGAGCGAATACTGACTCACGCCTGCAGTAGTAGGAGCGAATACTGACTCACGCCTGCAGTAGTAGGAGTGTATACTGACTCACGCCTGCAGTAGTAGGAGTGAATACTGACTCACGCCTGCAGTAGTAGGAGTGAATACTGACTCACACCTGCAGTAGTAGGAGAGAATACTGACTCACGCCTGCAGTAGTAGGAGCGAATACTGACTCACACCTGCAGTAGTAGGAGAGAATACTGACTCACGCCTGCAGTAGTAGGAGCGAATACTGACTCACAGCTGCAGTAGTAGGAGAGAATACTGACTCACGTCTGCAGTAGTAGGAGAGAATACTGACTCACACCTGCAGTAGTAGGAGAGAATACTGACTCACACCTGCAGTAGTAGGAGAGAATACTGACTCACGTCTGTAGTAGTAGGAGCGAATACTGACTCACACCTGCAGTAGTAGGAGCGAATACTGACTCACGCCTGCAGTAGTAGGAGTGAATACTGACTCACACCTGCAGTAGTAGGAGAGAATACTGACTCACGCCTGCAGTAGTAGGAGCGAATACTGACTCACACCTGCAGTAGTAGGAGAGAATACTGACTCACGCCTGCAGTAGTAGGAGCGAATACTGACTCACAGCTGCAGTAGTAGGAGCGAATACTGACTCACGCCTGCAGTAGTAGGAGAGAATACTGACTCACACCTGCAGTAGTAGGAGCGAATACTGACTCACAGCTGCAGTAGTAGGAGCGAATACTGACTCACGCCTGCAGTAGTAGGAGTGAATACTGACTCACGCCTGCAGTAGTAGGTGCGAATACTGACTCAAACCTGCAGTAGTAGGAGTGAATACTGACTCACGTCTGCAGTAGTAGGAGTGAATACTGACTCACACCTGCAGTAGTAGGAGTGAATACTGACTCACACCTGTAGTAGTAGGAGCGAATACTGACTCACGCCTACAGTAGTAGGAGAGAATACTGACTCACACCTGCAGTAGTAGGAGCGAATACTGACTCACACCTGCAGTAGTAGGAGCGAATACTGACTCACGTCTGCAGTAGTAGGAGCGAATACTGACTCACACCTGCAGTAGTAGGAGTGAATACTGACTCACACCTGCAGTAGTAGGAGCGAATACTGACTCACACCTGCAGTAGTAGGAGTGAATACTGACTCACACCTGCAGTAGTAGGAGTGAATACTGACTCACACCTGCAGTAGTAGGAGTGAATACTGACTCACACCTGCAGTAGTAGGAGCGAATACTGACTCACACCTGCAGTAGTAGGAGCGAATACTGACTCACACCTGCAGTAGTAGGAGAGAATACTGACTCACGTCTGCAGTAGTAGGAGCGAATACTGACTCACACCTGCAGTAGTAGGAGAGAATACTGACTCACGTCTGCAGTAGTAGGAGCGAATACTGACTCACACCTGCAGTAGTAGGAGCGAATACTGACTCACACCTGCAGTAGTAGGAGCGAATACTGACTCACGCCTGCAGTAGTAGGAGCGAATACTGACTCACGGCTGCAGTAGTAGGAGCGAATACTGACTCGCGCCTGCAGTAGTAGGAGCGAATACTGACTCACGTCTGCAGTAGTAGGAGCGAATACTGACTCACACCTGCAGTAGTAGGAGTGAATACTGACTCACACCTGCAGTAGTAGGAGTGAATACTGACTCACACCTGCAGTAGTAGGAGTGAATACTGACTCACGCCTGCAGTAGTAGGAGCGAATACTGACTCACGCCTGTAGTAGTAGGAGCGAATACTGACTCACACCTGCAGTAGTAGGAGAGAATACTGACTCACACCTGCAGTAGTAGGAGCGAATACTGACTCACACCTGCAGTAGTAGGAGTGAATACTGACTCACGTCTGCAGTAGTAGGAGCGAATACTGACTCACACCTGCAATAGTAGGAGTGAATACTGACTCACACCTGCAGTAGTAGGAGAGAATACTGACTCACGCCTGCAGTAGTAGGAGAGAATACTGACTCACGCCTGCAGTAGTAGGAGCGAATACTGACTCACACCTGCAGTAGTAGGAGAGAATACTGACTCACGTCTGCAGTAGTAGGAGCGAATACTGACTCACACCTGCAGTAGTAGGAGCGAATACTGACTCACACCTGCAGTAGTAGGAGTGAATACTGACTCACGCCTGCAGTAGTAGGAGCGAATACTGACTCACGTCTGCAGTAGTAGGAGTGAATACTGACTCACACCTGCAGTAGTAGGAGCGAATACTGACTCACACCTGCAGTAGTAGGAGAGAATACTGACTCACGTCTGCAGTAGTAGGAGCGAATACTGACTCACACCTGCAGTAGTAGGAGCGAATACTGACTCACACCTGCAGTAGTAGGAGTGAATACTGACTCACGCCTGCAGTAGTAGGAGCGAATACTGACTCACGTCTGCAGTAGTAGGAGTGAATACTGACTCACACCTGCAGTAGTAGGAGAGAATACTGACTCACGTCTGCAGTAGTAGGAGCGAATACTGACTCACGTCTGCAGTAGTAGGAGCGAATACTGACTCACACCTGCAGTAGTAGGAGCGAATACTGACTCACGTCTGCAGTAGTAGGAGCGAATACTGACTCACACCTGCAGTAGTAGGAGCGAATACTGACTCACACCTGCAGTAGTAGGAGCGAATACTGACTCACGCCTGCAGTAGTAGGAGCGAATACTGACACACACCTGCAGTAGTAGGAGAGAATACTGACTCACACCTGCAGTAGTAGGAGCGAATACTGACTCACGTCTGCAGTAGTAGGAGTGAATACTGACTCACGCCTGCAGTAGTAGGAGAGAATACTGACTCACACCTGCAGTAGTAGGAGAGAATACTGACTCACGCCTGCAGTAGTAATAGAGAATACTGACTCACGTCTGCAGTAGTAGGAGTGAATACTGACTCACACCTGCAGTAGTAGGAGTGAATACTGACTCACACCTGCAGTAGTAATAGAGAATACTGACTCACGTCTGCAGTAGTAGGAGCGAATACTGACTCACACCTGCAGTAGTAGGAGCGAATACTGACTCACACCTGCAGTAGTAGGAGCGAATACTGACTCACTCCTGCAGTAGTAGGAGAGAATACTGACTCACGCCTGCAGTAGTAGGAGAGAATACTGACTCACACCTGCAGTAGTAGGAGAGAATACTGACTCACACCTGCAGTAGTAGGAGAGAATACTGACTCACACCTGCAGTAGTAGGAGTGAATACTGACTCACACCTGCAGTAGTAGGAGAGAATACTGACTCACGCCTGCAGTAGTAGGAGCGAATACTGACTCACACCTGCAGTAGTAGGAGCGAATACTGACTCACACCTGCAGTAGTAGGAGCGAATACTGACTCACACCTGCAGTAGTAGGAGTGAATACTGACTCACGCCTGCAGTCAGTAGGAGTGAATACTGACTCACGCCTGCAGTAGTAGGAGAGAATACTGACTCACGTCTGCAGTAGTAGGAGTGAATACTGACTCACGCCTGCAGTAGTAGGAGTGAATACTGACTCACACCTGCAGTAGTAGGAGTGAATACTGACTCACGCCTGCAGTAGTAGGAGAGAATACTGACTCACACCTGCAGTAGTAGGAGAGGATAATGACTCACGCCTGCAGTAGTAGGAGCGAATACTGACTCACGTCTGCAGTAGTAGGAGTGAATACTGACTCACGTCTGCAGTAGTAGGAGAGAATACTGACTCACGTCTGCAGTAGTAGGAGCGAATACTGACTCACACCTGCAGTAGTAGGAGCGAATACTGACTCACACCTGCAGTAGTAGGAGTGAATACTGACTCACACCTGCAGTAGTAGGAGCGAATACTGACTCACACCTGCAGTAGTAGGAGTGAATACTGACTCACGCCTGCAGTAGTATGAGAGAATACTGACTCACGTCTGCAGTAGTAGGAGAGGATACTGACTCACACCTGCAGTAGTAGGAGCGAATACTGACTCACACCTGCAGTAGTAGGAGCGAATACTGACTCACGCCTGCAGTAGTAGGAGAGAATACTGACTCACGTCTGCAGTAGTAGGAGAGAATACTGACTCACACCTGCAGTAGTAGGAGCGAATACTGACTCACGTCTGCAGTAGTAGGAGCGAATACTGACTCACACCTGCAGTAGTAGGAGCGAATACTGACTCACGTCTGCAGTAGTAGGAGCGAATACTGACTCACACCTGCAGTAGTAGGAGCGAATACTGACTCACGCCTGCAGTAGTAGGAGCGAATACTGACTCACGCCTGCAGTAGTAGGAGAGGATACTGACTCACACCTGCAGTAGTAGGAGCGAATACTGACTCACACCTGCAGTAGTAGGAGCGAATACTGACTCACGCCTGCAGTAGTAGGAGAGGATACTGACTCACGTCTGCAGTAGTAGGAGCGAATACTGACTCACGCCTGCAGTAGTAGGAGCGAATACTGACTCACGTCTGCAGTAGTAGGAGCGAAAACTGACTCACGCCTGCAGTAGTAGGAGCGAATACTGACTCACACCTGCAGTAGTAGGAGAGAATACTGACTCACACCTGCAGTAGTAGGAGTGAATACTGACTCACGCCTGCAGTAGTAGGAGAGAATACTGACTCACGCCTGCAGTAGTAGGAGAGAATACTGACTCACGCCTGCAGTAGTAGGAGCGAATACTGACTCACACCTGCAGTAGTAGGAGCGAATACTGACTCACACCTGCAGTAGTAGGAGCGAATACTGACTCACGTCTGCAGTAGTAGGAGCGAATACTGACTCACGCCTGCAGTAGTAGGAGCGAATACTGACTCACGTCTGCAGTAGTAGGAGAGAATACTGACTCACACCTGCAGTAGTAGGAGAGAATACTGACTCACGCCTGCAGTAGTAGGAGCGAATACTGACTCACGCCTGCAGTAGTAGGAGAGAATACTGACTCACGCCTGCAGTAGTAGGAGAGAATACTGACTCACACCTGCAGTAGTAGGAGTGAATACTGACTCACGCCTGCAGTAGTAGGAGGGAATACTGACTCACACCTGCAGTAGTAGGAGAGAATACTGACTCACACCTGCAGTAGTAGGAGAGAATACTGACTCACGCCTGCAGTAGTAGGAGCGAATACTGACTCACACCTGCAGTAGTAGGAGAGAATACTGACTCACACCTGCAGTAGTAGGAGCGAATACTGACTCACGCCTGCAGTAGTAGGAGAGAATACTGACTCACACCTGCAGTAGTAGGAGAGAATACTGACTCACACCTGCAGTAGTAGGAGTGAATACTGACTCACACCTGCAGTAGTAGGAGAGAATACTGACTCACGTCTGCAGTAGTAGGAGAGAATACTGACTCACGTCTGCAGTAGTAGGTGCGAATACTGACTCACGTCTGCAGTAGTAGGAGAGAATACTGACTCACGTCTGCAGTAGTAGGAGTGAATACTGACTCACGTCTGCAGTAGTAGGAGAGAATACTGACTCACGTCTGCAGTAGTAGGAGCGAATACTGACTCACACCTGCAATAGTAGGAGAGAATACTGACTCACACCTGTAGTAGTAGGAGAGAATACTGACTCACACCTGCAGTAGTAGGAGCGAATACTGACTCACACCTGCAGTAGTAGGAGAGGATAATGACTCACGCCTGCAGTAGTAGGAGCGAATACTGACTCACGTCTGCAGTAGTAGGAGTGAATACTGACTCACGTCTGCAGTAGTAGGAGAGAATACTGACTCACGTCTGCAGTAGTAGGAGCGAATACTGACTCACACCTGCAGTAGTAGGAGAGA
Organism: Rhinophrynus dorsalis; assembly: GCA_037306005.1. Classification (NCBI taxonomy): domain Eukaryota; kingdom Metazoa; phylum Chordata; class Amphibia; order Anura; family Rhinophrynidae; genus Rhinophrynus; species Rhinophrynus dorsalis. Next base: position 570,884,024 of record CM074720.1, read on the forward strand.
ATACTGACTCACGCCTGCAGTAGTAGGAGCGAATACTGACTCACACCTGCAGTAGTAGGAGAGGATAATGACTCACGCCTGCAGTAGTAGGAGAGAATACTGACTCACGTCTGCAGTAGTAGGAGCGAATACTGACTCACACCTGCAGTAGTAGGAGAGGATAATGACTCACACCTGCAGTAGTAGGAGCGAATACTGACTCACACCTGCAGTAGTAGGAGCGAATACTGACTCACGCCTGCAGTAGTAGGAGCGAATACTGACTCACACCTGCAGTAGTAGGAGCGAATACTGACTCACACCTGCAGTAGTAGGAGCGAATACTGACTCACGCCTGCAGTAGTAGGAGAGAATACTGACTCACGTCTGCAGTAGTAGGAGCGAATACTGACTCACGCCTGCAGTAGTAGGAGCGAATACTGACTCACGCCTGCAGTAGTAGGAGCGAATACTGACTCACACCTGCAGTAGTAGGAGCGAATACTGACTCACACCTGCAGTAGTAGGAGCGAATACTGACTCACGCCTGCAGTAGTAGGAGAGAATACTGACTCACGTCTGCAGTAGTAGGAGAGGATACTGACTCACGTCTGCAGTAGTAGGAGCGAATACTGACTCACGCCTGCAGTAGTAGGAGCGAATACTGACTCACGTCTGCAGTAGTAGGAGAGGATACTGACTCACGTCTGCAGTAGTAGGAGCGAATACTGACTCACGCCTGCAGTAGTAGGAGAGAATACTGACTCACACCTGCAGTAGTAGGAGAGGATAATGACTCACACCTGCAGTAGTAGGAGCGAATACTGACTCACACCTGCAGTAGTAGGAGCGAATACTGACTCACACCTGCAGTAGTAGGAGCGAATACTGACTCACACCTGCAGTAGTAGGAGAGAATACTGACTCACGTCTGCAGTAGTAGGAGAGGATAATGACTCACACCTGCAGTAGTAGGAGCGAATACTGACTCACACCTGCAGTAGTAGGAGCGAATACTGACTCACACCTGCAGTAGTAGGAGAGAATACTGACTCACGTCTGCAGTAGTAGGAGAGAATACTGACTCACACCTGCAGTAGTAGGAGCGAATACTGACTCACGCCTGCAGTAGTAGGAGCGAATACTGACTCACACCTGCAGTAGTAGGAGAGAATACTGACTCACGCCTGCAGTAGTAGGAGCGAATACTGACTCACGCCTGCAGTAGTAGGAGCGAATACTGACTCACACCTGCAGTAGTAGGAGCGAATACTGACTCACACCTGCAGTAGTAGGAGCGAATACTGACTCACGCCTGCAGTAGTAGGAGAGAATACTGACTCACGTCTGCAGTAGTAGGAGAGGATACTGACTCACGTCTGCAGTAGTAGGAGCGAATACTGACTCACGCCTGCAGTAGTAGGAGCGAATACTGACTCACGTCTGCAGTAGTAGGAGCGAAAACTGACTCACGCCTGCAGTAGTAGGAGTGAATACTGACTCACACCTGCAGTAGTAGGAGAGGATAATGACTCACGTCTGCAGTAGTAGGAGAGAATACTGACTCACGTCTGCAGTAGTAGGAGCGAATACTGACTCACACCTGCAGTAGTAGGAGCGAATACTGACTCACGCCTGCAGTAGTAGGAGCGAATACTGACTCACGCCTGCAGCAGTAGGAGCGAATACTGACTCACGCCTGCAGTAGTAGGAGAGAATACTGACTCACGCCTGCAGTAGTAGGAGAGAATACTGACTCACACCTGCAGTAGTAGGAGTGAATACTGACTCACACCTGCAGTAGTAGGAGCGAATACTGACTCACACCTGCAGTAGTAGGAGTGAATACTGACTCACACCTGCAGTAGTAGGAGTGAATACTGACTCACACCTGCAGTAGTAGGAGCGAATACTGACTCACACCTGCAGTAGTAGGAGAGAATACTGACTCACACCTGCAGTAGTAGGAGTGAATACTGACTCACACCTGCAGTAGTAGGAGTGAATACTGACTCACACCTGCAGTAGTAGGAGTGAATACTGACTCACACCTGCAGTAGTAGGAGCGAATACTGACTCACGCCTGCAGTAGTAGGAGCGAATACTGACTCACAGCTGCAGTAGTAGGAGGGAATACTGACTCACACCTGCAGTAGTAGGAATGAATACTGACTCACGCCTGCAGTAGTAGGAGCGAATACTGACTCACACCTGCAGTAGTAGGAGGGAATACTGACTCACACCTGCAGTAGTAGGAATGAATACTGACTCACGTCTGCAGTAGTAGGAGAGAATACTGACTCACACCTGCAGTAGTAGGAGTGAATACTGACTCACACCTGTAGTAGTAGGAGAGGATACTGACTCACACCTGTAGTAGTAGGAGCGAATACTGACTCACGCCTGCAGTAGTAGGAGAGAATACTGACTCACACCTGCAGTAGTAGGAGCGAATACTGACTCACGCCTGTAGTAGTAGGTGCGAATACTGACTCACACCTGCAGTAGTAGGAGAGAATACTGACTCACACCTGCAGTAGTAGGAGCGAATACTGACTCACGCCTGTAGTAGTAGGAGAGAATACTGACTCACGCCTGTAGTAGTAGGTGCGAATACTGACTCACACCTGCAGTAGTAGGAGAGAATACTGACTCACACCTGCAGTAGTAGGAGCGAATACTGACTCACGCCTGCAGTAGTAGGAGCGAATACTGACTCACGCCTGCAGTAGTAGGAGTGAATACTGACTCACGCCTGCAGTAGTAGGAGTGAATACTGACTCACGCCTGTAGTAGTAGGTGCGAATACTGACTCACACCTGCAGTAGTAGGAGAGAATACTGACTCACACCTGCAGTAGTAGGAGCGAATACTGACTCACGCCTGCAGTAGTAGGAGTGAATACTGACTCACGCCTGCAGTAGTAGGAGTGAATACTGACTCACACCTGCAGTAGTAGGAGAGAATACTGACTCACGCCTGCAGTAGTAGGTGCGAATACTGACTCAAACCTGCAGTAGTAGGAGTGAATACTGACTCACGTCTGCAGTAGTAGGAGTGAATACTGACTCACACCTGCAGTAGTAGGAGTGAATACTGACTCACACCTGTAGTAGTAGGAGCGAATACTGACTCACGCCTGCAGTAGTAGGAGAGAATACTGACTCACGCCTGCAGTAGTAGGAGCGAATACTGACACACGCCTGCAGTAGTAGGAGAGAATACTGACTCACGCCTGCAGTAGTAGGAGCGAATACTGACACACGCCTGCAGTAGTAGGAGCGAATACTGACTCACACCTGCAGTAGTAGGAGAGAATACTGACTCACGCCTACAGTAGTAGGAGAGAATACTGACTCACACCTGCAGTAGTAGGAGCGAATACTGACTCACACCTGCAGTAGTAGGAGCGAATACTGACTCACGTCTGCAGTAGTAGGAGCGAATACTGACTCACACCTGCAGTAGTAGGAGTGAATACTGACTCACACCTGCAGTAGTAGGAGTGAATACTGACTCACACCTGCAGTAGTAGGAGCGAATACTGACTCACACCTGCAGTAGTAGGAGTGAATACTGACTCACACCTGCAGTAGTAGGAGTGAATACTGACTCACACCTGCAGTAGTAGGAGTGAATACTGACTCACACCTGCAGTAGTAGGAGTGAATACTGACTCACACCTGCAGTAGTAGGAGTGAATACTGACTCACACCTGCAGTAGTAGGAGCGAATACTGACTCACACCTGCAGTAGTAGGAGTGAATACTGACTCACGCCTGCAGTAGTAGGAGTGAATACTGACTCACGCCTGCAGTAGTAGGAGTGAATACTGACTCACGCCTGCAGTAGTAGGAGAGAATACTGACTCACACCTGCAGTAGTAGGAGCGAATACTGACTCACACCTGCAGTAGTAGGAGTGAATACTGACTCACACCTGCAGTAGTAGGAGTGAATACTGACTCACACCTGCAGTAGTAGGAGTGAATACTGACTCACACCTGCAGTAGTAGGAGCGAATACTGACTCACACCTGCAGTAGTAGGAGTGAATACTGACTCACGCCTGCAGTAGTAGGAGCGAATACTGACTCACGTCTGCAGTAGTAGGAGTGAATACTGACTCACGCCTGCAGTAGTAGGAGTGAATACTGACTCACGTCTGCAGTAGTAGGAGTGAATACTGACTCACACCTGCAGTAGTAGGAGCGAATACTGACTCACGCCTGCAGTAGTAGGAGAGAATACTGACTCACGTCTGCAGTAGTAGGAGTGAATACTGACTCACACCTGCAGTAGTAGGAGCGAATACTGACTCACACCTGCAGTAGTAGGAGTGAATACTGACTCACGCCTGCAGTAGTAGGAGCGAATACTGACTCACGTCTGCAGTAGTAGGAGTGAATACTGACTCACGTCTGCAGTAGTAGGAGCGAATACTGACTCACACCTGCAGTAGTAGGAGTGAATACTGACTCACACCTGCAGTAGTAGGAGTGAATACTGACTCACGTCTGCAGTAGTAGGAGCGAATACTGACTCACACCTGCAGTAGTAGGAGTGAATACTGACACACACCTGCAGTAGTAGGAGAGAATACTGACTCACACCTGCAGTAGTAGGAGCGAATACTGACTCACGTCTGCAGTAGTAGGAGTGAATACTGACTCACACCTGCAGTAGTAGGAGTGAATACTGACTCACACCTGCAGTAGTAGGAGTGAATACTGACTCACGTCTGCAGTAGTAGGAGCGAATACTGACTCACACCTGCAGTAGTAGGAGTGAATACTGACACACACCTGCAGTAGTAGGAGCGAATACTGACTCACGTCTGCAGTAGTAGGAGCGAATACTGACTCACACCTGCAGTAGTAGGAGCGAATACTGACTCACACCTGCAGTAGTAGGAGCGAATACTGACTCACACCTGCAGTAGTAGGAGCGAATACTGACTCACGCCTGTAGTAGTAGGAGAGAATACTGACTCACACCTGCAGTAGTAGGAGCGAATACTGACTCACGTCTGCAGTAGTAGGAGCGAATACTGACACACACCTGCAGTAGTAGGAGAGAATACTGACTCACACCTGCAGTAGTAGGAGCGAATACTGACTCACGTCTGCAGTAGTAGGAGTGAATACTGACTCACACCTGCAGTAGTAGGAGCGAATACTGACTCACGTCTGCAGTAGTAGGAGAGAATACTGACTCACACCTGCAGTAGTAGGAGCGAATACTGACTCACGTCTGCAGTAGTAGGAGTGAATACTGACTCACACCTGCTGTAGTAGGAGTGAATACTGACTCACACCTGCAGTAGTAGGAGTGAATACTGACTCACGTCTGCAGTAGTAGGAGCGAATACTGACTCACACCTGCAGTAGTAGGAGTGAATACTGACACACACCTGCAGTAGTAGGAGCGAATACTGACTCACGTCTGCAGTAGTAGGAGCGAATACTGACTCACACCTGCAGTAGTAGGAGCGAATACTGACTCACACCTGCAGTAGTAGGAGCGAATACTGACTCACACCTGCAGTAGTAGGAGCGAATACTGACTCACGTCTGCAGTAGTAGGAGCGAATACTGACACACACCTGCAGTAGTAGGAGAGAATACTGACTCACACCTGCAGTAGTAGGAGCGAATACTGACTCACGTCTGCAGTAGTAGGAGTGAATACTGACTCACACCTGCAGTAGTAGGAGTGAATACTGACTCACACCTGCAGTAGTAGGAGTGAATACTGACTCACACCTGCAGTAGTAATAGAGAATACTGACTCACGTCTGCAGTAGTAGGAGCGAATACTGACTCACACCTGCAGTAGTAGGAGCGAATACTGACTCACACCTGCAGTAGTAGGAGCGAATACTGACTCAGCCTGCAGTAGTAGGAGTGAATACTGACTCACACCTGCAGTAGTAGGAGAGAATACTGACTCACGTCTGCAGTAGTAGGAGAGAATACTGACTCACGTCTGCAGTAGTAGGAGAGAATACTGACTCACACCTGCAGTAGTAGGAGCGAATACTGACTCACACCTGCAGTAGTAGGAGCGAATACTGACTCACACCTGCAGTAGTAGGAGCGAATACTGACTCACGTCTGCAGTAGTAGGAGAGAATACTGACTCACACCTGCAGTAGTAGGAGTGAATACTGACTCACACCTGCAGTAGTAGGAGAGAATACTGACTCACGTCTGCAGTAGTAGGAGAGAATACTGACTCACGCCTGCAGTAGTAGGAGCGAATACTGACTCACACCTGCAGTAGTAGGAGTGAATACTGACTCACACCTGCAGTAGTAGGAGTGAATACTGACTCACACCTGCAGTAGTAGGAGCGAATACTGACTCACGCCTGCAGTAGTAGGAGTGAATACTGACTCACGCCTGCAGTAGTAGGAGCGAATACTGACTCACGCCTGCAGTAGTAGGAGAGAATACTGACTCACGCCTGTAGTAGTAGGAATGAATACTGACTCACACCTGCAGTAGTAGGAGAGAATACTGACTCACGCCTGCAGTAGTAGGAGAGAATACTGACTCACGTCTGCAGTAGTAGGAGAGAATACTGACTCACACCTGCAGTAGTAGGAGAGAATACTGACTCACACCTGCAGTAGTAGGAGTGAATACTGACTCACGCCTGCAGTAGTAGGAGAGAATACTGACTCACGCCTGCAGTAGTAGGAGCGAATACTGACTCACACCTGCAGTAGTAGGAGAGAATACTGACTCACACCTGCAGTAGTAGGAGAGAATACTGACTCACGCCTGCAGTAGTAGGAGAGAATACTGACTCACACCTGCAGTAGTAGGAGTGAATACTGACTCACGTCTGCAGTAGTAGGAGAGAATACTGACTCACACCTGCAGTAGTAGGAGTGAATACTGACTCACGTCTGCAGTAGTAGGAGAGAATACTGACTCACGTCTGCAGTAGTAGGAGAGAATACTGACTCACACCTGCAGTAGTAGGAGAGAATACTGACTCACGCCTGCAGTAGTAGGAGAGAATACTGACTCACACCTGCAGTAGTAGGAGTGAATACTGACTCACGCCTGCAGTAGTAGGAGAGAATACTGACTCACACCTGCAGTAGTAGGAGTGAATACTGACTCACGTCTGCAGTAGTAGGAGAGAATACTGACTCACACCTGCAGTAGTAGGAGAGAATACTGACTCACGCCTGCAGTAGTAGGAGCGAATACTGACTCACGCCTGCAGTAGTAGGAGCGAATACTGACTCACGCCTGCAGTAGTAGGAGTGAATACTGACTCACGTCTGCAGTAGTAGGAGGGAATACTGACTCAGCCTGCAGTAGTAGGAGTGAATACTGACTCACGCCTGCAGTAGTAGGAGAGAATACTGACTCACACCTGCAGTAGTAGGAGAGAATACTGACTCACACCTGCAGTAGTAGGAGAGAATACTGACTCACGTCTGCAGTAGTAGGAGAGAATACTGACTCACACCTGCAGTAGTAGGAGCGAATACTGACTCACACCTGCAGTAGTAGGAGCGAATACTGACTCACACCTGCAGTAGTAGGAGAGAATACTGACTCACACCTGCAGTAGTAGGAGAGAATACTGACTCACGTCTGCAGTAGTAGGAGCGAATACTGACTCACGCCTGCAGTAGTAGGAGCGAATACTGACTCACGTCTGCAGTAGTAGGAGCGAATACTGACTCACGCCTGCAGTAGTAGGAGAGGATAATGACTCACGCCTGTAGTAGTAGGAGAGAATACTGACTCACGCCTGCAGTAGTAGGAGAGGATAATGACTCACACCTGCAGTAGTAGGAGAGAATACTGACTCACACCTGCAGTAGTAGGAGAGAATACTGACTCACACCTGCAGTAGTAGGAGTGAATACTGACTCACACCTGCAGTAGTAGGAGAGGATAATGACTCACGTCTGCAGTAGTAGGAGAGAATACTGACTCACGTCTGCAGTAGTAGGAGCGAATACTGACTCACGCCTGCAGTAGTAGGAGAGAATACTGACTCACGCCTGCAGTAGTAGGAGAGAATACTGACTCACGCCTGCAGTAGTAGGAGTGAATACTGACTCACGTCTGCAGTAGTAGGAGAGAATACTGACTCACGTCTGCAGTAGTAGGAGCGAATACTGACTCACACCTGCAGTAGTAGGAGAGAATACTGACTCACGCCTGCAGTAGTAGGTGCTAATACTGACTCACGCCTGCAGTAGTAGGAGAGAATACTGACTCACGCCTGCAGTAGTAGGTGCGAATACTGACTCACACCTGCAGTAGTAGGAGCGAGTACTGACTCACGCCTGCAGTAGTAGGAGCGAATACTGACTCACGCCTGCAGTAGTAGGAGTGAATACTGACTCACGCCTGCAGTCAGTAGGAGCGAATACTGACTCACACCTGCAGTAGTAGGAGCGAATACTGACTCACGCCTGCAGTAGTAGGAGCGAATACTGACACACGCCTGCAGTAGTAGGAGCGAATACTGACTCACGCCTGCAGTAGTAGGAGCGAATACTGACTCACGCCTGCAGTAGTAGGAGCGAATACTGACTCACGCCTGCAGTAGTAGGAGCGAATACTGACTCACACCTGCAGTAGTAGGAGAGAATACTGACTCACGGCTGCAGTCAGTAGAAGCGAATACTGATTCACACCTGCAGTAGTAGGAGCGAATACTGATTCACACCTGCAGTAGTAGGAGCGAATACTGATTCACACCTGCAGTCAGTAGAAGTACGGTGAAAACTGACTCACGCCTGCAGTCAGCTATGCAAGCCTACCAGAGGGTCACAGGGTGACTAGGAAATTAACACACTGACAAGTACAGATGAACTTAATATAAAACTTTATTAAGTACAATAATGACAGGAAATAAGGAAACAGGCTGGTGGCAACAAATGACACAACAGTAGTATGGTAATGACACGAAGTGGCAGTAGACAGTGATACGCCTTCACGAGACCAGGGAGGAACAGTGGACTCACTTTCCTCACCCTTCACCAGGCAGGTGAGCAGTAATGGAATGGCCCTTGGACGCACACAGGTAAATGTGAGGATACACGGAATGAATGGCACACCTTCACGAGACCAGAGAGGAAAAGTGAACCCACTTTCCTCACCCTTCACTAGGCAGATGAGCGATAATGGAAAGGCCCTGGGACTCACTCAGGTAGATGGAATAACAGTGCGAGTACTCCACGTGTACGGCTGAATGGCACACCTTCACGAGACCAGGGAGGAACAGTGGAGTCACTTTCCTCACCCTTCACCAGGCAGGTGAACAGTAACGGAATGGCCCTTGTACTTACACGGTAGATGTGAGGGCAGTGCAGAGCACTCCCACACACACACACACACACACACACAGTCAGCAGGAATAAAAGAGTGCATCAATACCCGGACAGGGTATACAATAGGCTGATAGCAGATACAGAGGCTCAGCAAGGCAGCACGCACACCGGGATGGCCACGGGAGGTCAAACACACGGAATGACCGACATGCACCACTAACAGAAGCAAGCGCATAGCGGAAGGCACAGGCACCATGGAAACCAAACTGAGGCACAGAATTGTAAAGGAGCGCAACAGTGGAGACTATACCAAGAGGCAGCCAATGGTCAGGACCGGATCAGGTAGTCAGATGTAGCCAGGAGTCAGAACCGGAATGGATAGTAAGACATAGTCAGGAGTCAGAACCAGAACGGGTAGTCAGACGTAACCAGGAGTCAGAACCGGAGCGGGTAGTCAGACGTAACCAGGAGTCAGAACCGGAACGGGTAGTCAGACGTAGCCAGGAGTCAGAACCGGAACGGGTAGTCAGACGTAGCCAGGAGTCAGAACCGGAATGGATAGTCAGACGTAACCAGGAGTCAGAACCGGAACGGGTAGTCAGACGTAACCAGGAGTCAGAACCGGAACGGTTAGTCAGACGTAACCAGGAGTCAGAACCGGAACGGATAGTCAGACGTAACCAGGAGTCAGAACCGGAACGGGTAGTCAGACGTAACCAGGAGTCAGAACCGGAACGGATAGTCAGACGTAGCCAGGAGTCAGAACCGGAATGGATAGTCAGACGTAACCAGGAGTCAGAACTGGAACGGGTAGTCAGACGTAACCAGGAGTCAGAACCGGAACAGGTAGTCAGATGTAGCCAGGAGTCAGAACCGGAATGGATAGTCAGACGTAACCAGGAGTCAGAACCGGAACGGGTAGTCAGACGTAGCCAGGAGTCAGAACCGGAATGGATAGTCAGACGTAGCCAGGAGTCAGAACCGGAACGGGTAGCCAGACGTAACCAGGAGTCAGAACTGGAACGGGTAATCAGACGTATCCAGGAGTCAGAACCGGAATGGATAGTCAGACATAAACAGGAGTCAGAACCGGAACGGGTAGTCAGACGTAACCAGGAGTCAGAACCAGAACAGGTAGTCAGACGTAGCCAGGAGTCAGAGCCGGAATGGATAGTCAGACGTAACCAGGAGTCAGAACCGGAATGGATAGTCAGACATAACCAGGAGTCAGAACCGGAATGGATAGTCAGACGTAGCCAGGAGTCAGAACCGGAATGAATAGTCAGACGTAACCAGGAGTCAGAACTGGAACGGGTAGTCAGACGTAACCAGGAGTCAGAACCGGAACAGGTAGTCAGATGTAGCCAGGAGTCAGAACCGGAATGGATAGTCAGACGTAACCAGGAGTCAGAACCGGAACGGGTAGTCAGACGTAGCCAGGAGTCAGAACCGGAATGGATAGTCAGACGTAGCCAGGAGTCAGAACCGGAACGAGTAGCCAGACGTAACCAGGAGTCAGAACCGGAACGGGTAGTCAGACGTAGCCAGGAGTCAGAACCGGAATGGATAGTCAGACGTAAACAGGAGTCAGAACCGGAACGGGTAGTCAGACGTAACCAGGAGTCAGAACCAGAACAGGTAGTCAGACGTAGCCAGGAGTCAGAGCCGGAATGAATAGTCAGACGTAACCAGGAGTCAGAACCGGAATGGATAGTCAGACATAACCAGGAGTCAGAACCGGAATGGATAGTCAGACGTAGCCAGGAGTCAGAACCGAAATGGATAGTCAGACGTAACCAGGAGTCAGAACCGGAACGGGTAGTCAGACATAGCCAGGTAATACACAGGAACGGTAATGGACCAACTATCACGGTGCCCGTGTTCCTGCTCTAACGGCTCATTGTTACTGTGCCTAATTTCCATACTGCCTTCTCATTGGCCTGTCATCTTTGCTCCACCCAGGGCTTGCCTTTTTATACCCTGTCATATCCACGCTAAGGTGCCCTTTCGTGGTGTATCTGAGCCTGACGTTTTGCTACTGTGTTGCTGTTCATGTATGACCCGGCTTGCATGACGATGTTCCTGTTTTCCCGTGTATTGCTCCGTTACCGACTGATCTGGCTGAGAACCCGCTCCGTTACTGACTGATCTGGCTGAGAACCCGCTCCGTTACCGACTGATCTGGCTGAGAACCCGCTCCGTTGCTGAACTGATCTGGCTGAGAACCCGCTACTTTACCGACTGATCTGGCTGAGAACCCGCTCCGTTACTGACTGATCTGGCTGAGAACCCGCTCCGTTACCGACTGAACTGGCTGAGAACCCGCTCCGTTGCTGAACTGATCTGGCTGAGAACCCGCTCCGTTGCTAAACTGATCTGGCTGAGAACCCGCTCCGTTGCTGAACTGATCTGGCTGAGAACCCGCTCCGTTGCTAAACTGATCTGGCTGAGAATCCGCTCCGTTGCTGAACTGATCTGGCTGAGAACCTGCTCCATTACCGACTGATCTGGCTGAGAACCTGCCCCGTTGCTGAACTGATCTGGCTGAGAACCCGCTCCGTTGCTGAACTGATCTGGCTGAGAACCTGCTCCATTACCGACTGATCTGGCTGAGAACCTGCCCCGTTGCTGAACTGATCTGGCTGAGAACCTGCTCTGCTACTGAACTGATCTGGCTGAGAACCTGCTCTGCTACTGAACTGATCTGGCTGAGAACCTGCCCCATTACCGACTGATCTGGCTGAGAACCCGCTCCATTGCTGAACTGATCTGGCTGAGAACCCGCTCCGCTGCTGAACTGATCTGTCTGAGAACCTGCCCCGTTACCGACTGATCTGGCTGAGAACCCGCTCCATTGCTGAACTGATCTGGCTGAGAACCTGCTCCGTTATTGACTGATCTGGCTGAGAACCTGCTCCGTTATTGACTGATCTGGCTGAGAACCTGCTCCATTGCTGAACTGATCTGGCTGAGAACCTGCTCCGTTATCGACTGATCTGGCTGAGAACCTGCTCCATTGCTGAACTGATCTGGCTGAGAACCTGCTCCGTTATCGACTGATCTGGCTGAGAACCCGCTCCGTTGCTGTACTGATCTGGCCGTGATACCCTGTTGCCTCAGTCTGCCTGGCTATTGAGCCTTGATGTGCACCTGACCAGTCTGTACTTCCCGTTGGGTTGTAACCTGTTCTGCTGAGCCACTGTTCCGTTGCCATCCGTGTATGGTAGTGCCTCCTCCGTTGTCTAACTGGTCAGCATTACATTCTATGGTTTCCAGTTGCCTGTTGGGGTGTGCGGCGTGGCGCTAATCTTATTCTGTCGACCTTGGGCTACCGCCACTTACTTCTACTGCCCGTGGCAGTGTGTACATGCTAAGTACCGGTACAGTACTAGCAAGTGCTGACTGAGTTACTCTGATCTCTCTGTGGCTCCCTCTGCGCTTACTGCTGGGCTCACTCCCTGTTGGAGTTCCTATGTATCTCTGGGCGTCTCCTGTTAACTGTTCAGTGCCTAACACTATCTAAGCTACACGTGCTCCTTCGTGTTGCAGTGCCTGGGTGAGGGCCAGCACTACACTGGCACGCATTACTGGGTGTGTGGAGACCCTGAGCTCATATTCCTGTCTAGTGGCCTGAGGGCCTAGAGCCAGCACTTGCTCTTGTTCCACTGTCTTAGAGGAGACACCTGTGGCCTTCCAGTGATCACTTTGATCCACCCCTAGTGCTCTAGGGTTTACCCTTGTAAGTGGTGGTTTCGGTCACTCTGTGACCCCTGTCCCGTGGTCAGTGTTGCCTCGTTGCATCCGTGGGTTCTATGCCACTCAGGCATCTGGGTCTCGTGCCTACTGCCATCTCCAGGACTTGCTGTCATCCTCTGTCCTGCTGTCAACTGGGGTCCAGTAGCCTGATCTCTCCAGGTTCTCTAGTGGAGGGTTGCCTGCCTAAGATACCTCCAATCCCTGTATTCCGTCTCAGTCATTCTGTATACAGTCATTGCTTACTGCCTATATATCCTCCATATAGTGTGGTTTCGTTTGTGGGCCTGTGGCCTCATTCCTTGTATGCACTTTACTCAATAAAGTCATTTTAACCTTACTGTTCTGTCTGAGTGATCATCAAAAACCGTGACAGTACGAAATGGCCAATGACCTCAGACAAGTCCAGTGAAGGTAGTTCAGTCAATATCCATTTGAGAATGGATATGTATGAGCAACGTCTTGATCAACCTACAGTGGCGGTGCAGACAATACTGGAGCGGACCGCACACTTGGACAGTCCTGTTCCTTCCTTGGTGGCCACCCCAGTCCAGGCACCGACAGTCCAAAACTCGTGTGTCAATACGCAATATAAAGGGCTATCTGCTACGGCACCATTACCGTTAAGGTATGATGGGGAACGTACTCTCTGTAGAGGTTTCCTCAATCAACTGGAAATTTTTCTGAAACTGGCTCCTCAAGCCTTTCCTACGGAGAGAAGCAAGATTGGGTTTATGATATCGCTTTTAACTGGCAGGGCTCTAGCCTGGGCGAAATATCTCGAGACGGCTAAGGCCATTACTACAAATTTTGGTGATTTCATAAGGGCCTTTCGAAGTGTCTTTGAGATCCCTGGGCGAAATATCTCGGCTGTCAAGCAAATTATGAATATCCGAAAGGGCAACCGTAAAGTTGCTGATTACTCCATTGAATTTTGCACCTTGGCAGCAGAGTTGGGAGAAACAGCAAAACCACAGACGTACGTTTCGGCCTATGTGAGCCTCGTCAGTGTGGTGCAGCTGAATCCCTCTAGGCACATGGAAGCAAGGGCCCATGCCTGGGATGCCCTTTTACTTAGGGAGACAAAAAGAGTTGTGAGGAGCACACATCAAGCACAAACAGGATAAAGTGTTCTGTTATAGGCATGGTAGCCTCTCAATGGTGCTGCAACTCACGTTTTTCACTCCCATGTGCCATTGCAGAGAGGAAATCTCCATATCCATATCCATCTGGCCCCGTCTACAGACAGTCCAGCTCCAAAATGTCACGCAAATCCTGTCCGCACGAGAAAACCAGCAAAACCACAGATGTACGTTTTGGCCTAAGTGAGCCTCGTCAGTGTGGTGCAGCCGAATACCTCTAGGCACATGGAAGCAAGGGCCCATGCCTGGGATGCCCTTATACTTAGGGAGACAAAAAGAGTTGTGAGGAGCACACATCAAGCACAAACAAGATAAAGTGTCCTGTTATAGGCATGGTAGCCTCTCAATTGTGCCAATGTAGAGAGGAAATCTCCATATCAGACTGGTCCCGCCCACAGACAGTCCAGCTCAAAAATGTCAGGCAAATCCTCTCCGCACGAGAAAAACAGCAAAACCACAGACGTACATTTCGGCCTATGTGAGTCTCATCAGTGTGGTGCAGCTGAATCCCTCTAGGCACATGGAAGCAAGGGCCCATGCCTAGGATGCCCTTATACTTAGGGAGACAAAAAGAGTTGTGAGGAGTTCACATCAAGCACAAAGAGGATAAAGTGCCCTGTTCTAGGCATGGTAGCCTCTCAATGGTGCTACAACTCACATTTTTCACTCCCATGTGCCATTGCAGAGAGGAAATCTCCGTATCCATATAAGACTGGTCCCGCCCACAGACAGTCCAGCTCCAAAATGTCAGGCAAATCCTCTCCGAACAAGAGAAACAGCATAACCGCAGACGTACGCTTCTACTTATGTGAGTCTCATCAATTTGGTGCAGCCAAATCCCTCGAGGCACATGAAAGCAAGGGCCCATGCCTGGGATGCCCTTATACTTAGGGAGACAAAAAGAGTTGTGAGGCGCACACATCAAGCACAAACAGAATAAAGTGTCCTGTTCTAGGCATGGTAGCCTCTCAATAGTGCTACAACTCACGTTTTTCACTCCCATGTGCCATTGCAGAGAGGAAAACTCCATATCCATAACCAACTTGTCCCACCCACAGACAGTCAAGCTCCAAAATGTCAAGCAAATCCTCTACGCACGTGAGAAACAGCAAAACCACAGACATATGTTTCGGCTTATGTGAACCTCGGCAGTGTGGTGCAGCCGAATCCGTCTAGGCACATGGAAGCAAGGGCCCATGCCTGGGATGCCCTTATACTTAGGGAGACAAAAAGAGTCGTGAGGCGCACACATCAAGCACAAACAGGATAAAGTGTTCTGTTCTAGGCATGGTAGCCTCTCAATGGTGCTACAACTCACGTTTTTCACTCCCATGTGCCATTGCAGAGAGAAAATCTCCATATCCATATCCATATCCAACTCGTCCCACCCACAGACAGTCTAGCTCCGAAACGTCAGGCAAATCCTCTCCGCAGGAGAGAAACAGCAAAACCACAGATGTCCGTTTCAGCTATGTGAGCCTCGTCAGTGTGATGCAGCCGAATCCCTCTAGGCACATGGAAGCAAGGGCCCATGCCTGGGATGCCCTTATACTTAGGCAGACAAAAAGAGTTGTGAGGAGCACACATCAAGCACAAACAGGATAAAGTGTCCTGTTCTAGGCATGGTAGCCTCTCAATGGTGCTACAACTCACGTTTTTCACTCCAGTGTGCTATTGCAGAGAGAAAATCTCCATATCCATATCCTTATCCATATCCATATCAGACTGGTCCCGCCCACAGATAGTCCAACTCCAAAATGTCAGGCAAATCCTCTCCGCACAAAAGAAACAGCAAAACCACAGATTTAATTTTGGCCTATGTGAGCCTCGTCACTGTGGTTCAGCCAAATCCCTCTAGGCCCATGGAAGCAAGGGCCCATGCCTAGGATGCCCTTTTACTTAGGGAGACAAAAAGAGTTGTGAGGAGCACACATCAAGCACAAACAGGATAAAGTGTCCTGTTCTAGGCATGGTAGTCTCTCAATGGTGCTACAACTCATGTTTTTCACTCCCATGTGCCTTTGCAGAGAGGAAATCTCCGTATCCAGATAAGACTGTTCCCACCCACAGACAAACCAGGTCCAAAATATCATGCAAATCCTCTCCGAACAAGAGAAACAGCAAAACCACACACGTACGCTTCTACTTATGTGAGTCTCATCAGTGTGGTGCAGCCGAATCCCTCTAAGCACATGGAAGCAAGGGCCCATGCCTGGGATGCCCTTATACTTAGGGAGACAAAAAGAGTTGTGAGGAGCACACATCAAGCACAAACAGGATAAAGTGTCCTGTTCTAGGCATGGTAGCCTCTCAATGGTGCTACAACTCACGTTTTTCACTCCCACGTGCCATTGCAGAGAGGAAATCTCCATATTCATATCCATATCCATATCCATATCCATATCCATATCCATATCCATATCCATATCCATATCAGACTCGCCCCACCCACAGACAGTCCAGCTCCAAAATGTCAGGCAAGTCCTCTCCGCACAGGAGAAACAGCAAAACCACAGACATACGTTTCGGTTTATGTGAGCCTCGTCAGTGTGGTGCAGCCAAATCCCTCTATACACATGGAAGCAAAGGCCCATGTCTGGGATACCCTTATACTTAGGGAGACAAAAAGAGTTGTGAGGAGCACACATCAAGCACTAACAGGATAAAGTGTCTTGTTCTAGGCATGGTAGCCTCTCAATGGTGCTACAACTCACATTTTTCACTCCCATGTGCCATTGCACAGAGGAAATATCCATATCCATATCCATATCCAACTGGTCCCACCCACAGATAATCCAGCTCCGAAATGTCAGGCAAAACCACAGATGTACATTTTGGCCTATGTGAGCCTCGTCAGTGTGGTGCAGCCGAATCCCTCTAGGCACATGGAAACAAGGGCCCATGCCTGGGATGCCCTTATACTTAGGGAGACAAAAAGAGTTGTGAGGAGCACACATCAAGCACAAACAGGATAAAGTGCCTTGTTCTAGGCATGGTAGCCTCTCAATGGTGCTACAACTCACGTTTTTCACTCCAATGTGCAATTGCAGAGAGAAAATCTCCATATCCATATCCATATCCATATCCATATCCATATCCATATCCGACTGGTCCTGTCCACAGACAGTCCAGGTCCAAAATGTCAGGCAAATTCACTCCGCACAAGAGAAACAGCAAAACCACAGACATGCGTTTCGGCCTATGTGAGCCTCGTCAGTGTGGTGCAGCCGAATCCTTCTGGGCACATGGAAGCAAGGACCCATGCTTGGGATGCCCTTATACTTAGGGAGACAAAAAGAGTTGTGAGGAGCACACATCAAGCACAAACAGGAAAAAGTGTCCTGTTCTAGGCCTTGTAGCCTCTCAATGGTGCTACAACTCACGTTTTTCACTCCCATGTTCCATTGCACACTGACGAGGCTCACATAGGCCGAAACGTACGTCTGTGGTTTTGCTGTTTCTCTCGTGCGGAGAGGATTTTCCTGACATTTCGGAGCTGGACTGTCTGTGGGCGGGACCAGTCTGATATGGATATGTAGATTTTCTCTCTGCAGTGGTACATGGGAGTGAAAAACGTGAGTTGTAGCACCATTGAGAGGCTACCATGCCTATAACAGGACACTTTATCTTGTTTGTGCTTGATGTGTGCTCCTCACAACTCTTTTTGTCTCCCTAAGTTTAAGGGAATCCCAGGCATGGGCCCTTGCTTCCATGTGCCTAGAGGGATTTGGCTGCACAACACTGATGAGGATCACATAGACTGAAATGTATGTCTGTGGGTTTTTCCTGTTGCTTTTGTGTGGAGAGGAGTTGCCTGATATTTTGGAGCTGGACTGTCTGTGGGTGGGACCAGTTGGATATTGAGATTTTTTCTTTGTAATGGCACATGGGAATGAAAAACCTGAGTTGTAGCACCATTGAGAGGCTATCATGCCTTAGAACAAGACACTTTATCTTGTTCGTGCTTGAAGTGTGCTCCTCACAACTTTTTTTTGTCTCCCTAAATGACCGTATGAAAGATGAGATTGGGGCCCAGGAATTACTTGAATCTCTGGACAAGTTCATTGAATTTGTTAATTTGATTGACACTCGGATCAGGGAATGGACTCAGAATAGGGACCGCAAACCGAGGTCACCTACAAGACAGTGGCACAAAAATATTCTCCCACCCTTGCCTCCCTCTCCTCCCATGCCTCCTGGTCATGTTGAAGCGGCCGAACCCATGCAGGTGGGCTTTACTAGACTTACGTTGAAATGACCGTTCTTCCTTTGTAAAAATGGCCTGTGTCTGTACTGTGGGAAAGGAATTCATTTGTTACGCAATTGTCCGACTCGGCCGGGAAACGCACGCACCTAGGCTTCCTTAGGGGACAGGTCCTAGGTGGTATTCAGCAGTCCCCAGAGGTTGTGCCTTCCAAACCGGTGGTTGATGTGATCATTTCCTCCTCCGACTTATCCGTGACGGTATCTGCGCTGCTAGACTCTGGAGCAGCGGGATACTTTATGGACCAGAAGTTTGCTGCATTACATAACATTCCGCTGGTGTTGCTGGACAATCCTATGCAAATTGAAGCCATTGATGGGCGACCTTTGGTACCTCCCCAGGTCACCCATGAGACATGTCCGCTTTCAGTTCAGACCGGAGTATTACATTTCGAAACCCTGTTTTTTCAAATTATCCAGTCACCCCATTATGCGGTCATTCTGGGGTTTCCGTGGTTATGGACTCATAATATTGCACCTGGTACTGTTCCTTCTAGGGGCAGAACGTATCCGCTCTCTTGTGAAGAGATTCTGGCCATGGAGGAGTATATCTCTGATGCCCTGAAACGGGGCATCATTCACAAATCATCCTTGCCCGCGGGGGATGGGTTTTTCTTTGTAAAAAATAAATCTGGGGAACTAAGGCCATGTATCGACTATAGAGGCCTTAATAAGTTAATGGTCAAAAGTGCCTACCCAATTCCACTCATCACCGAGCTGTTTGACGGTCTTAAGGGCGCAACCATCTTCACCAAATTGGATTTGAGAGCCGCTTATAACCTCATTTGCATAAAAGAAGGTGATGAGTGGAAAACCGCTTTCAATACTCGCAATGGGCACTACGAATACTTGGTAATGCCATTCGGGTTGTGCAATGCCCCAGCTGTATTTCAGTAACTAATTAACGATGTTCTCCGTGATTTGCTGCAGTCCTGTGTAGTTGTCTATTTAGACAATATTTTAATTTATTCTCCTGATTTGGAAAAACATTGCATTCATGTGGCTACAGTACTTCAGAGATTAAGGGAGAATAAATTGTTTTGTAAACTCGATAAATGTGAGTTTCATAGAACCAGTGTACCATTCTTTGGATATGTCATTTCTAAACAGGGCATTTCCATGGACAAAGAGAAATTGTCGGCTGTGTTACACTGGCCACGTCCCAAGGGCCTCAAAGCCATTCAAAGATTTCTTGGCTTTGCCAATTATTATCATAAATTCATCCGTGATTTTTCCAGAATTGTCAGACCCCTCACAGACCTAACACATAAGGGCGCCAAGGCATCAGAATGGTCGAAGGAGGCTGAGGAGGCTTTCGAGGCACTTAAAGCTGCGTTTGCCTCTGCACCAGTCCTGTCGCATCCCAAAGCTGCTCTTGTATATACTAGAGGTAGATGCGTCTGACACTGGTGTAGGGGCTGTACGTTCTCAGAGGTCAGCATTACATTCTACAGTTTTCAGTTGCCTGTTGGGGTGCGCCGCGTGGTGCTAATCTTATTCTGTCGACCTTGGGCATAGCATTCGTGCTACCGCCACGTACTCCTACTGGCCGTGGCAGTGTGTACATGCTAAGTACCGGTACAGTACTAGCAAGTGCTGACTGAGTTACTCTGATCTCTCTGTGTCTCCCTCTGCGCTAATAGCTGGGCTCACTCCCTGTGGGAGTTCCTATGTATCTCTGGGCGTCTCCTGTTAACTGTTCAGTGCCTAACACTATCTAAGCTACACGTGCTCCTTCGTGTTGCAGTGCCTGGGTGAGGGCCAGCACTACACTGGCACGCATTACTGGGTGTGTGGAGACCCTGAGCTCATATTCCTGTCTAGTGGCCTGAGGGCCTAGAGCCAGCACTTGCTCTTGTTCCACTGTCTTAGAGGAGACACCTGTGGCCTTCCAGTGATCACTTTGATCCACCCCTAGTGCTCTAGGGTTTACCCTTGTAAGTGGTGGTTTCGGTCACTCTGTGACCCCTGTCCCGTGGTCAGTGTTGCCTCGTTGCATCCGTGGGTTCTATGCCACTCAGGCATCTGGGTCTCGTGCCTACTGCCATCTCCAGGACTTGCTGTCATCCTCTGTCCTGCTGTCAACTGGGGTCCAGTAGCCTGATCTCTCCAGGTTCTCTAGTGGAGGGTTGCCTGCCTAAGATACCTCCAATCCCTGTATTCCGTCTCAGTCATTCTGTATACAGTCATTGCTTACTGCCTATATATCCTCCATATAGTGTGGTTTCGTTTGTGGGCCTGTGGCCTCATTCCTTGTATGCACTTTACTCAATAAAGTCATTTTAACCTTACTGTTCTATCTGAGTGATCATCAAAAACCATGACGCCAACACAGCAATAAGCTCAGCTACACCATGAAAGGGCAAAGGTAATGACACAGGTCGAGGTTTAAAAATCCTGACAGGTGGGTGGAGCGATGACCTCACCAACATGGTGACCTATAAGAATAGCGACTCAGCGAGAGCGAGAGCGACAGCTAGGAAGTAAATAATGTCGCTCTATGGCAATTCTGCAAGAGGTAGCGTGATACAGAGCCCCAGGCCCTAACTATATTGGGTGTCTGATCACCAGGGAAAAAGATGAAAGAATAGTCAGACAGAGCCACAAGTCAGCACCAGAAGGGGTAGTCAGACAAGCCGGGTCATACACAGTTCAGGTAGTCAGCCAGAGCCACAAGTCTGCACCAGACTGGATGTCCACTATTAGGGGTTAAGCAAAAGAATAGTCAGACAGAGCACCAAGTCAGCACCAGAGGGGGTAGTCAGACAAGCCGGGTCATACACAGTTCAGGTAGTCAGCCAGAGCCACAAGTCTGCACCACATTGGATGTCCACTATTAGGGGTTAAGCAAAAGAATAGTCAGACAGAGCCACAGGTCAGCACTAGAATGGATGGAAGACTAGTCAGGTCATACACGGAGCCCAAGGTAACAGACCTGCTATGAACAACAACGCAAGGGCAACTGAGTCAGGCCTCAGTCTGCCCTTTAAACCCCTCCACAGGAAGTAGGAGGAGCAGCTCAGAGGGAGGAAGTAGGAAGTAGGTAGGAGGAGACTACAGAAAGCAAAGAGAGGCCTGCAGCATGCTTGAAGCCTCACGCCTGTAGATGATGCTGAAGTCAAGGTAAGCTGTAACAGTTTGAGATTTTTAGAATCTAAGATATTGGAACTGGAAAGAAATATTGTGACATTGCGTGACATTGGAAACCTGGATAGGTGTTTAGAACTCACTGAGAAGGTAGTATGTGGGGTTAGTGGTGAAGAGGGTGGAGTTGTAGATGAGGAGGGACAGGTAGTATGCGGGGTTAGTGGTGAAGAGGGTGGAGTTGTACATGAGGAGCGGCAGGTAGTATGTGAGGTTAGTGGTGAAGAGGGTGGAGTTGTAGATGAGGAGGGACAGGTAGTATGTGGGGTTAGTGGTGAAGAGGGTGGAGTTGTAGATGAGGAGCGACAGGTAGGCAGCTGGGTAACAGTAAGGAGGAGAGGTAGTGGGCAGAGGAAGAGGAAGGCCTGTTCTGAGTTGACTCAGTCCAACAGATTTGCAAGATTGTGTGACGATATTGGCAACACTGAAGAAGGCTGATTTCTATAGCAGCCAGGGGAACATCCCTCCTTCCAGATTTGATGGGATGCAGAGTAGGCAGAAACCAAGGCAGGTGGTGGTAATAGGGGACTCTATTATTAGGAGGGTAGATAGGGTAATCTGCTGTCAGTGAGTGCCGAACAGTATTTTGTCTTTCGGGTGTTCGGGTCCAGCATACTGCGGACAGTGGAAGTGATCCAGCTGTCTTGGTACATATTGGTACCAGTGACAACGTTGAAGGAAGATAGAGGTTTCTAAAAGTGATTTTATGTATTTAGGGTGCAAGGACCTCCAGGGTAGTGTTTTCTGAAATACTACCTGTGCCATGCACCAGTGCAGGTAGACAGAGGGAGCTCAGGGAGCTTAATGCATGGCTCAAGCAATGGTGTAGGAAGGAGGGTTTTGGGTTTTTAGAACACTGGGCAGACTCTGCTATTGGGTACAATCTATATGGAAGAGATGGATTGCACCTAAATGGTAGAGGAGCCTCTGTGTTAGGGGAGAGAATGCTAAGAAGCTTGGAGGAGCTTTTAACTAGGAAAGGGGGGAGGGTATAGACAGCAAAAAATGGGGTAGATAGAGCAGATAGGAACTGGGTCCAAGTAAAGGCTCATGGAGTGGAGATAAATGTATTAAATAGGGAGGGACTCCTATTAAATGAAGTTGTAGAAAAAGGCGTGTAGGGGGTAACGTGTAAAGACTTCAAACTTAATTGTATTAGATATAAAAGTGGTACACTACCTATTGGGTGTCTGGGGTGCCAAATGTAGGGCAGTTCAGGAATGTGCTAGGATACAAATCTAATATTAAGAGACAGAAGAAGATGGAGAAATCCTGTGTCAGCACCAGACCCTATTCCCCAAGGTCTATAAGTGGAAATTACTATAGTGTGTGATGTTTGGCAGAACTCAATGAAAAGGTAAAATAAGAAAATAAAAAAATACACCTTTAATAAATCATATTAAAAAACTATCAATAAGGGTACAAGCCGGGGGCTATAGTAAAACCCTTCTTAAAATGGCCCGTAAAGAGCCTCTACTACAGCTAGAAGGGAGTTACTGAACAAAAAAATGATTAAATCAAAGGATAAAACTATCCGATCCATCGGCACATCCCATAATCAGTGAGACAATGTTAAGACGATACTAAGCAAACACTGGAATATTTTGTTGAGCGATCCAACATTAAAGGAGGTGATTGGTGATACCCCTCAGATTTGCTCCAACATTAAAGGAGGTGATTGGTGATACCCCTCAGATTTGCTCCAACATTAAAGGAGGTGATTGGTGATACCCCTCAGATGTGCTCCAACATTAAAGGAGGCGATTAGTGATACCCCTCAGATGTGCTCCAACATTAAAGGAGGCGATTGGTGATACCCCTCAGATGTGCTCAAGACTGCCACCGAACTTTCAGGATAAGTTGGTAAGGAGTCTAAACACCAACAAAAAGAAAAGGGTACTGTAACGGCCCCCCGTAGCAGGCACCCACCCCTGTAGCGTTAGGGGGGCGCCTACCAGGTCATTTACACCGGACCGGCCTCAGAGGACCACCGGACAGACCTGGGCCGTTTGCCACTGGATCTAGCTGCACCACCAAGAGGAGGAGCGGTCAACCGTATTGGAAGACCTCCATGTGCAGCCAGCCCAATGGGGAGCAGTGACCTGGGTAGGGACTCGCACTTCTACCCACTAGAGCAGGTATTGTCTCCTCTGCTGTGAAGTCTCTGCTGGGCAGGCACTAACCCCTCTGCCTTGTCCTGGGGAACAGGTTCAGGTCCCCCTGCAACAACGACACCTCCTCCTGGCAGGAACTTGCCCCTCTGCCCTGGTAAAACGACATCACCTTTAACAAGGCGCTTTTGGCTACATGGGCCTGGTGTCATCAATCCCCAAACCCCAAGAAGGTGTTATTATGGGATCCCCATATTAGCTTGATTTTAATTTCATTTAGGCACATAAGTCTATCATACCATTACAGTAGAGCCTATGTTCCTCTATATGATATATGAGTTCATCATATCTATTTTTCATCAATGTGTCTGGTATGACAATAGCTAACAAATAGGATAAAATAAATGATATACATGCTGAATTATATTAAAGGGATAATAATACTTAAAATGTAAAAAAAATATGTTGTAGGGTTTGTTCCCCTGAGTAAAATAAGGGTACTCCCACTGGTTTATGAATGGGGATAGATGTCATCTATTAACATGCCCCATCAGAGGATTGGAGAACTCTGCTATCACTCGCAAAAAGTAGGTGGGGACAAGGTTATATATCTGGCCGGATGGTGCGGCCCGGTTACCTTGAAAAAGCCGCAACTGGTGAAACGTGCTTTAGGGAATAGGAGCATATACTACTATGGGCCATAAGATAGCCTAAACTATAATATAGAGCAGTGTTAAATGAATTACTTTTGCTCTGTGGTGAATAGTCAGTTAATGAACACTCAATACTTGTAAATAGGAGAACAGACTACCATGCTCTCTACTCTCGCTGCGTAATTCTTATCATCAGATAGTTAGAATGGGTCGTAAGTCAGCCCAAACTACAAGTTAGTGCAGCGCCAAATGAACCGTTGTTGTGCATGGTGGACACTTAAAGGGATAGTAATACTTCGTTTTATCTTTATTTTATTTTATAGGCATTAAAAAAACATGAAGAATGATATAAGTCTTATCTCTCAGACCTTTATGGTTTAAGAGATATTCACAAGCAAAGTTTCCCCTCCCTCCCCTTTTACCTAGAGTAAGCCATCTCTTCTCAGATGTGGAATCCAGTCCATAGACCAGACAGATAACAGCAGGGGACAATCTTCTTCCTATGAGAACAATGAAAGTCCTGTCCCCCTTTTACCTAGTGTAAGCCATCTCTTCTCAGATGTGGAATGCAGTCCATAGACCATACAGATAACAGCAGGGGACAATCTTCTTCCTATGAGAACAATGAAAGCCCTGCCCCCCTTTTACCTAGTGTAAGCTATCTCTTCTCAGATGTGGAATCCAGTCCATAGACCAGACAGATAACAGCAGTGGACAATCTTCTTCCTATGAGAACAATGAAAGCCCTGCCCCCCTTTTACCTAGTGTAAGCCATCTCTTCTCAGATGTGGAATCCAGTCCATAGACCAGACAGATAACAGCAGGGGACAATCTTCTTCCTATGAGAACAATGAAAGTCCTGCCCCCTTTTACCTAGTGTAAGCCATCTCTTCTCAGATGTGGAATTCAGTCCATAGACCAGACAGATAACAGAAGGGGACAATCTTCTTCCTATGAGAACAATGAAAGCCCTGCCCCCCTTTTACCTAGTGTAAGCCATCTCTTCTCAGATGTGGAATCCAGTCCATAGACCAGACAGATAACAGCAGGGGACAATCTTCTTCCTATGAGAACAATGAAAGCCCTGCCCCCCTTTTACCTAGAGTAAGCCATCTCTTCTCAGATGTGGGATGTAGTGCATAGACCAGACAGATAACAGCAGGGGACAATCTTCTTCCTATGAGAACAATGAAAGTCCTGCCCCCCTTTTACCTAGTGTAAGCCATCTCTTCTCAGATGTGGAATGCAGTCCATAGACCATACAGATAACAGCAGGGGACAATCTTCTTCCTATGAGAACAATGAAAGCCCTGCCCCCGTTTTACCTAGTGTAAGCCATCTCTTCTCAGATGTGGAATCCAGTCCATAGACCAGACAGATAACAGCAGTGGACAATCTTCTTCCTATGAGAACAATGAAAGTCCTGCCCCCCTTTTACCTAGTGTAAGCAATCTCTTCTCAGATGTGGAATGCAGTCCATAGACCAGACAGATAACAGAAGGGGACAATCTTCTTCCTATGAGAACAATGAAAGCCCTGCCCCACTTTTACGTAGTGTAAGCCATCTCTTCTCAGATGTGGAATCCAGTCCATAGACCAGACAGATAACAGCAGGGGACAATCTTCTTCCTATGAGAACAATGAAAGCCCTGCCCCTTTTACCTAGTGTAATCCATCTCTTCTCAGATGTGGAATGCAGTCCATAGACCAGACAGATAACAGCAGGGGACAATCTTCTTCCTATGAGAACAATGAAAGCCCTGCCCCCCTTTTACCTAGTGTAAGCCATCTCTTCTCAGATGTGGAATCCAGTCCATAGACCAGACAGATAACAGCAGGGGACAATCTTCTTCCTATGAGAACAATGAAAGCCCTGCCCCCCTTTTACCTAGTGTAAGCCATCTCTTCTCAGATGTGGAATCCAGTCCATAGACCAGACAAATAACAGCAGGGGACAATCTTCTTCCTATGAGAACAATGAAATCCCTGCCCCCCTTGACAAGTTCTTCAGGTTTTTCCCTTATCTTAATTGAAGATTGTCCCGCTTTGCTGTCTACCTGGGCACCTCCCTTCTGCTCTGGCTGAGCAGTGTTACATCAGTAAAAGGGGTGGGAGGGGGATACTTTATCATTGAATTACTCTTGTACTACAACTCTGACAGAATTGAAATAACACTCTGCAAAGTCCAAATACTATGATGATTAATTAGAGCCGCTTTTATTATGAAACATTACTATCCCTTTAAATTAGCAATGGGACGTAAGATAGCCCAGGTATAGGAGTAACTGAAACCTGCAGGTTCCTGCATCAAGCATACTTTACAGCAGGAAACTAAATAACTCGTTTACTATCGTTACTGATTCATGTGGTACCGGAACATTCCGACCTAAGTTACTATCCCTGGTTGTGTTAACAATTTTGAGACAACAGGGTGGGAGAACCCAGACCAATAATTGAATCACTAATATCAAATAAGAAGAGACAGTACTGTACTCATATGGTGTCATAGTAACATAGTATTAACATAGTAAATTCGGTTGAATAAAGACAAAAGTCCATCAAGTTCAACCTTTTCCTCATACCCCATTAATTTTATAGCTTTCCTACTACCAAATAACTTAGTCTTTATCAGACCTTCCTGATCTGCCTACTGATAAACAGTATAACTCTGTATGATCCCTTTGGAAAGAAATGTGTCTAATAATCTCTATAATGTATCCATTGTATCTGCCATAACCACCTCCTTGGTCAATTAATTCAACAATTTATCAGACCTTACTGTAAAAAACCCCTTCCTCTGCTGAAGTCTAAACCTCCTTTCCTCTAATCTCAAGGGGTGTCCCCTGGTCACCTGATCAGGCCTTGGAATAAATAGCTCACCGCAGAGATCCTTGTATTGACCTCTCATATACTTGTACAATGTGATAAGGTCTCCTCTTAGTCGTCTTTTCTCTACAGTAAATAAACCAAGTTTGTCTAGTTGTTCCTCATACGTCAAGTCCTCCATTCCCTTAATTAATTTTGTTGCTCTCCGCTGTACCCTCTCTAGTTCTAGTATATCCTTTTTCAGAACCGGTGCCCAAAATTGCACTGCATACTCAAGGTGAGGTCTTACCAATGATTTGTATAATGGCAAAATAATGTTATCCACTCTTGCTTCGATACCTCTTTTTATGCAAGACAGGACTTTGTTTGCCTTGCTACTTCTGTATGACACTGGTCACTGTTTCCAAGTTTGTAGTTGACAAGGATTCCCAGGTCTTTCTCTAGCAACGAGTCCCCTAAAATTATTCCATTAAGTTTATAAGTAGCCTTGGGATTGTTTCCTCCCAAATGCATGACTTTACACTTCCCCACATTAAACTTCATATTCCATTCCATTCCATTCATAATTGTCCATTTACACCACACACTGTTCCCTATCCTTCAGCCAGTTTTGTATCCAATTGCAAAGGTTATCTCCTAGCCCCAATTTCCTTATTTTATACTCCAGTCATATTACAGTCTATGTTTAGGTATAGCGATAGTATCGCTGTTATACCTGAGTATTGTACTCCATAATTATCGTGCATGTAATGGGAAGTTTGGGACTGCAGGGATTAATTGGCTTATTTCCACAAATGCCGGCTGCAATCAGCAGTAGAGTTAAAACACAGAAATAGTGACTCATGATTAGCTTATATACACATTACTGTTTGACAGCTAATGCTCTGTGTAACAGATCCTACTCCATTACTGAAGCCATCCTTTGGGCGTACGACTGCTCAGCCCATTATACAAGGAACTGTGGACATTTTCTCGTGTCTGGAACCCTTATTATCTGGGCATACAATCTTTAAAGCCCTTATTGCGGACATGCGAGAACGTTAAGGTGGCATGCCTTGTTTAAGTGTAGGACTGGGAAATACTATGATTATACATTTGCTGACTACTAGTCGGAGGTTCCCGGCTCGGTGTTCAAATCATTGACACCGGGTCGAACACTTGGGGCCGAGGACAGTGGGCAGCCGCAGGATTGGTCAGATCCCTGAGCAGGGTGGTTAAAGGTTTTCCATAGACTTAACATGGAGAAAAGTAGGCAGCTCAGGGATTGGTTGACCAGCGGACCCACTATAGCATCTGATTGGCCATGGTTGAAGAGGAATATTCAAACTAGTCGAGGACGTGCTTCAACCCCTGGCCATTGTCCCTTGAATGTGTATTCCCGCCCCTCAAGCCTTGCTTTCTATTGTTTACCCCAGTCAAACCTTTTGTGTAATAATACAATCAGGTCTGCCTTATTATGTTGCCCTGAACCATTTGTTGTTGGTTCTTTGTCTTATGTGTTATGATTGCATTATCCCTGTAAACTCACCCATTGTGTCATGTCTGCACTATGTACTGTGCCCAAGTCAATATAGTTTGAAATGTATAAATAAGCTGTGGTTTCACCTAATAAAGAGTTAGTCCTTTTGCACTAAGAACAAGTCCTGGTGTCTTTATGCGCGTGTGTGGTTTAAAGTGTCTTCTCTAGACGCCCATGCAAGCAAAGTATCCTGTATCGTCGACAGTCTGCTAACAGCTACCTGGAGATCCGGATCAGAGTTGGGACTTTGGGATTCGTAGACTGTCAGGTCTTTCGACTTGGACTCACCTGTTCCTCCAATTATCCTTCGACCAGGTGTAGAGCTATTCACTCTCTATGACCTGTGGTCCTTTTCCTGTTCACCTCGTAGTCGACGGTTCTGGTTGACCTCCGGAGCTACCACCTCGACTATGCTGATTTCATCCAACTCCGACACGGATTCTACAACTCTGCCACCTTTATCCGACTCTGACGCGAATTCTACGACCCTATGAATGCTCGATCAAGCTATTTATTTTTCGACCGGTAGAAGCAAGGCTGTGTAATCCGCCTTCAAGAAGGAGAGACCCGGAATGACAGCTGAGGACGACCCGGTGTCCTTCCAGCTTCCGTTACACTGGTGGCAAGCGGTGGGACTATCTTTGTTACTAACCAAAGTGGATGTTTCTGGCGAACGTCATGACGGACACAGCAGAGTACCCTGATGTCTGGAGCCTCTACGTTTCTGACCCAGGATTTTATGATTACTTTTGGACTTTGTGGGAGCCACTGCTGGGCGAGTGTTCCCTGGAAGAATGGGAGCAGGAGCTGGATACCTGTATCCAAGAGGAACTGAGGGTACAAGAAGGATACTGGGCGCTGGTCAGAAAAATGGACCAGGTGGATTGCCCTGGGTCCCTCATCTCCATGAGGGATGGAATCCAAGGACTGATATGGACTGCCTATTGCTTGGATGATAACTTTGGATGGCAGCCCCACCACCGTTATTGGGAGATACGAGCCAAGAGACAGGATATGCTGTGACGGTACATTTCCCTGAGACTATAGGAGAACCTGAGCAACCTAGCTGGCTGGGAGTGTGATGTTGAGAAAAGGTACACCAGTTTGCTACAAAGAATTCAGGAATACCAAATGGATGAGGAGGGCTGGGCGACCGATTGGTCAGCCCAATTACAGGAAGAGTCCAAGCCTGGGTCCCTGTGGCAACCGAATATGCCAGGGACTGAGTTCAATACAGATTCTGACCTGGTAGATGAAGCCCCCCAGGAGGAGTTCAGTGAATCTGTTGCCCTGGATTGTGTTACCTCTGGCCTGAGGAGTGGGAATGCGTTCCTCCTCAGTGTAAAGAAGGCCCCTGATGTGTTTGCTACCCCTGAAGATGATGACCCCGGTGGACTGACGGAATACAGTGCTGCTGACTCTGATACCCCTGAACTGGTGAGCGGGACTCCCGTCCTCACCAGCGACCTGAGAATGATGGCCTCAGCAGACTGATGGAATATAGTGCTGCTGCCCCTGGTAACCCTGAACTGGTGAATGGGAATCCGCTCCTCACCAGCCCCTGTCATACCCCTGCTGCGGTGAGTGGGACGCAGGTCCTCACCAGCAGCACCAAGATTGTTGCCCCTGAATGTGTTGACCCCAGCCTGGTGAGTGGGAATCTGTTCCTCACCAGGGCAAGTGATGACCCTGCCTTAGGGAATGGGACCAGTGTCTCCCCAGTGATTTTGTTCCCCCTGGACTGACGAGTGGGAGTACACTCCTCACCAGCCCATGCAATGCCCCTACTCTGGGAAGTAGGACCAACATCCTGCCCAGTGATCCCTGAACCTTGCCTCAGCACTGGAGCGTGGGAGCAACCTCCTCTCCTTCCATTGTGGTGTACTAGCCGTGAGAAAAGGGGGAGATGCCTCCATCTTCCCACGGTCTAATCCAAAACTGGGGTCTGCGGTGTGTTTGGAGCAAGTTTCTGTGGTAATTTAACCCTTTTACTGCTGGTTAGCATCTTTTGAGGGCATTTTGGGCACTTTCCCTAATGAGACTAGTGTTTTATTGAGTCTCTGACTTGTTCTAGTGGGTTTTTCAGTGGTTCACATTTTCGTTATAACCTTGTTAACTTTATGTTAAACTGTACTGCATAGACGCCATTGCTCCATTCACTTCTATGGGATCTTACAGTTTGGGACAAGTCTCTGCAACCACTCCACATAGCGACGTCAGAGACGGCTCATTTGCTTGGTTTGCCCATGCTCTGTTATCCGGTCAACGTTTTGGGTTTGTTGGGGGGGCACAGGAGGCTTCGGGCACTGTTGGGGTGCTCCATTAGCGAAACTACGATTCCCATGAGCTTCCGCTTTGCGCGCTCGTTACTGAATGGCTCCCACCACGGCAGCCACTTTGTGTCTCCGCAGATCAAGTATCCTACGCAGGGCTTGGGCTCTCCTTCTCTCCTCCCCAGATTAACCCTTCGCCTACCAGATAAGTCTTGTTTAGCGTTTCTGGGGTGCATTTAATTATCTTACACACTGTTTTGTGGGTGTTTGATACTTTGACCGTTTGTCTCTGTGAGAATGTCTATTCCGTTAGACCTTGGGTCTAAACCTAAGATTAATGACACTGGTGTGTCTGTGTCCCCCATTGCTCATTGCTCCTCATGTCACTCAGGGTTACCTAGAGAATACTCAGGTCATATTTGTCCAGCATGCGATGCTGCCCCCAAATCCCCTGCTGGGGCCTCCAGCCATGCACTAGAGCCAATATGGATGCAAGAGTTTGAGGCTACTACCAGGGACCTCCGTTCCACCTTACAACTCCTTCCATCCACTTTACAGGGGGTCTTCCACTTGTTGCAGACCCCCTCTCCTATCAGATCTTCCCTGCCTAAACCGCCGGGTTTACCTGATGTGTCTGATTCCTCTGAGGAGGAATTATTGGTGGACTCTGATGATGATGACTGTTCAGCTGTTCCTTCATCTCAGTTTTTTGGGGACCCTTTTGAGACAGACCCCATTCCCTCGGCTGAGGGCCTAACCAGGGCTGTGTTGAACACCCTGAACATTCGCTTGGTGCAAGAGGCTTCTTCTGACCCCACTGATGTGTTCCAGGAGCCTGTTAGACCCCATACTTGTTTTCCACCTACCCCACCCTTGACCGGTTAGTGTCTGAGGAGTGGAAATTTCCAGACAAGAAACCATCTGTATCTAGAAAGTTTGCTAAGCTTTACCCGTTTTCTGAAATGGCCCTTATGCAGTGAGTTCATCTCCCCAAGGTAGATGCCCCTGTTTCCAGGCTAAGTCCACTGCTTTGCCTGTGGCTGATGCATCTGCTCTGAAAGACTGGACTGACTAGAAGCTTGAGACCTATCTCAAGGCTATTTTTGCGACGGCTGGTTCCACCCTCCGCCCTGCATTTGCTGCGGCGTGAGTAAATAGAGCTGTGGCTGTTTGGACTGAACAGCTCACTTCAGCTGTACGTCAGGGAGCCCCTACATCTGATATGTTGCGGCTTCTCTGCAACATCTCTGAGGCTCAGCATTATGTTCTGCTGCCCTGTTTGACACTGTGCGTATGGTATCTAGGACATCTACCATGTCTGTAGTAGCTAGACGTGCTCTTTGGCTCAAGATCTGGTCTGCTGACATGGCCTCCAAGAGGGCTCTCCTGTCTTCGCCCTTTCAGGGCACCTCACTGTTTGGGCCTGAACTCAAGGATTTGATCAGTGAAGCCACTGGTGGGAAGAGTGCTCACCTCCCTGTGGTCCTAAGGAAAAAGGCACCTATCAAAAGGAATAGGCTTTTTTGTCCCTTTCAGGCTGAATCACGTCAAGAGACCCAGACAGTCCCTCAGGCTCTACGCTCCTCATCCAAGCCTAAATAGCAATGGAGACCCAAGTCTTCCAAGAAGCACAAAGTTTTCAAACCTTCTTCTGCATGACTCACCGAACTCGGGTCCCTACCCTCAGGTAGGTGGCCGCTTACGCCACTACCTCTCGACTTGGCAGGCCTCTGTAACGGACCCATGGGTTTTGCAGGTAGTGGCTATGGGGTACAAGATTCCCTTCACCTCCCTTCCTCCTTCAAGAACCTTCATTTCTCATTCTCCCTTGGGAGCGGAAAAATGCTGCCTTTTCAATGAGGCCATTCAGGCCTGGAACCAGTTCCAACTCTGGAAAGGGGCTTGGAGTTCTACTCCAACCTCTTTGTGGTTTCCAAGAAGCACGGCGGCTGTTGTCCCATTTTGGATTTGAAAGATCTCAACTCCTTTGTGGTCAGGTCCCAATACCGCCAGGAGTCTTTGCACACAGTGATAGCGGCCATGTCTCCTGGGGAATTTCTGGCCTCTCTGGATCTTCAAGATGCCTATCTGCACATCACCATTCATCCAGAGAGTCGACAATATCTCCACTTTGCCTGAGACCGAGGGCTTTTCCAGTTTTCAGCCCTCCCCTAAGCCTTCACCGCGGTCGTCCATATTTTGAGTGACTCTGATACCGTTCCAATGCAGGAAGGAAATCAAGACTCCACAAGTGTTCAACAGAGTCCTTGGAGCCTTGATTTCTGTCCTGCATTGGAACGGCATCAGAGTCACTCCATATATGGACGACCTCCTTCTGAAGGCCTCTTCTCCAGAACTCCTTCATCAGTAGGGGCAGGACTGCATTCATGCTCTCTCCCATCACGAGTGGATCATCAATCTGGATAAGTCAGACCTTGTTCCTTACCAGAGGATGGTCTTTCTGGGCATCCTCTTCGACACTCAGAGGGCGATGGTGTTTCTCACAGATGAAATGGCTCATCAGATAGCACTGAATGTCTAGGCTATCCTGTCTCAGGATCCAGTTCCAGCCAAGAAGTTGTCATCCCTGGTGGGGAAGTTTATTTCCACCATAGAAGCAGAAGTTTTAGGAGTCCTTCAGCGTCCTCCTTTTGAGTCTTTGGCTACCATCACTCTACGTATGCTGACGTGGAAGATGGCTTTTCTCCTGGTGATAGTTTCTGTTTGCTGTGCTGAGGAGCAGCATGCTCTATCTTGTAGACTATCCTTTTTGGTGTTTCATAAGGACAAGGCAGTACTTCGCACTTCACAAGAGTTTCTCCCAAAGGTGGTGTCTGAGTTCCACATTAATCAGGAGATCGTGGTTCCTTCATTCTGCCCTAATCCTACTTCTGATAAAGAGAAGGATCTTCATCTGTTGGATGTTGTTCGTTGTCTCAAGTTCTATGTACATCGCACTGAGTCCTTGCGGCAGTCTAACACTCTTTTTGTCATTCCTGAGGGTCCTAGGACAGGGGAAACCTGCTTCCAAGGTAACCATTGCTTCTTGGATCAAGTCCATGATTCGTAAGGCTTACGAACTTAGGAAGAAGCCTGTTCCCTTCAGAGTCATGGTTCATTCTGCGAGGTCTATTGGGGCTTCTTGGGCCTGCAAAAATCAGGCCTCAGCCGATCAGTTGTGCAAGGTGGCCACTTGGTCATCTGTGCATACTTTTTCAAAACACTATCGTGTGGATGTGCTGGCATCGGCTGATGCCAGCTTTGGGAGGAAGATCCGGGAGGCAGCCTTGCCTGTCTAAGATCGCTTTAGTCTCTCAGTACTCTTTCACTTTTGAGCCCAGTTGCCACTAGTTCAGTGTGCTGTGTAACAGTTACTGGGGTCTGTTTACCCCTGTTCGATGTCCGTTGACACCTTGTGGTTAGTGTTGCGCTATTCATGATCTGTAGGTTCATTGGTTCTCTGGTGACTTTGGGGTCCTGCACCTGGTCCTTGCCTTTCTTTCCATCCTGGGGAACTTAATGGATGTTAACAGTAACCTGTATTGGACGGCAGAGAAAATGGGATTTTAGTCTTACCTGTTAAATCCTTTTCTCTTAATCCATACAGGTTACTGGTCTCCCACCCTGTCAAGGAACCATGCTTGGCTCTCCTGTGGCAGAACATGGGGGTCCTTTCAGGTTCATGCTCACATGAGTCTTCCTTTACCTTCTTATTACCTAGTCAATAGTTAGTCTTCAAATCTTACTGGTTGGGGTTTGGCTAGC
Organism: Rhinophrynus dorsalis; assembly: GCA_037306005.1. Lineage (NCBI taxonomy): Eukaryota > Metazoa > Chordata > Amphibia > Anura > Rhinophrynidae > Rhinophrynus > Rhinophrynus dorsalis. The sequence continues at coordinate 570,918,763 of CM074720.1, forward strand.
TGAAAGCTAAGGAGAGGAGGTAGGCTTCACCCAGCAGTCACTTCTTAGAATTGTTCCTGCCTACTAAAAGGGGCTGATCGCCTATCAAAAGTTACCAGTAACCTGTATGGACTAAGAGAAAAGGATTTAACAGGTAAGACTAAAATCCTATTATCCAAGGGTTCTTCAAGAACTTATTGCAGTGTTAGCAAGATGCTTTTTTTTACTCTTTAAAGATTATTTCACCACAGGCTCATTGCCTCAAGACTGGAGTAAAGCCAATGTAGTGTCTCTGTTTAAGAAGAGAACTAAAACAGAAGCTGGGAATCATAGACCTGCGAGTTTGACCTCTGTAGTGGTAAAACAGCTAGAATGGATAATATGGGATTATATTCAGCATTACAACACAGAAAATAGAATTATTAGCAGGAATCAACATGAGGAATAGTTCAGGCCAAACTAATATTTTCATCTTCTATGAAGTAGTAACCTAGATAATTGTAAGGCAGTAGATGTAGTATATCTAGATTATACAAAGGCATTTGATACAGTGACACACAGAAGGCTGGGGTATAAAATAAGTAAATCGGGGCTAGGAGATAACCTTTCAATTTGGATACAAAACTGGCTGAAGGATAGGGAACAGTGTGTGGTTGTAAATGGACAATTCTCCAATACAGTTAAAGTGGGGAGTGGAGTACCTCAGGGTTCAGTATTAGGTCCGCTGCTTTTTACCATGTTTATAAATGACCTGGAAATATAGAAAGCAAAATATATCACTATTTACAGATGATACTAAATTATGCAGGGTAATTAATTCAGAACAGGATATTTTCTCTCTACAGAGGGATTTACATACAATGTCAGATTGGGCAAACAAGTGGAATATGAAGTTTAATGTGGGGAAGTGTAAAGTCATGCATTTGGGAGGAAACAATCCCAAGGCTACTTATAAACTTAATGGAATAATTTTAGGTGACTCATTGCTAGAGAAAGACCTGGGTATCCTTGTAAACTACAAACTTGGAAACAGTGACCAGTGTCAAACAGCAGTAGCAAAAGCAAACAAAGTCCTGTCTTGTATAAAAAGAGGTATCGAAGTAATTGTAGAAATCATCAGTAAGACCTCACCTTGAGTATGCAGTGCAATTTTGGACACCAGTTCTGAAAAAGGATATACTAGAACTAGAGAGGGTACAGCGAAGAGCAACAAAATTAACCCCATCCCGACAATGGACTTACCAAGTACATCCCGCACTTAGTGACAGAGGACGTACGTGGTAACTCCCGGAAGTCCGGGTCTCTGTGCGGCTGCACGCCGTTTGGGGACTCCGGAATCATTTAGAAGAAAAAAAAATTTTTAGCCGGGCCTTAAGGTGACAGCCGCGTACGCACGTGGCTGTCACTAAGGGGTTAATCAAGGGAATGGAGTACTTGACGTATGAGGAGCGACTAGACAAACTTGGTTTATTTACTCTAGAGAAAAGACGACTAAGAGGAGACCTTATCACATTGTACAAGTATATGAGAGGTCAATACAAGGATCTCTGCGGTGAGCTATTTATTCCAAGGCCTGATCAGGTGACCAGGGGACACCCCTTGAGATTAGAGGAAAGGAGGTTTAAACTTCAGCAGAGGAAGGGGTTTTTTACGGTAAGGTCTGTTACATTGTGGAATTCATTGCCTAAAGAGGTGGTTATAACAGATACAATGGATACATTTAAGAGAAGATTAGATACATTTCTTTCAAGAAGGAACATTCAGGGTTACACTGTGTATTAGTAGGTAAAACAGGAAGGTCTGATAAAGACTAACTTATCTGGCAGCAGAAAAACGTATATAATTCTCATTTCTCTGGGTTATGAAGCAAAGGTTGAACTTGATGAACTTGTGTTTTTTTCAACCTAATTTACTATGTTACTAATACTGATTCCCCGCTCCCCAGAGCATATTTACTATATTAAAAGTGATTCCCTCTACCCCGGAACTCATTTATCTACCCAAGGACGTATTTACTGTATTAATACCGATTCCCTTCACCACGGATCTCATTTATCTACCCAAGGACGTATTTACTCTATTAATACCGATTCCCTTCACCACGGATCTCATTTATCTACCCCAGGACGTATTTACTGTATTAATACAGATTCCTTTTACCACCGATCTCATTTATCTACCCCAGGACGTATTTACTGTATTAATACCGATTCCCTTTACCACCGATCTCATTTATCTACCCCAGGACATATTTACTGTATTAATAACGATTCCCTTAACCACCGATCTCATTTATCTACCCCGGGACATATTTACTGTATTAATACCGATTCCCTTTACCACCGATCTCGTTTATCTAACCCAGGACGTATTTACTGTATTAATACCGATTCACCACGGATCTCATTTATCTACCCCAGGACATATTTACTGTATTAATACCGATTCCCTTCACCACGGATCTCGTTTATCTACCCCAGGACATATTTACTGTATTAATACCGATTCCCTTCACCACCGATCTCGTTTATCTACCCCAGGACGTATTTACTGTATTAATACCGATTCCCTTTACCATGGATCTCATTTATCTACCCTAGGACGTATTTACTGTATTAATACCGATTCCCTTTACCACCGATCTCGTTTATCTACCCCAGGACGTATTTACTGTATTAATACCGATTCCCTTTACCATGGATCTCGTTTATCTACCCCAGGACGTATTTACTGTATTAATACCGATTCCCTTCACCACCGATTTCGTTTATCTACCCCAGGACGTACTTACTGTATTAATAACGATTCCCTTTACCACCGATCTTATTTATCTACCCCAGGACGTATTTACTGTATTAATAACGATTCCCTTTACCACCGATCTCGTTTATCTACCCCAGAACATATTTACTGTATTAATACCAATTCCCTTTACCACCGATCTCGTTTATCTACCCCAGGACGTATTTACTGTATTAATACCGATTCCCTTTACCACCGATCTCGTTTATCTACCCCAGGACGTATTTACTGTATTAATAACGATTCCCTTTACCACCGATCTTATTTATCTACCCCAGGACGTATTTACTGTATTAATACAGATTCCCTTCACCACCGATCTCATTTATCTACCCCAGGACGTATTTACTGAATTAATACCGATTCCCTTTACCACCGGTCTCATTTATCTACCCCAGGACGTATTTACTGTATTAATACAGATTCCCTTTACCACCGGTCTCGTTTATCTACCCCAGGACATATTTACTGTATTAATACCGATTCCCTTTACCACCGGTCTCGTTTATCTACCCCAGGACGTATTTACTGTATTAATACCGATTCCCTTTACCACCGATCTCGTTTATCTACCCCAGGACGTATTTACTGTATTAATACCGATTCCCTTTACCACCGATCTCGTTTATCTACCCCAGGACGTATTTACTGTATTAATACCGATTCCCTTTACCACCGATTTCATTTATCTACCCCAGGACGTATTTACTGTGTTAATACCGATTCCCTTTACCACCGATTTCATTTATCTACCCCAGGACGTATTTACTGTATTAATACCGATTCCCTTTACCACCGATTTCATTTATCTACCCCAGGACGTATTTACTGTATTAATAACGATTCCCTTTACCACCGATTTCATTTATCTACCCCAGGACGTATTTACTGTATTAATACCGATTCCCTTTACCACCGATCTCATTTATCTACCCCAGGACGTATTTACTGTATTAATACCGATTCCCTTTACCACCGATCTCGTTTATCTACCCCAGGACGTATTTACTGTATTAATACCGATTCCCTTCACCACGGATCTCGTTTATCTACCCCAGGACATATTTACTGTATTAATACCGATTCCCTTTACCACCGATCTCGTTTATCTACTCCAGGACGTATTTACTGTATTAATACAGATTCCCTTTACCACCGATCTCATTTATCTAGCCCAGGACGTATTTACTGTATTAATACCAATTCCCTTTACCACCGATTTCATTTATCTACCCCAGGACGTATTTACTGTATTAATACCGATTCCCTTCACCACGGATCTCGTTTATCTACCCCAGGACATATTTACTGTATTAATAACAATTCCCTTCACCACCGATCTCGTTTATCTACCCCAGGACGTATTTACTGTATTAATACCGATTCCCTTTACCACCGATCTCATTTATCTACCCCAGGACGTATTTACTGTATTAATACCGATTCCCTTTACCACCGATCTCATTTATCTACCCCAGGACGTGTTTACTGTATTAATACCAATTCCCTTTACCACCGATTTCATTTATCTACCCCAGGACGTATTTACTGTATTAATACCGATTCCCTTCACCACGGATCTCGTTTATCTACCCCAGGACATATTTACTGTATTAATAACGATTCCCTTCACCACCGATCTCGTTTATCTACCCCAGGACATATTTACTGTATTAATAACGATTCCCTTCACCACCGATCTCGTTTATCTACCCCAGGATGTATTTACTGTATTAATACAGATTCCCTTTACCACCGATCTCATTTATCTACCCCAGGACGTATTTACTGTATTAATACCAATTCCCTTTACCACCGATCTCATTTATCTACCCCAGGACGTATTTACTGTATTAATACCAATTCCCTTTACCACCGATTTCATTTATCTACCCCAGGACGTATTTACTGTATTAATACCGATTCCCTTCACCACGGATCTCGTTTATCTACCCCAGGACATATTTACTGTATTAATAACGATTCCCTTCACCACCGATCTCGTTTATCTACCCCAGGACGTATTTACTGTATTAATACCGATTCCCTTCACCACGGATCTCGTTTATCTACCCCAGGACATATTTACTGTAATAATACCAATTCCCTTTACCACCGATCTCATTTATCTACCCCAGGAAGTATTTACTGTATTAATACCGATTCCCTTTACCACCGATCTCATTTATCTACCCCAGGACGTATTTACTGTATTAATACCGATTCCCTTCACCACGGATCTCGTTTATCTACCCCAGGACATATTTACTGTAATAATACCAATTCCCTTTACCACCGATCTCATTTATCTACCCCAGGACATATTTACTGTATTAATACCGATTCCCTTTACCACCGGTCTCATTTATCTACCCCAGGACGCATTTACTGTATTAATACCAATTCCCTTCACCACCGATCTCATTTATCTACCCCAGGACGTATTTACTGTATTAATACCGATTCCCTTTACCACCGATCTCGTTTATCTACCCCAGGACATATTTACTGTATTAATACCGATTCCCTTTACCACCGATCTCGTTTATCTACCCCAGGACGTATTTACTGTATTAATACCGATTCCCTTCACCACCGGTCTCATTTATCTACCCCGGGACGTATTTACTGTATTAATACCGATTCCCTTCACCACCGATCTCGTTTATCTACCCCAGGACGTATTTACTGTATTAATACCGATTCCCTTCACCACGGATCTCATTTATCTACCCCAGGACATATTTACTGTATTAATACCGATTCCCTTCACCACGGATCTCGTTTATCTACCCCAGGACATATTTACTGTATTAATACCGATTCCCTTCACCACCGATCTCGTTTATCTACCCCAGGACGTATTTACTGTATTAATACCGATTCCCTTTACCATGGATCTCATTTATCTACCCTAGGACGTATTTACTGTATTAATACCGATTCCCTTTACCACCGATCTCGTTTATCTACCCCAGGACGTATTTACTGTATTAATACCGATTCCCTTTACCATGGATCTCGTTTATCTACCCCAGGACGTATTTACTGTATTAATACCGATTCCCTTCACCACCGATTTAGTTTATCTACCCCAGGACGTACTTACTGTATTAATAACGATTCCCTTTACCACCGATCTTATTTATCTACCCCAGGACGTATTTACTGTATTAATAACGATTCCCTTTACCACCGATCTCGTTTATCTACCCCAGAACATATTTACTGTATTAATACCAATTCCCTTTACCACCGATCTCGTTTATCTACCCCAGGACGTATTTACTGTATTAATACCGATTCCCTTTACCACCGATCTCGTTTATCTACCCCAGGACGTATTTACTGTATTAATAACGATTCCCTTTACCACCGATCTTATTTATCTACCCCAGGACGTATTTACTGTATTAATACAGATTCCCTTCACCACCGATCTCATTTATCTACCCCAGGACGTATTTACTGAATTAATACCGATTCCCTTTACCACCGGTCTCATTTATCTACCCCAGGACGTATTTACTGTATTAATACAGATTCCCTTTACCACCGGTCTCGTTTATCTACCCCAGGACATATTTACTGTATTAATACCGATTCCCTTTACCACCGGTCTCGTTTATCTACCCCAGGACGTATTTACTGTATTAATACCGATTCCCTTTACCACCGATCTCGTTTATCTACCCCAGGACGTATTTACTGTATTAATACCGATTCCCTTTACCACCGATCTCGTTTATCTACCCCAGGACGTATTTACTGTATTAATACCGATTCCCTTTACCACCGATTTCATTTATCTACCCTAGGACGTATTTACTGTGTTAATACCGATTCCCTTTACCACCGATTTCATTTATCTACCCCAGGACGTATTTACTGTATTAATACCGATTCCCTTTACCACCGATTTCATTTATCTACCCCAGGACGTATTTACTGTATTAATAACGATTCCCTTTACCACCGATTTCATTTATCTACCCCAGGACGTATTTACTGTATTAATACCGATTCCCTTTACCACCGATCTCATTTATCTACCCCAGGACGTATTTACTGTATTAATACCGATTCCCTTTACCACCGATCTCGTTTATCTACCCCAGGACGTATTTACTGTATTAATACCGATTCCCTTCACCACGGATCTCGTTTATCTACCCCAGGACATATTTACTGTATTAATACCGATTCCCTTTACCACCGATCTCGTTTATCTACTCCAGGACGTATTTACTGTATTAATACAGATTCCCTTTACCACCGATCTCATTTATCTAGCCCAGGACGTATTTACTGTATTAATACCAATTCCCTTTACCACCGATTTCATTTATCTACCCCAGGACGTATTTACTGTATTAATACCGATTCCCTTCACCACGGATCTCGTTTATCTACCCCAGGACATATTTACTGTATTAATAACGATTCCCTTCACCACCGATCTCGTTTATCTACCCCAGGACGTATTTACTGTATTAATACCGATTCCCTTTACCACCGATCTCATTTATCTACCCCAGGACGTATTTACTGTATTAATACCGATTCCCTTTACCACCGATCTCATTTATCTACCCCAGGACGTATTTACTGTATTAATACCAATTCCCTTTACCACCGATTTCGTTTATCTACCCCAGGACGTATTTACTGTATTAATACCGATTCCATTCACCACGGATCTCGTTTATCTACCCCAGGACATATTTACTGTATTAATAACGATTCCCTTCACCACCGATCTCGTTTATCTACCCCAGGACATATTTACTGTATTAATAACGATTCCCTTCACCACCGATCTCGTTTATCTACCCCAGGATGTATTTACTGTATTAATACAGATTCCCTTTACCACCGATCTCATTTATCTACCCCAGGACGTATTTACTGTATTAATACCAATTCCCTTTACCACCGATCTAATTTATCTACCCCAGGACGTATTTACTGTATTAATACCAATTCCCTTTACCACCGATTTCATTTATCTACCCCAGGACGTATTTACTGTATTAATACCGATTCCCTTCACCACGGATCTCGTTTATCTACCCCAGGACATATTTACTGTATTAATAACGATTCCCTTCACCACCGATCTCGTTTATGTACCCCAGGACGTATTTACTGTATTAATACCGATTCCCTTCACCACGGATCTCGTTTATCTACCCCAGGACATATTTACTGTAATAATACCAATTCCCTTTACCACCGGTCTCATTTATCTACCCCAGGAAGTATTTACTGTATTAATACCGATTCCCTTTACCACCGATCTCATTTATCTACCCCAGGACGTATTTACTGTATTAATACCGATTCCCTTCACCACGGATCTCGTTTATCTACCCCAGGACATATTTACTGTAATAATACCAATTCCCTTTACCACCGATCTCATTTATCTACCCCAGGACATATTTACTGTATTAATACCGATTCCCTTTACCACCGGTCTCATTTATCTACCCCAGGACGCATTTACTGTATTAATACCAATTCCCTTCACCACCGATCTCATTTATCTACCCCAGGACGTATTTACTGTATTAATACCGATTCCCTTTACCACCGATCTCGTTTATCTACCCCAGGACATATTTACTGTATTAATACCGATTCCCTTTACCACCGATCTCGTTTATCTACCCCAGGACGTATTTACTGTATTAATACCGATTCCCTTCACCACCGGTCTCATTTATCTACCCCGGGACGTATTTACTGTATTAATACCGATTCCCTTCACCACCGGTCTCATTTATCTACCCCAGGACGTATTTACTGTATTAATATCGATTCCCTTTACCACCGATCTCGTTTATCTACCCCGGGACGTATTTACTGTATTAATACCGATTCCCTTTACCACCAATCTCGTTTATCTACCCCAGGACGTATTTACTGTATTAATACCGATTCCCTTTACCATGGATCTCATTTATCTACCCCAGGACATATTTACTGTATTAATTCCGATTCCCTTTACCACCGATTTCATTTATCTACCCCAGGACGTATTTACTGTATTAATAACGATTCCCTTTACCACCGATTTCATTTATCTACCCCGGGACATATTTACTGTATTAATACCGATTCCCTTTACCACCAATCTCATTTATCTACCCCAGGACGTATTTACTGTATTAATACCGATTCCCTTTACCACTGGTCTCGTTTATCTACCCCGGGACATATTTATTGTATTAATACCGATTCCCTTTACCACCGATCTCGTTTATCTTCCCCAGGACGTATTTACTGTATTAATACTGATTCCCTTTACCACCAATCTCATTTATCTACCCCAGGACATATTTACTGTATTAATAACGATTCCCTTTACCACCGATTTCATTTATCTACCCCAGGACGTATTTACTGTATTAATACCGATTCCCTTCACCACAGATCTCGTTTATCTACCCCAAGACATATTTACTGTAATAATACCAATTCCCTTTACCACCGATCTCATTTATCTACCCCAGGACGTATTTACTGTATTAATACCGATTCCCTTCACAACCGATCTCATTTATCTACCCCAGGACATATTTACTGTATTAATACCGATTCCCTTCACCACCGATCTCGTTTATCTACCCCAGGACGTATTTACTGTATTAATACAGATTCCCTTTACCACCGATCTCGTTTATCTACCCCAGGACGTATTTACTGTATTAATACCGATTCCCTTTACCACCGATCTCGTTTATCTACCCCAGGATGTATTTACTGTATTAATACCGATTCCCTTCACCACCGATCTCATTTATCTACCCCAGGACGTATTTACTGTATTAATATCGATTCACCACGGATCTCGTTTATCTACCCCAGGACGTATTTACTGTATTAATACCGATTCCCTTTACCACCGATCTCGTTTATCTACCCCAGGACGTATTTACTGTATTAATACCGATTCCCTTTACCACCGATCTCATTTATCTACCCCAGGACATATTTACTGTATTAATACCGATTCCCTTTACCATGGATCTCATTTATCTACCCCAGGACATATTTACTGTATTAATACCGATTCCCTTTACCACCGATTTCATTTATCTACCCCAGGACGTATTTACTGTATTAATAACGATTCCCTTTACCACCGATTTCATTTATCTACCCCGGGACATATTTACTGTATTAATACCGATTCCCTTTACCACCAATCTCATTTATCTACCCCAGGACGTATTTACTGTATTAATACCGATTCCCTTTACCACCGATCTCATTTATCTACCCCAGGACGTATTTACTGTATTAATACCGATTCCCTTTACCACCGATCTCATTTATCTACCCCAGGACGTATTTACTGTATTAATACTGATTCCCTTTACCACCGGTCTCATTTATCTACCCCAGGACGTATTTACTGTATTAATACCGATTCCCTTTACCACCGGTCTCATTTATCTACCCCAGGACGTATTTACTGTAATAATACTGATTCCCTTTACCACCGATCTCATTTATCTACCCCAGGACGTATTTACTGTATTAATACCGATTCCCTTTACCACCGATCTCGTTTATCTACCCCAGGACGTATTTACTGTATTAATACCGATTCCCTTCACCACGGATCTCGTTTATCTACCCCAGGACATATTTACTGTATTAATACCGATTCCCTTTACCACCGATCTCATTTATCTACCCCAGGACATATTTACTGTATTAATACCGATTCCCTTTACCACCGATCTCATTTATCTACCCCAGGACATATTTACTGTATTAATACAGATTCCCTTTACCACTGGTCTCATTTATCTACCCCGGGACGTATTTACTGTATTAATACCGATTCCCTTTACCACCGATCTCATTTATCTACCCCAGGACGTATTTACTGTATTAATACCGATTCCCTTTACCACCGATTTCATTTATCTACCCCAGGACGTATTTACTGTATTAATACCGATTCCCTTTACCACCGATTTCATTTATCTACCCCAGGACGTATTTACTGTATTAATAACGATTCCCTTTACCACTGGTCTCATTTATCTACCCCAGGACATATTTACTGTATTAATACCGATTCCCTTTACCACCAATCTCATTTATCTACCCCAGGACGTATTTACTGTATTAATAACGATTCCCTTTACCACAGATCTCATTTATCTACCCCAGGACATATTTACTGTATTAATACCGATTCCCTTTACCACCAATCTCGTTTATCTACCCCAGGACATATTTACTGTATTAATACCGATTCCCTTCACCACGGATCTCGTTTATCTACCCCAGGACATATTTACTGTATTAATACCGATTCCCTTTACCACCGATTTCATTTATCTACCCCAGGACGTATTTACTGTATTAATAACGATTCCCTTTACCACTGATCTCATTTATCTACCCCAGGACATATTTACTGTATTAATACCGATTCCCTTTACCACCGATCTCGTTTATTTACCCCAGGACGTATTTACTGTATTAATAACGATTCCCTTCACCACCGATCTCATTTATCTACCCCAGGACGTATTTACTGTATTAATACCGATTCCCTTTACCATGGATCTCGTTTATCTACCCCAGTACATACTTACTGTATTAATAACGATTCCCTTTACCACCGATCTCGTTTATTTACCCCAGGACGTATTTACTGTATTAATAACGATTCCCTTTACCACCGATCTCGTTTATTTACCCCAGGACGTATTTACTGTACTAATACAGATTCCCTGTACCCCGGATTTCATTTATCTACCCCAGGACGTATTTACTGTATTAATACCGATTCCCTTTACCACCGGTCTCATTTATCTACCCCAGGACGCATTTACTGTATTAATACCGATTCCCTTTAGCACCGATCTCGTTTATCTACCCCAGGACGTATTTACTGTATTAATACCAATTCCCTTTACCACCAATCTCGTTTATCTACCCCAGGACGTATTTACTGTATTAATACCGATTCCCTTTACCACCGATCTCGTTTATCTACCCCAGGACGTATTTACTGTATTAATACCAATTCCCTTTACCACCAATCTCGTTTATCTACCCCAGGACGTATTTACTGTATTAATAACGATTCCCTTTACCACCGATCTCGTTTATTTACCCCAGGACGTATTTACTGTATTAATACCGATTCCCTTTACCACTGATCTCATTTATCTACCCCAGGACGTATTTACTGTACTAATACAGATTCCCTGTACCCCGGATTTCATTTATCTACCCCAGGACGTATTTACTGTATTAATACCGATTCCCTTTACCACCGATCTCGTTTATCTACCCCAGGACATATTTACTGTATTAATACCGATTCCCTTTACCACCGATCTCGTTTATCTACCCCAGGATGTATTTACTGTATTAATACCGATTCCCTTCACCACCGATCTCATTTATCTACCCCAGGACGTATTTACTGTATTAATATCGATTCACCACGGATCTCGTTTATCTACCCCAGGACGTATTTACTGTATTAATACCGATTCCCTTTACCACCGATCTCGTTTATCTACCCCAGGACGTATTTACTGTATTAATACCGATTCCCTTTACCACCGATCTCATTTATCTACCCCAGGACATATTTACTGTATTAATACCGATTCCCTTTACCATGGATCTCATTTATCTACCCCAGGACATATTTACTGTATTAATACCGATTCCCTTTACCACCGATTTCATTTATCTACCCCAGGACGTATTTACTGTATTAATAACGATTCCCTTTACCACCGATTTCATTTATCTACCCCGGGACATATTTACTGTATTAATACCGATTCCCTTTACCACCAATCTCATTTATCTACCCCAAGAACGTATTTACTGTATTAATACCGATTCCCTTTACCACCGATCTCATTTATCTACCCCAGGACGTATTTACTGTATTAATACCGATTCCCTTTACCACCGATCTCATTTATCTACCCCAGGACGTATTTACTGTATTAATACTGATTCCCTTTACCACCGGTCTCATTTATCTACCCCAGGACATATTTACTGTATTAATACCGATTCCCTTTACCACCGGTCTCATTTATCTACCCCAGGACGTATTTACTGTAATAATACTGATTCCCTTTACCACCGATCTCATTTATCTACCCCAGGACGTATTTACTGTATTAATACCGATTCCCTTTACCACCGATCTCGTTTATCTACCCCAGGACGTATTTACTGTATTAATACCGATTCCCTTCACCACGGATCTCGTTTATCTACCCCAGGACATATTTACTGTATTAATACCGATTCCCTTTACCACCGATCTCATTTATCTACCCCAGGACATATTTACTGTATTAATACCGATTCCCTTTACCACCGATCTCATTTATCTACCCCAGGACATATTTACTGTATTAATACAGATTCCCTTTACCACTGGTCTCATTTATCTACCCCGGGACGTATTTACTGTATTAATACCGATTCCCTTTACCACCGATCTCATTTATCTACCCCAGGACGTATTTACTGTATTAATACCGATTCCCTTTACCACCGATTTCATTTATCTACCCCAGGACGTATTTACTGTATTAATACCGATTCCCTTTACCACCGATTTCATTTATCTACCCCAGGACGTATTTACTGTATTAATAACGATTCCCTTTACCACTGGTCTCATTTATCTACCCCAGGACATATTTACTGTATTAATACCGATTCCCTTTACCACCAATCTCATTTATCTACCCCAGGACGTATTTACTGTATTAATAACGATTCCCTTTACCACAGATCTCATTTATCTACCCCAGGACATATTTACTGTATTAATACCGATTCCCTTTACCACCAATCTCGTTTATCTACCCCAGGACATATTTACTGTATTAATACCGATTCCCTTCACCACGGATCTCGTTTATCTACCCCAGGACATATTTACTGTATTAATACCGATTCCCTTTACCACCGATTTCATTTATCTACCCCAGGACGTATTTACTGTATTAATAACGATTCCCTTTACCACTGATCTCATTTATCTACCCCAGGACATATTTACTGTATTAATACCGATTCCCTTTACCACCGATCTCGTTTATTTACCCCAGGACGTATTTACTGTATTAATAACGATTCCCTTCACCACCGATCTCATTTATCTACCCCAGGACGTATTTACTGTATTAATACCGATTCCCTTTACCATGGATCTCGTTTATCTACCCCAGTACATACTTACTGTATTAATAACGATTCCCTTTACCACCGATCTCGTTTATTTACCCCAGGACGTATTTACTGTATTAATAACGATTCCCTTTACCACCGATCTCGTTTATTTACCCCAGGACGTATTTACTGTACTAATACAGATTCCCTGTACCCCGGATTTCATTTATCTACCCCAGGACGTATTTACTGTATTAATACCGATTCCCTTTACCACCGGTCTCATTTATCTACCCCAGGACGCATTTACTGTATTAATACCGATTCCCTTTAGCACCGATCTCGTTTATCTACCCCAGGACGTATTTTCTGTATTAATACCAATTCCCTTTACCACCAATCTCGTTTATCTACCCCAGGACGTATTTACTGTATTAATACCGATTCCCTTTACCACCGATCTCGTTTATCTACCCCAGGACGTATTTACTGTATTAATACCAATTCCCTTTACCACCAATCTCGTTTATCTACCCCAGGACGTATTTACTGTATTAATAACGATTCCCTTTACCACCGATCTCGTTTATTTACCCCAGGACGTATTTACTGTATTAATACCGATTCCCTTTACCACTGATCTCATTTATCTACCCCAGGACGTATTTACTGTACTAATACAGATTCCCTGTACCCCGGATTTCATTTATCTACCCCAGGACGTATTTACTGTATTAATACCGATTCCCTTTACCACCGATCTCGTTTATCTACCCCAGGACGTATTTACTGTATTAATAACGATTCCCTTCACCACCGATCTCATTTATCTACCCCTGGATGTATTTACTGTATTAATACCGATTCCCTTCACCACCGATCTCGTTTATCTACCCCAGGACGTATTTACTGTATTAATACCGATTCCCTTTACCACCGATCTCGTTTATCTACCCCAGGACATACTTAGTGTATTAATACCAATTCCCTTTACCACCGGTCTCATTTATCTACCCCAGGAAATATTTACTGTATTAATACCGATTCCCTTCACCACCGGTCTCATTTATCTACCCCGAGACGTATTTACTGTATTAATACCGATTCCCTTTACCACCGATCTCATTTATCTACCCCAGGACGTATTTACTGTATTAATAACGATTCCCTTCACCACCGATCTCATTTATCTACCCCAGGACATATTTACTGTATTAATACCGATTCCCTTCACCACCGATCTCATTTATTTACCCCAGGACGTATTTACTGTATTAATACCAATTCCCTTTACCACCGGTCTCATTTATCTACCCCAGGACATATTTACTGTATTAATAACGATTCCCTTCACCACCGATCTCATTTATCTACCCCAGGACATATTTACTGTATTAATACCGATTCCCTTCACCACCGATCTCATTTATCTACCCCAGGACGTATTTACTGTATTAATACCGATTCCCTTTACCACCGATCTCATTTATCTACCCCAGGACGTATTTACTGTATTAATAACGATTCCCTTCACCACCGATCTCATTTATCTACCCCAGGACATATTTACTGTATTAATACCGATTCCCTTCACCACCGGTCTCATTTATCTACCCCAGGACGTATTTACTGTATTAATACCAATTCCCTTTACCACGGATCTCGTTTATCTACCCCAGGACATATTTACTGTATTAATACCGATTCCCTTTACCACCGATCTCATTTATCTACCCCAGGACGTATTTACTGTATTAATACCAATTCCCTTTACCATCGATCTCATTTATCTTCCCCAGGACGTATTTACTGTATTAATACCGATTCCCTTCACCACCGGTCTCATTTATCTACCCCGGGACATATTTACTGTATTAATACCGATTCCCTTTACCACCGATCTCGTTTATCTACCCCGGGACATATTTACTGTATTAATACCGATTCCCTTTACCACCGATCTCATTTATCTACCCCGGGACATATTTACTGTATTAATACCGATTCCCTTTACCACAGATCTCATTTATCTACCCCAGGACGTATTTACTGTATTAATACCGATTCCCTTCACCACCGATCTCATTTATCTACCCCAGGACGTATTTACTGTATTAATACCGATTCCCTTCACCACCGATCTCATTTATCTACCCCAGGACGTATTTACTGTATTAATAACGATTCCCTTTACCACCGGTCTCGTTTATCTACCCCGGGACGTATTTACTGTATTAATACCGATTCCCTTCACCACCGATCTCATTTATCTACCCCAGGACATATTTACTGTATTAATACCGATTCCCTTCACCACCGATCTCGTTTATCTACCCCAGGACGTATTTACTGTATTAATACCGATTCCCTTCACCACGGATCTCATTTATCTACCCCAGGACATATTTACTGTATTAATACCGATTCCCTTCACCACGGATCTCGTTTATCTACCCCAGGACATATTTACTGTATTAATACCGATTCCCTTCACCACCGATCTCGTTTATCTACCCCAGGACGTATTTACTGTATTAATACCGATTCCCTTTACCATGGATCTCATTTATCTACCCTAGGACGTATTTACTGTATTAATACCGATTCCCTTTACCACCGATCTCGTTTATCTACCCCAGGACGTATTTACTGTATTAATACCGATTCCCTTTACCATGGATCTCGTTTATCTACCCCAGGACGTATTTACTGTATTAATACCGATTCCCTTCACCACCGATTTCGTTTATCTACCCCAGGACGTACTTACTGTATTAATAACGATTCCCTTTACCACCAATCTTATTTATCTACCCCAGGACGTATTTACTGTATTAATAACGATTCCCTTTACCACCGATCTCGTTTATCTACCCCAGAACATATTTACTGTATTAATACCAATTTCCTTTACCACCGATCTCGTTTATCTACCCCAGGACGTATTTACTGTATTAATACCGATTCCCTTTACCACCGATCTCGTTTATCTACCCCAGGACGTATTTACTGTATTAATAACGATTCCCTTTACCACCGATCTTATTTATCTACCCCAGGACGTATTTACTGTATTAATACAGATTCCCTTCACCACCGATCTCATTTATCTACCCCAGGACGTATTTACTGAATTAATACCGATTCCCTTTACCACCGGTCTCATTTATCTACCCCAGGACGTATTTACTGTATTAATACAGATTCCCTTTACCACCGGTCTCGTTTATCTACCCCAGGACATATTTACTGTATTAATACCGATTCCCTTTACCACCGGTCTCGTTTATCTACCCCAGGACGTATTTACTGTATTAATACCGATTCCCTTTACCACCGATCTCGTTTATCTACCCCAGGACGTATTTACTGTATTAATACCGATTCCCTTTACCACCGATCTCGTTTATCTACCCCAGGACGTATTTACTGTATTAATACCGATTCCCTTTACCACCGATTTCATTTATCTACCCCAGGACGTATTTACTGTGTTAATACCGATTCCCTTTACCACCGATTTCATTTATCTACCCCAGGACGTATTTACTGTATTAATACCGATTCCCTTTACCACCGATTTCATTTATCTACCCCAGGACGTATTTACTGTATTAATAACGATTCCCTTTACCACCGATTTCATTTATCTACCCCAGGACGTATTTACTGTATTAATACCGATTCTCTTTACCACCGATCTCATTTATCTACCCCAGGACGTATTTACTGTATTAATACCGATTCCCTTTACCACCGATCTCGTTTATCTACCCCAGGACGTATTTACTGTATTAATACCGATTCCCTTCACCACGGATCTCGTTTATCTACCCCAGGACATATTTACTGTATTATTACCGATTCCCTTTACCACCGATCTCGTTTATCTACTCCAGGACGTATTTACTGTATTAATACAGATTCCCTTTACCACCGATCTCATTTATCTAGCCCAGGACGTATTTACTGTATTAATACCAATTCCCTTTACCACCGATTTCATTTATCTACCCCAGGACGTATTTACTGTATTAATACCGATTCCCTTCACCACGGATCTCGTTTATCTACCCCAGGACATATTTACTGTATTAATAACGATTCCCTTCACCACCGATCTCGTTTATCTACCCCAGGACGTATTTACTGTATTAATACCGATTCCCTTTACCACCGATCTCATTTATCTACCCCAGGACGTATTTACTGTATTAATACCGATTCCCTTTACCACCGATCTCATTTATCTACCCCAGGACGTATTTACTGTATTAATACCAATTCCCTTTACCACCGATTTCATTTATCTACCCCAGGACGTATTTACTGTATTAATACCGATTCCCTTCACCACGGATCTCGTTTATCTACCCCAGGACATATTTACTGTATTAATAACGATTCCCTTCACCACCGATCTCGTTTATCTACCCCAGAACATATTTACTGTATTAATAACGATTCCCTTCACCACCGATCTCGTTTATCTACCCCAGGATGTATTTACTGTATTAATACAGATTCCCTTTACCACCGATCTCATTTATCTACCCCAGGACGTATTTACTGTATTAATACCAATTCCCTTTACCACCGATCTCATTTATCTACCCCAGGACGTATTTACTGTATTAATACCAATTCCCTTTACCACCGATTTCATTTATCTACCCCAGGACGTATTTACTGTATTAATACCGATTCCCTTCACCACGGATCTCGTTTATCTACCCCAGGACATATTTACTGTATTAATAACGATTCCCTTCACCACCGATCTCGTTTATCTACCCCAGGACGTATTTACTGTATTAATACCGATTCCCTTCACCACGGATCTCGTTTATCTACCCCAGGACATATTTACTGTAATAATACCAATTCCCTTTACCACCGATCTCATTTATCTACCCCAGGAAGTATTTACTGTATTAATACCGATTCCCTTTACCACCGATCTCATTTATCTACCCCAGGACGTATTTACTGTATTAATACCGATTCCCTTCACCACGGATCTCGTTTATCTACCCCAGGACATATTTACTGTAATAATACCAATTCCCTTTACCACCGATCTCATTTATCTACCCCAGGACATATTTACTGTATTAATACCGATTCCCTTTACCACCGGTCTCATTTATCTACCCCAGGACGCATTTACTGTATTAATACCAATTCCCTTCACCACCGATCTCATTTATATACCCCAGGACGTATTTACTGTATTAATACCGATTCCCTTTACCACCGATCTCATTTATCTACCCCAGGACGTATTTACTGTATTAATAACGATTCCCTTTACCACCGATCTTATTTATCTACCCCAGGACGTATTTACTGTATTAATACAGATTCCCTTCACCACCGATCTCATTTATCTACCCCAGGACGTATTTACTGAATTAATACCGATTCCCTTTACCACCGGTCTCATTTATCTACCCCAGGACGTATTTACTGTATTAATACAGATTCCCTTTACCACCGGTCTCGTTTATCTACCCCAGGACATATTTACTGTATTAATACCGATTCCCTTTACCACCGGTCTCGTTTATCTACCCCAGGACGTATTTACTGTATTAATACCGATTCCCTTTACCACCGATCTCGTTTATCTACCCCAGGACGTATTTACTGTATTAATACCGATTCCCTTTACCACCGATCTCGTTTATCTACCCCAGGACGTATTTACTGTATTAATACCGATTCCCTTTACCACCGATTTCATTTATCTACCCCAGGACGTATTTACTGTGTTAATACCGATTCCCTTTACCACCGATTTCATTTATCTACCCCAGGACGTATTTACTGTATTAATACCGATTCCCTTTACCACCGATTTCATTTATCTACCCCAGGACGTATTTACTGTATTAATAACGATTCCCTTTACCACCGATTTCATTTATCTACCCCAGGACGTATTTACTGTATTAATACCGATTCCCTTTACCACCGATCTCATTTATCTACCCCAGGACGTATTTACTGTATTAATACCGATTCCCTTTACCACCGATCTCGTTTATCTACCCCAGGACGTATTTACTGTATTAATACCGATTCCCTTCACCACGGATCTCGTTTATCTACCCCAGGACATATTTACTGTATTAATACCGATTCCCTTTACCACCGATCTCGTTTATCTACTCCAGGACGTATTTACTGTATTAATACAGATTCCCTTTACCACCGATCTCATTTATCTAGCCCAGGACGTATTTACTGTATTAATACCAATTCCCTTTACCACCGATTTCATTTATCTACCCCAGGACGTATTTACTGTATTAATACCGATTCCCTTCACCACGGATCTCGTTTATCTACCCCAGGACATATTTACTGTATTAATAACGATTTCCTTCACCACCGATCTCGTTTATCTACCCCAGGACGTATTTACTGTATTAATACCGATTCCCTTTACCACCGATCTCATTTATCTACCCCAGGACGTATTTACTGTATTAATACCGATTCCCTTTACCACCGATCTCATTTATCTACCCCAGGACGTATTTACTGTATTAATACCAATTCCCTTTACCACCGATTTCGTTTATCTACCCCAGGACGTATTTACTGTATTAATACCGATTCCCTTCACCACGGATCTCGTTTATCTACCCCAGGACATATTTACTGTATTAATAACGATTCCCTTCACCACCGATCTCGTTTATCTACCCCAGGACATATTTACTGTATTAATAACGATTCCCTTCACCACCGATCTCGTTTATCTACCCCAGGATGTATTTACTGTATTAATACAGATTCCCTTTACCACCGATCTCATTTATCTACCCCAGGACGTATTTACTGTATTAATACCAATTCCCTTTACGACCGATCTCATTTATCTACCCCAGGACGTATTTACTGTATTAATACCAATTCCCTTTACCACCGATTTCATTTATCTACCCCAGGACGTATTTACTGTATTAATACCGATTCCCTTCACCACGGATCTCGTTTATCTACCCCAGGACATATTTACTGTATTAATAACGATTCCCTTCACCACCGATCTCGTTTATCTACCCCAGGACGTATTTACTGTATTAATACCGATTCCCTTCACCACGGATCTCGTTTATCTACCCCAGGGCATATTTACTGTAATAATACCAATTCCCTTTACCACCGGTCTCATTTATCTACCCCAGGAAGTATTTGCTGTATTAATACCGATTCCCTTTACCACCGATCTCATTTATCTACCCCAGGACGTATTTACTGTATTAATACCGATTCCCTTCACCACGGATCTCGTTTATCTACCCCAGGACATATTTACTGTAATAATACCAATTCCCTTTACCACCGATCTCATTTATCTACCCCAGGACATATTTACTGTATTAATACCGATTCCCTTTACCACCGGTCTCATTTATCTACCCCAGGACGCATTTACTGTATTAATACCAATTCCCTTCACCACCGATCTCATTTATCTACCCCAGGACGTATTTACTGTATTAATACCGATTCCCTTTACCACCGATCTCGTTTATCTATCCCAGGACATATTTACTGTATTAATACCGATTCCCTTTACCACCGATCTCGTTTATCTACCCCAGGACGTATTTACTGTATTAATACCGATTCCCTTCACCACCGGTCTCATTTATCTACCCCGGGACGTATTTACTGTATTAATACCGATTCCCTTCACCACCGATCTCGTTTATCTACCCCAGGACGTATTTACTGTATTAATACCGATTTCCTTCACCACGGATCTCATTTATCTACCCCAGGACATATTTACTGTATTAATACCGATTCCCTTCACCACGGATCTCGTTTATCTACCCCAGGACATATTTACTGTATTAATACCGATTCCCTTCACCACCGATCTCGTTTATCTACCCCAGGACGTATTTACTGTATTAATACCGATTCCCTTTACCATGGATCTCATTTATCTACCCTAGGACGTATTTACTGTATTAATACCGATTCCCTTTACCACCGATCTCGTTTATCTACCCCAGGACGTATTTACTGTATTAATACCGATTCCCTTTACCATGGATCTCGTTTATCTACCCCAGGACGTATTTACTGTATTAATACCGATTCCCTTCACCACCGATTTCGTTTATCTACCCCAGGACGTACTTACTGTATTAATAACGATTCCCTTTACCACCGATCTTATTTATCTACCCCAGGACGTATTTACTGTATTAATAACGATTCCCTTTACCACCGATCTCGTTTATCTACCCCAGAACATATTTACTGTATTAATACCAATTCCCTTTACCACCGATCTCGTTTATCTACCCCAGGACGTATTTACTGTATTAATACCGATTCCCTTTACCACCGATCTCGTTTATCTACCCCAGGACGTATTTACTGTATTAATAACGATTCCCTTTACCACCGATCTTATTTATCTACCCCAGGACGTATTTACTGTATTAATACAGATTCCCTTCACCACCGATCTCATTTATCTACCCCAGGACGTATTTACTGAATTAATACCGATTCCCTTTACCACCGGTCTCATTTATCTACCCCAGGACGTATTTACTGTATTAATACAGATTCCCTTTACCACCGGTCTCGTTTATCTACCCCAGGACATATTTACTGTATTAATACCGATTCCCTTTACCACCGGTCTCGTTTATCTACCCCAGGACGTATTTACTGTATTAATACCGATTCCCTTTACCACCGATCTCGTTTATCTACCCCAGGACGTATTTACTGTATTAATACCGATTCCCTTTACCACCGATCTCGTTTATCTACCCCAGGACGTATTTACTGTATTAATACCGATTCCCTTTACCACCGATTTCATTTATCTACCCCAGGACGTATTTACTGTGTTAATACCGATTCCCTTTACCACCGATTTCATTTATCTACCCCAGGACGTATTTACTGTATTAATACCGATTCCCTTTACCACCGATTTCATTTATCTACCCCAGGACGTATTTACTGTATTAATAACGATTCCCTTTACCACCGATTTCATTTATCTACCCCAGGACGTATTTACTGTATTAATATCGATTCCCTTTACCACCGATCTCATTTATCTACCCCAGGACGTATTTACTGTATTAATACCGATTCCCTTTACCACCGATCTCGTTTATCTACCCCAGGACGTATTTACTGTATTAATACCGATTCCCTTCACCACGGATCTCGTTTATCTACCCCAGGACATATTTACTGTATTAATACCGATTCCCTTTACCACCGATCTCGTTTATCTACTCC
The DNA here is from genome assembly GCA_037306005.1 of Rhinophrynus dorsalis. Taxonomy (NCBI): domain Eukaryota; kingdom Metazoa; phylum Chordata; class Amphibia; order Anura; family Rhinophrynidae; genus Rhinophrynus; species Rhinophrynus dorsalis. The sequence goes on from CM074720.1 coordinate 570,942,031, forward strand.
AGGACGTATTTACTGTATTAATACAGATTCCCTTTACCACCGATCTCATTTATCTAGCCCAGGACGTATTTACTGTATTAATACCAATTCCCTTTACCACCGATTTCATTTATCTACCCCAGGACGTATTTACTGTATTAATACCGATTCCCTTCACCACGGATCTCGTTTATCTACCCCAGGACATATTTACTGTATTAATAACGATTCCCTTCACCACCGATCTCGTTTATCTACCCCAGGACGTATTTACTGTATTAATACCGATTCCCTTTACCACCGATCTCATTTATCTACCCCAGGACGTATTTACTGTATTAATACCGATTCCCTTTACCACCGATCTCATTTATCTACCCCAGGACGTATTTACTGTATTAATACCAATTCCCTTTACCACCGATTTCGTTTATCTACCCCAGGACGTATTTACTGTATTAATACCGATTCCCTTCACCACGGATCTCGTTTATCTACCCCAGGACATATTTACTGTATTAATAACGATTCCCTTCACCACCGATCTCGTTTATCTACCCCAGGACATATTTACTGTATTAATAACGATTCCCTTCACCACCGATCTCGTTTATCTACCCCAGGATGTATTTACTGTATTAATACAGATTCCCTTTACCACCGATCTCATTTATCTACCCCAGGACGTATTTACTGTATTAATACCAATTCCCTTTACGACCGATCTCATTTATCTACCCCAGGACGTATTTACTGTATTAATACCAATTCCCTTTACCACCGATTTCATTTATCTACCCCAGGACGTATTTACTGTATTAATACCGATTCCCTTCACCACGGATCTCGTTTATCTACCCCAGGACATATTTACTGTATTAATAACGATTCCCTTCACCACCGATCTCGTTTATCTACCCCAGGACGTATTTACTGTATTAATACCGATTCCCTTCACCACGGATCTCGTTTATCTACCCCAGGACATATTTACTGTAATAATACCAATTCCCTTTACCACCGGTCTCATTTATCTACCCCAGGAAGTATTTACTGTATTAATACCGATTCCCTTTACCACCGATCTCATTTATCTACCCCAGGACGTATTTACTGTATTAATACCGATTCCCTTCACCACGGATCTCGTTTATCTACCCCAGGACATATTTACTGTAATAATACCAATTCCCTTTACCACCGATCTCATTTATCTACCCCAGGACATATTTACTGTATTAATACCGATTCCCTTTACCACCGGTCTCATTTATCTACCCCAGGACGCATTTACTGTATTAATACCAATTCCCTTCACCACCGATCTCATTTATCTACCCCAGGACGTATTTACTGTATTAATACCGATTCCCTTTACCACCGATCTCGTTTATCTACCCCAGGACATATTTACTGTATTAATACCGATTCCCTTTACCACCGATCTCGTTTATCTACCCCAGGACGTATTTACTGTATTAATACCGATTCCCTTCACCACCGGTCTCATTTATCTACCCCGGGACGTATTTACTGTATTAATACCGATTCCCTTCACCACCGGTCTCATTTATCTACCCCAGGACGTATTTACTGTATTAATATCGATTCCCTTTACCACCGATCTCGTTTATCTACCCCGGGACGTATTTACTGTATTAATACCGATTCCCTTTACCACCAATCTCGTTTATCTACCCCAGGACGTATTTACTGTATTAATACCGATTCCCTTTACCATGGATCTCATTTATCTACCCCAGGACATATTTACTGTATTAATTCCGATTCCCTTTACCACCGATTTCATTTATCTACCCCAGGACGTATTTACTGTATTAATAACGATTCCCTTTACCACCGATTTCATTTATCTACCCCGGGACATATTTACTGTATTAATACCGATTCCCTTTACCACCAATCTCATTTATCTACCCCGGGACATATTTACTGTATTAATACCGATTCCCTTTACCACCGATCTCGTTTATCTTCCCCAGGACGTATTTACTGTATTAATACTGATTCCCTTTACCACCAATCTCATTTATCTACCCCAGGACATATTTACTGTATTAATAACGATTCCCTTTACCACCGATTTCATTTATCTACCCCAGGACGTATTTACTGTATTAATACCGATTCCCTTCACCACAGATCTCGTTTATCTACCCCAGGACATATTTACTGTAATAATACCAATTCCCTTTACCACCGATCTCATTTATCTACCCCAGGACGTATTTACTGTATTAATACCGATTCCCTTCACCACCGATCTCATTTATCTACCCCAGGACATATTTACTGTATTAATACCGATTCCCTTCACCACCGATCTCGTTTATCTACCCCAGGACGTATTTACTGTATTAATACAGATTCCCTTTACCACCGATCTCGTTTATCTACCCCAGGACGTATTTACTGTATTAATACCGATTCCCTTTACCACCGATCTCGTTTATCTACCCCAGGATGTATTTACTGTATTAATACCGATTCCCTTCACCACCGATCTCATTTATCTACCCCAGGACGTATTTACTGTATTAATATCGATTCACCACGGATCTCGTTTATCTACCCCAGGACGTATTTACTGTATTAATACCGATTCCCTTTACCACCGATCTCGTTTATCTACCCCAGGACGTATTTACTGTATTAATACCGATTCCCTTTACCACCGATCTCATTTATCTACCCCAGGACATATTTACTGTATTAATACCGATTCCCTTTACCATGGATCTCATTTATCTACCCCAGGACATATTTACTGTATTAATAACGATTCCCTTCACCACCGATGTCATTTATCTACCCCAGGACGTATTTACTGTATTAATACCGATTCCCTTTACCACCGATCTCATTTATCTACCCCAGGACATATTTACTGTATTAATACCGATTCCCTTTACCACAGATCTCATTTATCTACCCCAGGACGTACTTACTGTATTAATACTGATTCCCTTTACCACCGATCTCGTTTATCTACCCCGGGACGTATTTACTGTATTAATACCGATTCCCTTTACCAACGATCTCGTTTATCTTCCCCAGGACGTATTTACTGTATTAATACTGATTCCCTTTACCACCAATCTCATTTATCTACCCCAGGACATATTTACTGTATTAATACCGATTCCCTTTACCACCGGTCTCATTTATCTACCCCAGGACGTATTTACTGTAATAATACTGATTCCCTTTACCACCGATCTCATTTATCTACCCCAGGACGTATTTACTGTATTAATACCGATTCCCTTTACCACCGATCTCGTTTATCTACCCCAGGACGTATTTACTGTATTAATACCGATTCCCTTCACCACGGATCTCGTTTATCTACCCCAGGACATATTTACTGTATTAATACCGATTCCCTTTACCACCGATCTCATTTATCTACCCCAGGACATATTTACTGTATTAATACCGATTCCCTTTACCACCGATCTCATTTATCTACCCCGGGACATATTTACTGTATTAATACAGATTCCCTTTACCACTGGTCTCATTTATCTACCCCGGGACGTATTTACTGTATTAATACCGATTCCCTTTACCACCGATCTCATTTATCTACCCCAGGACGTATTTACTGTATTAATACCGATTCCCTTTACCACCGATTTCATTTATCTACCCCAGGACGTATTTACTGTATTAATACCGATTCCCTTTACCACCGATTTCATTTATCTACCCCAGGACGTATTTACTGTATTAATAACGATTCCCTTTACCACTGGTCTCATTTATCTACCCCAGGACATATTTACTGTATTAATACCGATTCCCTTTACCACCAATCTCATTTATCTACCCCAGGACGTATTTACTGTATTAATAACGATTCCCTTTACCACAGATCTCATTTATCTACCCCAGGATATATTTACTGTATTAATACCGATTCCCTTCACCACGGATCTCGTTTATCTACCCCAGGACATATTTACTGTATTAATACCGATTCCCTTCACCACGGATCTCGTTTATCTACCCCAGGACATATTTACTGTATTAATACCGATTCCCTTTACCACCGATTTCATTTATTTACCCCAGGACGTATTTACTGTATTAATAACGATTCCCTTCACCACCGATCTCATTTATCTACCCCAGGACGTATTTACTGTATTAATACCGATTCCCTTTACCATGGATCTCGTTTATCTACCCCAGGACATACTTACTGTATTAATAACGATTCCCTGTACCCCGGATTTCATTTATCTACCCCAGGACGTATTTACTGTATTAATACCGATTCCCTTTACCACCGGTCTCATTTATCTACCCCAGGACGCATTTACTGTATTAATACCGATTCCCTTTAGCACCGATCTCGTTTATCTACCCCAGGACGTATTTACTGTATTAATACCAATTCCCTTTACCACCAATCTCGTTTATCTACCCCAGGACGTATTTACTGTATTAATACCGATTCCCTTTACCACCGATCTCGTTTATCTACCCCAGGACGTATTTACTGTATTAATACCAATTCCCTTTACCACCAATCTCGTTTATCTACCCCAGGACGTATTTACTGTATTAATAACGATTCCCTTTACCACCGATCTCGTTTATTTACCCCAGGACGTATTTACTGTATTAATACCGATTCCCTTTACCACTGATCTCATTTATCTACCCCAGGACGTATTTACTGTACTAATACAGATTCCCTGTACCCCGGATTTCATTTATCTACCCCAGGACGTATTTACTGTATTAATACCGATTCCCTTTACCACCGATCTCGTTTATCTACCCCAGGACATATTTACTGTATTAATACCGATTCCCTTTACCACCGATCTCATTTATCTACCCCAGGATGTATTTACTGTATTAATACCGATTCCCTTCACCACCGATCTCGTTTATCTACCCCAGGACGTATTTACTGTATTAATAACGATTCCCTTCACCACCGATCTCATTTATCTACCCCTGGATGTATTTACTGTATTAATACCGATTCCCTTCACCACCGATCTCGTTTATCTACCCCAGGACGTATTTACTGTATTAATACCGATTCCCTTTACCACCGATCTCGTTTATCTACCCCAGGACATACTTAGTGTATTAATACCAATTCCCTTTACCACCGGTCTCATTTATCTACCCCAGGAAATATTTACTGTATTAATACCGATTCCCTTCACCACCGGTCTCATTTATCTACCCCGAGACGTATTTACTGTATTAATACCGATTCCCTTTACCACCGATCTCATTTATCTACCCCAGGACGTATTTACTGTATTAATAACGATTTCCTTCACCACCGATCTCATTTATCTACCCCAGGACATATTTACTGTATTAATACCGATTCCCTTCACCACCGATCTCATTTATTTACCCCAGGACGTATTTACTGTATTAATACCAATTCCCTTTACCACCGGTCTCATTTATCTACCCCAGGACATATTTACTGTATTAATAACGATTCCCTTCACCACCGATGTCATTTATCTACCCCAGGACGTATTTACTGTATTAATACCGATTCCCTTTACCACCGATCTCATTTATCTACCCCAGGACATATTTACTGTATTAATACCGATTCCCTTTACCACAGATCTCATTTATCTACCCCAGGACGTACTTACTGTATTAATACTGATTCCCTTTACCACCGATCTCGTTTATCTACCCCGGGACGTATTTACTGTATTAATACCGATTCCCTTTACCACCGATCTCGTTTATCTTCCCCAGGACGTATTTACTGTATTAATACTGATTCCCTTTACCACCAATCTCATTTATCTACCCCAGGACATATTTACTGTATTAATAACGATTCCCTTTACCACCGATTTCATTTATCTACCCCAGGACGTATTTACTGTATTAATACCGATTCCCTTCACCACAGATCTCGTTTATCTACCCCAGGACGTATTTACTGTAATAATACCGATTCCCTTTACCACCGATCTCATTTATCTACCCCAGGACGTATTTACTGTATTAATACCGATTCCCTTCACCACCGATCTCATTTATCTACCCCAGGACGTATTTACTGTATTAATATCGATTCACCACGGATCTCGTTTATCTACCCCAGGACGTATTTACTGTATTAATACCGATTCCCTTTACCACCGATCTCGTTTATCTACCCCAGGACGTATTTACTGTATTAATACCGATTCCCTTTACCACCGATCTCATTTATCTACCCCAGGACATATTTACTGTATTAATACCGATTCCCTTTACCATGGATCTCATTTATCTACCCCAGGACATATTTACTGTATTAATACCGATTCCCTTTACCACCGATTTCATTTATCTACCCCAGGACGTATTTACTGTATTAATAACGATTCCCTTTACCACCGATTTCATTTATCTACCCCGGGACATATTCACTGTATTAATACCGATTCCCTTTACCACCAATCTCATTTATCTACCCCAGGACGTATTTACTGTATTAATACCGATTCCCTTTACCACCGATTTCATTTATCTACCCCAGGACGTATTTACTGTATTAATACCGATTCCCTTTACCACCGATCTCATTTATCTACCCCAGGACGTATTTACTGTATTAATACTGATTCCCTTTACCACCGGTCTCATTTATCTACCCCAGGACATATTTACTGTATTAATACCGATTCCCTTTACCACCGGTCTCATTTATCTACCCCAGGACGTATTTACTGTAATAATACTGATTCCCTTTACCACCGATCTCATTTATCTACCCCAGGACGTATTTACTGTATTAATACCGATTCCCTTTACCACCGATCTCGTTTATCTACCCCAGGACGTATTTACTGTATTAATACCGATTCCCTTCACCACGGATCTCGTTTATCTACCCCAGGACATATTTACTGTATTAATACCGATTCCCTTTACCACCGATCTCATTTATCTACCCCAGGACATATTTACTGTATTAATACCGATTCCCTTTACCACCGATCTCATTTATCTACCCCAGGACATATTTACTGTATTAATACAGATTCCCTTTACCACTGGTCTCATTTATCTACCCCGGGACGTATTTACTGTATTAATACCGATTCCCTTTACCACCGATCTCATTTATCTACCCCAGGACGTATTTACTGTATTAATACCGATTCCCTTTACCACCGATTTCATTTATCTACCCCAGGACGTATTTACTGTATTAATACCGATTCCCTTTACCACCGATTTCATTTATCTACCCCAGGACGTATTTACTGTATTAATAACGATTCCCTTTACCACTGGTCTCATTTATCTACCCCAGGACATATTTACTGTATTAATACCGATTCCCTTTACCACCAATCTCATTTATCTACCCCAGGACGTATTTACTGTATTAATAACGATTCCCTTTACCACAGATCTCATTTATCTACCCCAGGACATATTTACTGTATTAATACCGATTCCCTTTACCACCAATCTCGTTTATCTACCCCAGGACATATTTACTGTATTAATACCGATTCCCTTCACCACGGATCTCGTTTATCTACCCCAGGACATATTTACTGTATTAATACCGATTCCCTTTACCACCGATTTCATTTATCTACCCCAGGACGTATTTACTGTATTAATAACGATTCCCTTTACCACTGATCTCATTTATCTACCCCAGGACATATTTACTGTATTAATACCGATTCCCTTTACCACCGATCTCGTTTATTTACCCCAGGACGTATTTACTGTATTAATAATGATTCCCTTCACCACCGATCTCATTTATCTACCCCAGGACGTATTTACTGTATTAATACCGATTCCCTTTACCATGGATCTCGTTTATCTACCCCAGGACATACTTACTGTATTAATAACGATTCCCTTTACCACCGATCTCATTTATTTACCCCAGGACGTATTTACTGTATTAATAACGATTCCCTTTACCACCGATCTCGTTTATTTACCCCAGGACGTATTTACTGTACTAATACAGATTCCCTGTACCCCGGATTTCATTTATCTACCCCAGGACGTATTTACTGTATTAATACCGATTCCCTTTACCACCGGTCTCATTTATCTACCCCAGGACGCATTTACTGTATTAATACCGATTCCCTTTAGCACCGATCTCGTTTATCTACCCCAGGACGTATTTACTGTATTAATACCAATTCCCTTTACCACCAATCTCGTTTATCTACCCCAGGACGTATTTACTGTATTAATACCGATTCCCTTTAACACCGATCTCGTTTATCTACCCCAGGACGTATTTACTGTATTAATACCAATTCCCTTTACCACCAATCTCGTTTATCTACCCCAGGACGTATTTACTGTATTAATAACGATTCCCTTTACCACCGATCTCGTTTATTTACCCCAGGACGTATTTACTGTATTAATACCGATTCCCTTTACCACTGATCTCATTTATCTACCCCAGGACGTATTTACTGTACTAATACAGATTCCCTGTACCCCGGATTTCATTTATCTACCCCAGGACGTATTTACTGTATTAATACCGATTCCCTTTACCACCGATCTCGTTTATCTACCCCAGGACATATTTACTGTATTAATACCGATTCCCTTTACCACCGATCTCATTTATCTACCCCAGGATGTATTTACTGTATTAATACCGATTCCCTTCACCACCGATCTCGTTTATCTACCCCAGGACGTATTTACTGTATTAATAACGATTCCCTTCACCACCGATCTCATTTATCTACCCCTGGATGTATTTACTGTATTAATACCGATTCCCTTCACCACCGATCTCGTTTATCTACCCCAGGACGTATTTACTGTATTAATACCGATTCCCTTTACCACCGATCTCGTTTATCTACCCCAGGACATACTTAGTGTATTAATACCAATTCCCTTTACCACCGGTCTCATTTATCTACCCCAGGAAATATTTACTGTATTAATACCGATTCCCTTCACCACCGGTCTCATTTATCTACCCCGAGACGTATTTACTGTATTAATACCGATTCCCTTTACCACCGATCTCATTTATCTACCCCAGGACGTATTTACTGTATTAATAACGATTCCCTTCACCACCGATCTCATTTATCTACCCCAGGACATATTTACTGTATTAATACCGATTCCCTTCACCACCGATCTCATTTATTTACCCCAGGACGTATTTACTGTATTAATACCAATTCCCTTTACCACCGGTCTCATTTATCTACCCCAGGACATATTTACTGTATTAATAACGATTCCCTTCACCACCGATCTCATTTATCTACCCCAGGACATATTTACTGTATTAATACCGATTCCCTTCACCACCGATCTCATTTATCTACCCCAGGACGTATTTACTGTATTAATACCGATTCCCTTTACCACCGATCTCATTTATCTACCCCAGGACGTATTTACTGTATTAATAACGATTCCCTTCACCACCGATCTCATTTATCTACCCCAGGACATATTTACTGTATTAATACCGATTCCCTTCACCACCGGTCTCATTTATCTACCCCAGGACGTATTTACTGTATTAATACCAATTCCCTTTACCACGGATCTCGTTTATCTACCCCAGGACATATTTACTGTATTAATACCGATTCCCTTTACCACCGATCTCATTTATCTACCCCAGGACGTATTTACTGTATTAATACCAATTCCCTTTACCATCGATCTCATTTATCTTCCCCAGGACGTATTTACTGTATTAATACCGATTCCCTTCACCACCGGTCTCATTTATCTACCCCGGGACATATTTACTGTATTAATACCGATTCCCTTTAACACCGATCTCGTTTATCTACCCCGGGACATATTTACTGTATTAATACCGATTCCCTTTACCACCGATCTCATTTATCTACCCCGGGACATATTTACTGTATTAATACCGATTCCCTTTACCACAGATCTCATTTATCTACCCCAGGACGTATTTACTGTATTAATACCGATTCCCTTCACCACCGATCTCATTTATCTACCCCAGGACGTATTTACTGTATTAATACCGATTCCCTTCACCACCGATCTCATTTATCTACCCCAGGACGTATTTACTGTATTAATAACGATTCCCTTTACCACCGATCTCATTTATCTACCCCAGGACATATTTACTGTATTAATACCGATTCCCTTCACCACCGATCTCGTTTATCTACCCCAGGACGTATTTAATGTATTAATACCGATTCCCTTCACCACCGGTCTCATTTATCTACCCCAGGACATATTTACTGTATTAATACCGATTCCCTTCACCACCGATCTCGTTTATCTACCCCAGGACGTATTTAATGTATTAATACCGATTCCCTTCACCACCGGTCTCATTTATCTACCCCAGGACGTATTTACTGTATTAATAACGATTCCCTTTACCACCGGTCTCATTTATCTACCCCAGGACGTATTTACTGTATTAATACCAATTCCCTTTACCACCGATCTCATTTATCTACCCCAGGACGTATTTACTGTATTAATAACGATTCCCTTTACCACCGGTCTCATTTATCTACCCCAGGACATATTTACTGTATTAATACCGATTCCCTTTACCACCGATCTTGTTTATCTACCCCAGGACGTATTTACTGTATTAATACCGATTCCCTTCACCATGGATCTCATTTATCTACCCCAGGACATATTTACTGTATTAATACCAATTCCCTTTACCACCGATCTCGTTTATCTACCCCAGGACGTATTTACTGTATTAATAACGATTCCCTTTACCACCGGTCTCATTTATCTACCCCAGGACGTATTTACTGTATTAATACTGATTCTTTTCACCACGGATCTCGTTTATCTACCCCAGGATGTATTTACTGTATTAATACCGATTCCCTTCACCACCGGACTCATTTATCTACCCCAGGACGTATTTTCTGTATTAATACCAATTCCCTTTACCACAGATCTCGTTTATCTACCCCAGGACGTATTTACTGTATTAATAACGATTCCCTTTACCACCAATCTCATTTATCTACCCCAGGACGTATTTACTGTATTAATACCGATTCACCACGGATCTCGTTTATCTACCCCAGGATATATTTACTGTATTAGTACCAATTCCCTTCACCACCGATGTCATTTATCTACCCCAGGACGTATTTACTGTATTAATACCGATTCCCTTTACCACCGATCTCATTTATCTACCCCAGGACGTACTTACTGTATTAATACTGATTCCCTTTAACACCGATCTCGTTTATCTACCCCGGGACGTATTTACTGTATTAATACCGATTCCCTTTACCACCGATCTCGTTTATCTACCCCGGGACGTATTTACTGTATTAATACCGATTCCCTTTACCACCAATCTCGTTTATCTACCCCAGGACGTATTTACTGTATTAATAACGATTCCCTTTACCACCGGTCTCATTTATCTACCCCAGGACGTATTTACTGTATTAATAACGATTCCCTTTACCACCGATCTCATTTATCTACCCCAGGATGTATTTACTGTATTAATACCGATTCCCTTTACCACCGATCTCGTTTATCTACCCCAGGACATATTTACTGTATTAATACCGATTCCCTTTACCATGGATCTCGTTTATCTACCCCAGGACATATTTACTGTATTAATACTGATTCCCTTTACCACCGATCTCGTTTATCTACCCCGGGACGTATTTACTGTATTAATACCGATTCCCTTTACCACCGATCTCGTTTATCTACCCCAGGACATATTTACTGTATTAATATCAATTCACCAATGATCTCATTTATCTACCCCAGGACGTATTTACTGTATTAATACCGATTCCCTTCACCACCGATCTCGTTTATCTACCCCAGGACGTATTTAATGTATTAATACCAATTCCCTTTACCACCGATCTCATTTATCTACCCCAGGACGTATTTACTGTATTAATACCAATTCCCTTTACCACCGATCTCATTTATCTACCCCAGGACGTATTTACTGTATTAATAATGATTCCCTTTACCACCGGTCTCATTTATCTACCCCAGGACGTATTTACTGTATTAATACCGATTCCCTTCACCACCGATCTCGTTTATCTACCCCAGGACGTATTTACTGTATTAATAACGATTCCCTTCACCACCGATCTCATTTATCTACCCCTGGATGTATTTACTGTATTAATACCGATTCCCTTCACCACCGATCTCGTTTATCTACCCCAGGACGTATTTACTGTATTAATACCGATTCCCTTTACCACCGATCTCGTTTATCTACCCCAGGACATACTTAGTGTATTAATACCAATTCCCTTTACCACCGGTCTCATTTATCTACCCCAGGAAATATTTACTGTATTAATACCGATTCCCTTCACCACCGGTCTCATTTATCTACCCCGAGACGTATTTACTGTATTAATACCGATTCCCTTTACCACCGATCTCATTTATCTACCCCAGGACGTATTTACTGTATTAATAACGATTTCCTTCACCACCGATCTCATTTATCTACCCCAGGACATATTTACTGTATTAATACCGATTCCCTTCACCACCGATCTCATTTATTTACCCCAGGACGTATTTACTGTATTAATACCAATTCCCTTTACCACCGGTCTCATTTATCTACCCCAGGACATATTTACTGTATTAATAACGATTCCCTTCACCACCGATGTCATTTATCTACCCCAGGACGTATTTACTGTATTAATACCGATTCCCTTTACCACCGATCTCATTTATCTACCCCAGGACATATTTACTGTATTAATACCGATTCCCTTTACCACAGATCTCATTTATCTACCCCAGGACGTACTTACTGTATTAATACTGATTCCCTTTACCACCGATCTCGTTTATCTACCCCGGGACGTATTTACTGTATTAATACCGATTCCCTTTACCACCGATCTCGTTTATCTTCCCCAGGACGTATTTACTGTATTAATACTGATTCCCTTTACCACCAATCTCATTTATCTACCCCAGGACATATTTACTGTATTAATAACGATTCCCTTTACCACCGATTTCATTTATCTACCCCAGGACGTATTTACTGTATTAATACCGATTCCCTTCACCACAGATCTCGTTTATCTACCCCAGGACGTATTTACTGTAATAATACCGATTCCCTTTACCACCGATCTCATTTATCTACCCCAGGACGTATTTACTGTATTAATACCGATTCCCTTCACCACCGATCTCATTTATCTACCCCAGGACGTATTTACTGTATTAATATCGATTCACCACGGATCTCGTTTATCTACCCCAGGACGTATTTACTGTATTAATACCGATTCCCTTTACCACCGATCTCGTTTATCTACCCCAGGACGTATTTACTGTATTAATACCGATTCCCTTTACCACCGATCTCATTTATCTACCCCAGGACATATTTACTGTATTAATACCGATTCCCTTTACCATGGATCTCATTTATCTACCCCAGGACATATTTACTGTATTAATACCGATTCCCTTTACCACCGATTTCATTTATCTACCCCAGGACGTATTTACTGTATTAATAACGATTCCCTTTACCACCGATTTCATTTATCTACCCCGGGACATATTTACTGTATTAATACCGATTCCCTTTACCACCAATCTCATTTATCTACCCCAGGACGTATTTACTGTATTAATACCGATTCCCTTTACCACCGATTTCATTTATCTACCCCAGGACGTATTTACTGTATTAATACCGATTCCCTTTACCACCGATCTCATTTATCTACCCCAGGACGTATTTACTGTATTAATACTGATTCCCTTTACCACCGGTCTCATTTATCTACCCCAGGACATATTTACTGTATTAATACCGATTCCCTTTACCACCGGTCTCATTTATCTACCCCAGGACGTATTTACTGTAATAATACTGATTCCCTTTACCACCGATCTCATTTATCTACCCCAGGACGTATTTACTGTATTAATACCGATTCCCTTTACCACCGATCTCGTTTATCTACCCCAGGACGTATTTACTGTATTAATACCGATTCCCTTCACCACGGATCTCGTTTATCTACCCCAGGACATATTTACTGTATTAATACCGATTCCCTTTACCACCGATCTCATTTATCTACCCCAGGACATATTTACTGTATTAATACCGATTCCCTTTACCACCGATCTCATTTATCTACCCCAGGACATATTTACTGTATTAATACAGATTCCCTTTACCACTGGTCTCATTTATCTACCCCGGGACGTATTTACTGTATTAATACCGATTCCCTTTACCACCGATCTCATTTATCTACCCCAGGACGTATTTACTGTATTAATACCGATTCCCTTTACCACCGATTTCATTTATCTACCCCAGGACGTATTTACTGTATTAATACCGATTCCCTTTACCACCGATTTCATTTATCTACCCCAGGACGTATTTACTGTATTAATAACGATTCCCTTTACCACTGGTCTCATTTATCTACCCCAGGACATATTTACTGTATTAATACCGATTCCCTTTACCACCAATCTCATTTATCTACCCCAGGACGTATTTACTGTATTAATAACGATTCCCTTTACCACAGATCTCATTTATCTACCCCAGGACATATTTACTGTATTAATACCGATTCCCTTTACCACCAATCTCGTTTATCTACCCCAGGACATATTTACTGTATTAATACCGATTCCCTTCACCACGGATCTCGTTTATCTACCCCAGGACATATTTACTGTATTAATACCGATTCCCTTTACCACCGATTTCATTTATCTACCCCAGGACGTATTTACTGTATTAATAACGATTCCCTTTACCACTGATCTCATTTATCTACCCCAGGACATATTTACTGTATTAATACCGATTCCCTTTACCACCGATCTCGTTTATTTACCCCAGGACGTATTTACTGTATTAATAATGATTCCCTTCACCACCGATCTCATTTATCTACCCCAGGACGTATTTACTGTATTAATACCGATTCCCTTTACCATGGATCTCGTTTATCTACCCCAGGACATACTTACTGTATTAATAACGATTCCCTTTACCACCGATCTCATTTATTTACCCCAGGACGTATTTACTGTATTAATAACGATTCCCTTTACCACCGATCTCGTTTATTTACCCCAGGACGTATTTACTGTACTAATACAGATTCCCTGTACCCCGGATTTCATTTATCTACCCCAGGACGTATTTACTGTATTAATACCGATTCCCTTTACCACCGGTCTCATTTATCTACCCCAGGACGCATTTACTGTATTAATACCGATTCCCTTTAGCACCGAACTCGTTAATCTACCCCAGGACGTATTTACTGTATTAATACCAATTCCCTTTACCACCAATCTCGTTTATCTACCCCAGGACGTATTTACTGTATTAATACCGATTCCCTTTAACACCGATCTCGTTTATCTACCCCAGGACGTATTTACTGTATTAATACCAATTCCCTTTACCACCAATCTCGTTTATCTACCCCAGGACGTATTTACTGTATTAATAACGATTCCCTTTACCACCGATCTCGTTTATTTACCCCAGGACGTATTTACTGTATTAATACCGATTCCCTTTACCACTGATCTCATTTATCTACCCCAGGACGTATTTACTGTACTAATACAGATTCCCTGTACCCCGGATTTCATTTATCTACCCCAGGACGTATTTACTGTATTAATACCGATTCCCTTTACCACCGATCTCGTTTATCTACCCCAGGACATATTTACTGTATTAATACCGATTCCCTTTACCACCGATCTCATTTATCTACCCCAGGATGTATTTACTGTATTAATACCGATTCCCTTCACCACCGATCTCGTTTATCTACCCCAGGACGTATTTACTGTATTAATAACGATTCCCTTCACCACCGATCTCATTTATCTACCCCTGGATGTATTTACTGTATTAATACCGATTCCCTTCACCACCGATCTCGTTTATCTACCCCAGGACGTATTTACTGTATTAATACCGATTCCCTTTACCACCGATCTCGTTTATCTACCCCAGGACATACTTAGTGTATTAATACCAATTCCCTTTACCACCGGTCTCATTTATCTACCCCAGGAAATATTTACTGTATTAATACCGATTCCCTTCACCACCGGTCTCATTTATCTACCCCGAGACGTATTTACTGTATTAATACCGATTCCCTTTACCACCGATCTCATTTATCTACCCCAGGACGTATTTACTGTATTAATAACGATTCCCTTCACCACCGATCTCATTTATCTACCCCAGGACATATTTACTGTATTAATACCGATTCCCTTCACCACCGATCTCATTTATTTACCCCAGGACGTATTTACTGTATTAATACCAATTCCCTTTACCACCGGTCTCATTTATCTACCCCAGGACATATTTACTGTATTAATAACGATTCCCTTCACCACCGATCTCATTTATCTACCCCAGGACATATTTACTGTATTAATACCGATTCCCTTCACCACCGATCTCATTTATCTACCCCAGGACGTATTTACTGTATTAATACCGATTCCCTTTACCACCGATCTCATTTATCTACCCCAGGACGTATTTACTGTATTAATAACGATTCCCTTCACCACCGATCTCATTTATCTACCCCAGGACATATTTACTGTATTAATACCGATTCCCTTCACCACCGGTCTCATTTATCTACCCCAGGACGTATTTACTGTATTAATACCAATTCCCTTTACCACGGATCTCGTTTATCTACCCCAGGACATATTTACTGTATTAATACCGATTCCCTTTACCACCGATCTCATTTATCTACCCCAGGACGTATTTACTGTATTAATACCAATTCCCTTTACCATCGATCTCATTTATCTTCCCCAGGACGTATTTACTGTATTAATACCGATTCCCTTCACCACCGGTCTCATTTATCTACCCCGGGACATATTTACTGTATTAATACCGATTCCCTTTAACACCGATCTCGTTTATCTACCCCGGGACATATTTACTGTATTAATACCGATTCCCTTTACCACCGATCTCATTTATCTACCCCGGGACATATTTACTGTATTAATACCGATTCCCTTTACCACAGATCTCATTTATCTACCCCAGGACGTATTTACTGTATTAATACCGATTCCCTTCACCACCGATCTCATTTATCTACCCCAGGACGTATTTACTGTATTAATACCGATTCCCTTCACCACCGATCTCATTTATCTACCCCAGGACGTATTTACTGTATTAATAACGATTCCCTTTACCACCGATCTCATTTATCTACCCCAGGACATATTTACTGTATTAATACCGATTCCCTTCACCACCGATCTCGTTTATCTACCCCAGGACGTATTTAATGTATTAATACCGATTCCCTTCACCACCGGTCTCATTTATCTACCCCAGGACATATTTACTGTATTAATACCGATTCCCTTCACCACCGATCTCGTTTATCTACCCCAGGACGTATTTAATGTATTAATACCGATTCCCTTCACCACCGGTCTCATTTATCTACCCCAGGACGTATTTACTGTATTAATAACGATTCCCTTTACCACCGGTCTCATTTATCTACCCCAGGACGTATTTACTGTATTAATACCAATTCCCTTTACCACCGATCTCATTTATCTACCCCAGGACGTATTTACTGTATTAATAACGATTCCCTTTACCACCGGTCTCATTTATCTACCCCAGGACATATTTACTGTATTAATACCGATTCCCTTTACCACCGATCTTGTTTATCTACCCCAGGACGTATTTACTGTATTAATACCGATTCCCTTCACCATGGATCTCATTTATCTACCCCAGGACATATTTACTGTATTAATACCAATTCCCTTTACCACCGATCTCGTTTATCTACCCCAGGACGTATTTACTGTATTAATAACGATTCCCTTTACCACCGGTCTCATTTATCTACCCCAGGACGTATTTGCTGTATTAATACTGATTCTTTTCACCACGGATCTCGTTTATCTACCCCAGGATGTATTTACTGTATTAATACCGATTCCCTTCACCACCGGACTCATTTATCTACCCCAGGACGTATTTTCTGTATTAATACCAATTCCCTTTACCACAGATCTCGTTTATCTACCCCAGGACGTATTTACTGTATTAATAACGATTCCCTTTACCACCAATCTCATTTATCTACCCCAGGACGTATTTACTGTATTAATACCGATTCACCACGGATCTCGTTTATCTACCCCAGGATATATTTACTGTATTAGTACCAATTCCCTTCACCACCGATGTCATTTATCTACCCCAGGACGTATTTACTGTATTAATACCGATTCCCTTTACCACCGATCTCATTTATCTACCCCAGGACGTACTTACTGTATTAATACTGATTCCCTTTAACACCGATCTCGTTTATCTACCCCGGGACGTATTTACTGTATTAATACCGATTCCCTTTACCACCGATCTCGTTTATCTACCCCGGGACGTATTTACTGTATTAATACCGATTCCCTTTACCACCAATCTCGTTTATCTACCCCAGGACGTATTTACTGTATTAATAACGATTCCCTTTACCACCGGTCTCATTTATCTACCCCAGGACGTATTTACTGTATTAATAACGATTCCCTTTACCACCGATCTCATTTATCTACCCCAGGATGTATTTACTGTATTAATACCGATTCCCTTTACCACCGATCTCGTTTATCTACCCCAGGACATATTTACTGTATTAATACCGATTCCCTTTACCATGGATCTCGTTTATCTACCCCAGGACATATTTACTGTATTAATACTGATTCCCTTTACCACCGATCTCGTTTATCTACCCCGGGACGTATTTACTGTATTAATACCGATTCCCTTTACCACCGATCTCGTTTATCTACCCCAGGACATATTTACTGTATTAATATCAATTCACCAATGATCTCATTTATCTACCCCAGGACGTATTTACTGTATTAATACCGATTCCCTTCACCACCGATCTCGTTTATCTACCCCAGGACGTATTTAATGTATTAATACCAATTCCCTTTACCACCGATCTCATTTATCTACCCCAGGACGTATTTACTGTATTAATACCAATTCCCTTTACCACCGATCTCATTTATCTACCCCAGGACGTATTTACTGTATTAATAATGATTCCCTTTACCACCGGTCTCATTTATCTACCCCAGGACGTATTTACTGTATTAATACCGATTCCCTTTACCACCGATCTCGTTTATTTACCCCGGGACGTATTTACTGTATTAATAACGATTCCCTTTACCACCGGTCTCATTTATCTACCCCAGGACGTATTTACTGTATTAATACTGATTCCCTTCACCACGGATCTCGTTTATCTACCCCAGGATGTATTTACTGTATTAATACCGATTCCCTTCACCACCGGTCTCATTTATCTACCCCAGGATGTATTTACTGTATTAATACCAATTCCCTTTACCACAGATCTCGTTTATCTACCCCAGGACATATTTACTGTATTAATACCGATTCCCTTCACCACCGGTCTCATTTATCTACCCTAGGACGTATTTACTGTATTAATAACGATTCCCTTTACCACCAATCTCATTTATCTACCCCAAGACATATTTACTGTATTAATACCGATTCCCTTTACCACAGATCTCATTTATCTACCCCAGGACGTACTTACTGTATTAATACCGATTCCCTTTACCACCGATCTCCTTTATCTACCCCAGGACGTATTTACTGTATTAATACCGATTCACCACGGATCTCGTTTATATACCCCAGGATATATTTACTGTATTAATACCAATTCCCTTCACCACCGATGTCATTTATCTACCCCAGGACGTATTTACTGTATTAATACCGATTCCCTTTACCACCGATCTCATTTATCTACCCCAGGACATATTTACTGTATTAATACCGATTCCCTTTACCACAGATCTCATTTATCTACCCCAGGACGTACTTACTGTATTAATACTGATTCCCTTTACCACCGATTTCGTTTATCTACCCCGGGACGTATTTACTGTATTAATACCGATTCCCTTTACCACCGATCTCGTTTATCTACCCCGGGACATATTTACTGTATTAATACCAATTCCCTTTACCACCGATCTCATTTATCTACCCCAGGACATATTTACTGTATTAATACCGATTCCCTTTACCATGGATCTCGTTTATCTACCCCAGGACATATTTACTGTATTAATACTGATTCCCTTTACCACCGATCTCGTTTATCTACCCCGGGACGTATTTACTGTATTAATACCGATTCCCTTTACCACCGATCTCGTTTATCTACCCCAGGACATATTTACTGTATTAATACCAATTCCCTTTACCACCGATCTCGTTTATCTACCCCAGGACGTATTTACTGTATTAATACCAATTCCCTTTACCATGGATCTCGTTCATCTACCCCAGGACGTATTTACTGTATTAATACCGTTTCCCTTCACCACGGATCTCGTTTATCTACCCCGGGACGTATTTACTGTACTAATAACGATTCCCTTTACCACCGGTCTCATTTATCTACCCCAGGATGTATTTACTGTATTAATACCGATTCCCTTCACCACCGATCTCGTTTATCTACCACAGGACGTATTTACTGTATTAATACCGATTCCCTTTACCACCGATCTCATTTATCTACCCCAGGACGTATTTACTGTATTAATACCGATTCCCTTCACCACCGATCTCGTTTCTCTACCCCAGGACGTATTTTCTGTATTAATAACGATTCCCTTTACCACCGGTCTCATTTATCTACCCCAGGACATATTTACTGTATTAATACCAATTCCCTTTACCACCGATCTCATTTATCTACCCCAGGACGTATTTACTGTATTAATACCAATTCCCTTTACCACCGATCTCATTTATCTACCCCAGGACGTATTTACTGTATTAATAACGATTCCCTTTACCACCGGTCTCATTTATCTACCCCAGGACGTATTTACTGTATTAATACCGATTCCCTTTACCACCGATCTCGTTTATTTACCCCGGGACGTATTTACTGTATTAATAACGATTCCCTTTACCACCGGTCTCATTTATCTACCCCAGGACGTATTTACTGTATTAATACTGATTCCCTTCACCACGGATCTCGTTTATCTACCCCAGGATGTATTTACTGTATTAATACCGATTCCCTTCACCACCGGTCTCATTTATCTACCCCAGGATGTATTTACTGTATTAATACCAATTCCCTTTACCACAGATCTCGTTTATCTACCCCAGGACATATTTACTGTATTAATACCGATTCCCTTCACCACCGGTCTCATTTATCTACCCTAGGACGTATTTACTGTATTAATAACGATTCCCTTTACCACCAATCTCATTTATCTACCCCAGGACATATTTACTGTATTAATACCGATTCCCTTTACCACAGATCTCATTTATCTACCCCAGGACGTACTTACTGTATTAATACCGATTCCCTTTACCACCGATCTCCTTTATCTACCCCAGGACGTATTTACTGTATTAATACCGATTCACCACGGATC
Organism: Rhinophrynus dorsalis; assembly: GCA_037306005.1. NCBI lineage: Eukaryota > Metazoa > Chordata > Amphibia > Anura > Rhinophrynidae > Rhinophrynus > Rhinophrynus dorsalis. The sequence goes on from CM074720.1 coordinate 570,963,631, forward strand.
TCTTTTATATACCCCAGGATATATTTACTGTATTAATACCAATTCCCTTCACCACCGATGTCATTTATCTACCCCAGGACGTATTTACTGTATTAATACCGATTCCCTTTACCACCGATCTCATTTATCTACCCCAGGACATATTTACTGTATTAATACCGATTCCCTTTACCACAGATCTCATTTATCTACCCCAGGACGTACTTACTGTATTAATACTGATTCCCTTTACCACCGATCTCGTTTATCTACCCCGGGACGTATTTACTGTATTAATACCGATTCCCTTTACCACCGATCTCGTTTATCTACCCCGGGACATATTTACTGTATTAATACCAATTCCCTTTACCACCGATCTCATTTATCTACCCCAGGACATATTTACTGTATTAATACCGATTCCCTTTACCATGGATCTCGTTTATCTACCCCAGGACATATTTACTGTATTAATACTGATTCCCTTTACCACCGATCTCGTTTATCTACCCCGGGACGTATTTACTGTATTAATACCGATTCCCTTTACCACCGATCTCGTTTATCTACCCCAGTACATATTTACTGTATTAATACCAATTCCCTTTACCACCGATCTCGTTTATCTACCCCAGGACGTATTTACTGTATTAATACCAATTCCCTTTACCATGGATCTCGTTCATCTACCCCAGGACGTATTTACTGTATTAATACCGTTTCCCTTCACCACGGATCTCGTTTATCTACCCCGGGACGTATTTACTGTACTAATAACGATTCCCTTTACCACCGGTCTCATTTATCTACCCCAGGATGTATTTACTGTATTAATACCGATTCCCTTCACCACCGATCTCGTTTATCTACCACAGGACGTATTTACTGTATTAATACCGATTCCCTTTACCACCGATCTCATTTATCTACCCCAGGACGTATTTACTGTATTAATACCGATTCCCTTCACCACCGATCTCGTTTCTCTACCCCAGGACGTATTTTCTGTATTAATAACGATTCCCTTTACCACCGGTCTCATTTATCTACCCCAGGACGTATTTACTGTATTAATACCAATTCCCTTTACCACCGATCTCATTTATCTACCCCAGGACGTATTTACTGTATTAATACCAATTCCCTTTACCACCGATCTCATTTATCTACCCCAGGACGTATTTACTGTATTAATAACGATTCCCTTTACCACCGGTCTCATTTATCTACCCCAGGACGTATTTACTGTATTAATACCGATTCCCTTTACCACCGATCTCGTTTATTTACCCCGGGACGTATTTACTGTATTAATAACGATTCCCTTTACCACCGGTCTCATTTATCTACCCCAGGACGTATTTACTGTATTAATACTGATTCCCTTCACCACGGATCTCGTTTATCTACCCCAGGATGTATTTACTGTATTAATACCGATTCCCTTCACCACCGGTCTCATTTATCTACCCCAGGATGTATTTACTGTATTAATACCAATTCCCTTTACCACAGATCTCGTTTATCTACCCCAGGACATATTTACTGTATTAATACCGATTCCCTTCACCACCGGTCTCATTTATCTACCCTAGGACGTATTTACTGTATTAATAACGATTCCCTTTACCACCAATCTCATTTATCTACCCCAGGACATATTTACTGTATTAATACCGATTCCCTTTACCACAGATCTCATTTATCTACCCCAGGACGTACTTACTGTATTAATACCGATTCCCTTTACCACCGATCTCCTTTATCTACCCCAGGACGTATTTACTGTATTAATACCGATTCACCACGGATCTCGTTTATATACCCCAGGATATATTTACTGTATTAATACCAATTCCCTTCACCACCGATGTCATTTATCTACCCCAGGACGTATTTACTGTATTAATTCCGATTCCCTTTACCACCGATCTCATTTATCTACCCCAGGACATATTTATTGTATTAATACCGATTCCCTTTACCACGGATCTCGTTCATCTACCCCAGGACGTATTTACTGTATTAATACCGATTCCCTTCACCACGGATCTCGTTTATCTACCCCGGGACGTATTTACTGTACTAATAACGATTCCCTTTACCACCGGTCTCATTTATCTACCCCAGGATGTATTTACTGTATTAATACCGATTCCCTTTACCACCGATCTCGTTTATCTACCCCGGGACGTATTTACTGTATTAATACCGATTCCCTTCACCACCGATCTCGTTTCTCTACCCCAGGACGTATTTTCTGTATTAATAACGATTCCCTTTACCACCGGTCTCATTTATCTACCCCAGGACATATTTACTGTATTAATACCAATTCCCTTTACCACCGATCTCGTTTATCTACTCCGGGACGTATTTACTGTATTAATAACGATTCCCTTTACCACCGATCTCGTTTATCTACCACAGGACATATTTACTGTATTAATACCGATTCCCTTCACCACCGGTCTCATTTATCTACCCCAGGACATATTTACTGTATTAATACCAATTCCCTTGACCACCGATCTCGTTTATCTACCCCAGGACATATTTACTGTATTAATACCGATTCCCTTTACCACTGGTCTCGTTTATCTACCCCAGGACGTATTTACTGTATTAATACCGATTCCCTTCACCACGGATCTCGTTTATCTACCCCAGGACGTATTTACTGTATTAATACCGATTCCCTTTACCACCAATCTCATTTATCTACCCCAGGATGTATTTACTGTATTAATACCGATTCCCTTTACCACTGATCTCGTTTATCTACCCCAGGACATATTTACTGTATTAATACCGATTCCCTTTACCACAGATCTCATTTATCTACCCCAGGACGTATTTACTGTATTAATACCGATTCCCTTCACCACTGATCTCGTTTATCTACCCCAGGACATATTTACTGTATTAATACCGATTCCCTTTACCACCGATCTCATTTATCTACCCCAGGACGTATTTACTGTATTAATACCAATTCCCTTTACCACGGATCTCATTTATCTACCCCAGGACGTATTTACTGTATTAATACCAATTCCCTTTACCACCGATCTCGTTTATCTACCCCGGGACGTGTTTACTGTATTAATAACGATTCCCTTTACCACCGGTCTCATTTATCTACCCCAGGACGTATTTACTGTATTAATACCGATTCCCTTCACCACGGATCTCGTTTATCTACCCCAGGACATATTTACTGTATTAATACCAATTCCCTTCACCACCGGTCTCATTTATCTACCCCAGGACGTATTTACTGTATTAATACCAATTCCCTTTACCACCGATCTCGTTTATCTACCCCGGGACGTATTTACTGTATTAATAACGATTCCCTTTACCACCAATCTCATTTATCTACCCCAGGACGTATTTACTGTATTAATACCGATTCACCACGGATCTTGTTTATCTACCCCAGGATATATTTACTGTATTAATACCAATTCCCTTCACCACCGATGTCATTTATCTACCCCAGGATGTATTTATTGTATTAATACCGATTCCCTTTACCACCGATCTCATTTATCTACCCCAGGACGTACTTACAGTATTAATACTGATTCCCTTTACCACGGATCTCGTTTATCTACCCCGGGACATATTTACTGTATTAATACCGATTCCCTTTACCACTGGTCTCGTTTATCTACCCCAGGACGCATTTACTGTATTAATACCGATTCCCTTCACCACGGATCTCGTTTATCTACCCCAGGACGTATTTACTGTATTAATACCGATTCCCTTTACCACCAATCTCATTTATCTACCCCGGGACGTATTTACTGTATTAATACCGATTCCCTTTACCACCGATCTCGTTTATCTACCCCAGGACATATTTACTGTATTAATACCGATTCCCTTTACCATGGATCTCATTTATCTACCCCAGGACATATTTACTGTATTAATACCAATTCCCTTTACCACCGGTCTCATTTATCTACCCCAGGACATATTTACTGTATTAATACCAATTCCCTTTACCACCGATGTCGTTTATCTACCCCAGGACGTATTTACTGTATTAATACCGATTCCCTTCACCACGGATCTCGTTTATCTACCCCAGGATGTATTTACTGTATTAATACCGATTCGCTTCACCACCGATCTCGTTTATCTACCCCGGGACGTATTTACTGTATTAATAACGATTCCCTTTACCACCGATCTCATTTATCTACCCCAGGACGTATTTACTGTATTAATACCGATTCACCACGGATCTCGTTTATCTACCCCAGGACATATTTACTGTATTAATACCGATTCCCTTTACCACCAATCTCATTTATCTACCCCAGGACGTATTTACTGTATTAATACCGATTCCCTTAAGCACGGATCTCGTTTATCTACCCCAGGACGTATTTACTGTATTAATACCGATTCCCTTTACCACGGATCTCGTTTATCTACCCCAGGACGTATTTACTGTATTAATACCGATTCCCTTTACCACGGATCTCGTTTATCTACCCCAGGACGTATTTACTGTATTAATACCGATTCCCTTTACCACGGATCTCGTTTATCTACCCCAGGAAGTGTTTACTGTATTACTACCGATTCACCACGGATCTCGTTTATCTACCCCAGGATATATTTACTGTATTAATACCAATTCCCTTCACCACCGATGTCATTTATCTACCCCAGGACATACTTACTGTATTAATACTGATTCCCTTTACCACCGATCTCATTTATCTACTCCAGGACGTATTTACTGTATTAATACCGATTCCCTTCACCACCGATCTCATTTATCTACCCCAGGATGTGTTTACTGTATTAATACCGATTCCCTTCACCACCGATCTCATTTATCTACCCCAGGACGTATTTACTGTATTAATACCGATTCCCTTTACCACCGATCTCATTTATCTATCCCAGGACGTACTTACTGTTTTAATACTGATTCCCTTTACCACGGGTCTCGTTTATCTACCCCAGGACATATTTACTGTATTAATACCAATTCCCTTCACCACTGATCTCGTTTATCTACCCCAGGACGTATTTACTGTATTAATACAGATTCCCTTCACCAATGATCTCATTTATCTACCCCAGGACGTATTTACTGTAATAATACTGATTCCCTTCCCCACCGATATCGTTTATCTAACCCAGGACGTATTTACTGTAATAATACCGATTCCCTTTACCACCGATCTCGATTATCTACCCCAGGACGTATTTACTGTATTAATACCAATTCCCTTTACCACCGATCTCGTTTATCTACCCCAGGACGTATTTACTATAATAATACCGATTCCCTTCACCACCGATCTCATTTATCTACCCCAGGACGTATTTACTGTATTAATACAGATTCCCTTTACCACCGATCTCGTTTATCTACCCCAGGACGTATTTACTGTATTAATACTGATTCCCTTCACCACCGGTCTCATTTATCTACCCCAGGACGTATTTACTGTATTAATACCGATTCCCTTTACCACCGATCTCGTTTATATACCCCAGGACGTATTTACTGTATTAATACCGATTCCCTTTACCACCGATCTCGTTTATCTACCCCAGGACATATTTACTGTATTAATACCGATTCCCTTTACCATGGATCTCGTTTATCTACCCCAGGACATATTTACTGTATTAATACCAATTCCCTTTACCACCGATCTTATTTATCTACCCCAGGACATATTTACTGTATTAATACCAATTCCCTTCACCACGGATCTCGTTTATCTACCCCAGGATGTATTTACTGTATTAATACCGATTCCCTTCACCACCGATGTCGTTTATCTACCCCGGGACGTATTTACTGTATTAATACCGATTCCCTTCACCACCGATCTCGTTTCTCTACCCCAGGACGTATTTTCTGTATTAATAACGATTCCCTTTACCACCGGTCTCATTTATCTACCCCAGAACATATTTACTGTATTAATACCAATTCCCTTTACCACCGATCTCGTTTATCTACCCCGGGACGTATTTACTGTATTAATAACGATTCCCTTTACCACCGATCTCGTTTATCTACCACAGGACATATTTACTGTATTAATACCGATTCCCTTCACCACCGGTCTCATTTATCTACCCCAGGACATATTTACTGTATTAATACCAATTCCCTTTACCACCGATCTCGTTTATCTACCCCAGGACATATTTACTGTATTAATACCGATTCCCTTTACCACTGGTCTCGTTTATCTACCCCAGGACGTATTTACTGTATTAATACCGATTCCCTTCACCACGGATCTCGTTTATCTACCCCAGGACGTATTTACTGTATTAATACCGATTCCCTTTACCACCAATCTCATTTATCTACCCCAGGATGTATTTACTGTATTAATACCGATTCCCTTTACCACCGATCTCGTTTATCTACCCCAGGACATATTTACTGTATTAATACCGATTCCCTTTACCATGGATCTCATTTATCTACCCCAGGACATATTTACTGTATTAATACCAATTCCCTTTACCACCGATCTCTTTTATCTACCCCGGGACGTATTTACTGTATTAATAACGATTCCCTTTACCACCGGTCTCATTTATCTACCCCAGGACGTATTTACTGTATTAATACCGATTCCCTTCACCACGGATCTCGTTTATCTACCCCAGGATGTATTTACTGTTTTAATACCGATTCCCTTCACCACCGGTCTCATTTATCTACCCCAGGACGTATTTACTGTATTAATACCAATTCCCTTTACCACCGATCTCGTTTATCTACCCCGGGACGTATTTACTGTATTAATAACGATTCCCTTTACCACCAATCTCATTTATCTACCCCAGGACGTATTTACTGTATTAATACCGATTCACCACGGATCTCGTTTATCTACCCCAGGATATATTTACTGTATTAATACCAATTCCCTTCACCACCGATGTCATTTATCTACCCCAGGATGTATTTACTGTATTAATACCGATTCCCTTTACCACCGATCTCATTTATCTACCCCAGGACGTACTTACTGTATTAATACTGATTCCCTTTACCACGGATCTCGTTTATCTACCCCAGGATGTATTTACTGTATTAATACCAATTCCCTTCACCACCGATGTCATTTATCTACCCCAGGACATATTTACTGTATTAATACCGATTCCCTTTACCACTGGTCTCGTTTATCTACCCCAGGACGCATTTACTGTATTAATACCGATTCCCTTTCCTCACGGATCTCGTTTATCTACCCCAGGATGTATTTACTGTATTAATACCGATTCCCTTCACCACGGATCTCGTTTATCTACCCCAGGACGTATTTACTGTATTAATACTGATACCTTCCTCTAGACTGTAAGCTCTCACGAGCAGGGCCCTCTGATCCTCCTGTTCTACACATCTGATTGTACTATTTAATACCTCTGTATGTCTATTCCCAATTGTACAGCGCTGCGGAATTAGTTGGCGCTATATAAATAAAGAATAATAATAATAATTCCCTTTACCATCGATCTCGTTTATCTACCCCGGGACGTATTTACTGTATTAATACCGATTCCCTTTACCACCAATCTCATTTATCTACCCCAGGACGTATTTACTGTATTAATACCGATTCACCACGGATCTCGTTTATATACCCCAGGACGTATTTACTGTATTAATACCGATTCCCTTTACCACCGATCTCGTTTATCTACCCCAGGACATATTTACTGTATTAATACCGATTCCCTTTACCATGGATCTCATTTATCTACCCCAGGACATATTTATTGTATTAATACCAATTCCCTTTACCACCGGTCTCATTTATCTACCCCAGGACGTATTTACTGTATTAATACCGATTCCCTTCACCACCGATCTCGTTTATCTACCCCGGGACGTATTTACTGTATTAATACCGATTCGCTTCACCACCGATCTCGTTTATCTACCCCGGGACGTATTTACTGTATTAATAACGATTCCCTTTACCACCGATCTCATTTATCTACCCCAGGACGTATTTACTGTATTAATACCGATTCACCACGGATCTCGTTTATCTACCCCAGGACATATTTACTGTATTAATACCGATTCCCTTTACCACCAATCTCATTTATCTACCCCAGGACGTATTTACTGTATTAATACCGATTCCCTTAAGCACGGATCTCGTTTATCTACCCCAGGACGTATTTACTGTATTAATACCGATTCCCTTTACCATCGATCTCATTTATCTACCCCAGGACGTATTTACTGTATTAATACCAATTCCCTTCACCACGGATCTCGTTTATCTACCCCAGGATGTATTTACTGTATTAATACCGATTCCCTTCACCACCGATGTCGTTTATCTACCCCGGGACGTATTTACTGTATTAATACCGATTCCCTTCACCACCGATCTCGTTTCTCTACCCCAGGACGTATTTTCTGTATTAATAACGATTCCCTTTACCACCGGTCTCATTTATCTACCCCAGGACATATTTACTGTATTAATACCAATTCCCTTTACCACCGATCTCGTTTATCTACCCCGGGACGTATTTACTGTATTAATAACGATTCCCTTTACCACCGATCTCGTTTATCTACCACAGGACATATTTACTGTATTAATACCGATTCCCTTCACCACCGGTCTCATTTATCTACCCCAGGACATATTTACTGTATTAATACCAATTCCCTTTACCACCGATCTCGTTTATCTACCCCAGGACATATTTACTGTATTAATACCGATTCCCTTTACCACTGGTCTCGTTTATCTACCCCAGGACGTATTTACTGTATTAATACCGATTCCCTTCACCACGGATCTCGTTTATCTACCCCAGGACGTATTTACTGTATTAATACCGATTCCCTTTACCACCAATCTCATTTATCTACCCCAGGATGTATTTACTGTATTAATACCGATTCCCTTTACCACCGATCTCGTTTATCTACCCCAGGACATATTTACTGTATTAATACCGATTCCCTTTACCATGGATCTCATTTATCTACCCCAGGACATATTTACTGTATTAATACCAATTCCCTTTACCACCGATCTCTTTTATCTACCCCGGGACGTATTTACTGTATTAATAACGATTCCCTTTACCACCGGTCTCATTTATCTACCCCAGGACGTATTTACTGTATTAATACCGATTCCCTTCACCACGGATCTCGTTTATCTACCCCAGGATGTATTTACTGTTTTAATACCGATTCCCTTCACCACCGGTCTCATTTATCTACCCCAGGACGTATTTACTGTATTAATACCAATTCCCTTTACCACCGATCTCGTTTATCTACCCCGGGACGTATTTACTGTATTAATAACGATTCCCTTTACCACCAATCTCATTTATCTACCCCAGGACGTATTTACTGTATTAATACCGATTCACCACGGATCTCGTTTATCTACCCCAGGATATATTTACTGTATTAATACCAATTCCCTTCACCACCGATGTCATTTATCTACCCCAGGATGTATTTACTGTATTAATACCGATTCCCTTTACCACCGATCTCATTTATCTACCCCAGGACGTACTTACTGTATTAATACTGATTCCCTTTACCACGGATCTCGTTTATCTACCCCAGGATGTATTTACTGTATTAATACCAATTCCCTTCACCACCGATGTCATTTATCTACCCCAGGACATATTTACTGTATTAATACCGATTCCCTTTACCACTGGTCTCGTTTATCTACCCCAGGACGCATTTACTGTATTAATACCGATTCCCTTTCCTCACGGATCTCGTTTATCTACCCCAGGATGTATTTACTGTATTAATACCGATTCCCTTCACCACGGATCTCGTTTATCTACCCCAGGACGTATTTACTGTATTAATACTGATTCCCTTTACCATCGATCTCGTTTATCTACCCCGGGACGTATTTACTGTATTAATACCGATTCCCTTTACCACCAATCTCATTTATCTACCCCAGGACGTATTTACTGTATTAATACCGATTCACCACGGATCTCGTTTATATACCCCAGGACGTATTTACTGTATTAATACCGATTCCCTTTACCACCGATCTCGTTTATCTTCCCCAGGACATATTTACTGTATTAATACCGATTCCCTTTACCATGGATCTCATTTATCTACCCCAGGACATATTTATTGTATTAATACCAATTCCCTTTACCACCGGTCTCATTTATCTACCCCAGGACGTATTTACTGTATTAATACCGATTCCCTTCACCACCGATCTCGTTTATCTACCCCGGGACGTATTTACTGTATTAATACCGATTCGCTTCACCACCGATCTCGTTTATCTACCCCGGGACGTATTTACTGTATTAATAACGATTTCCTTTACCACCGATCTCATTTATCTACCCCAGGACGTATTTACTGTATTAATACCGATTCACCACGGATCTCGTTTATCTACCCCAGGACATATTTACTGTATTAATACCGATTCCCTTTACCACCAATCTCATTTATCTACCCCAGGACGTATTTACTGTATTAATACCGATTCCCTTAAGCACGGATCTCGTTTATCTACCCCAGGACGTATTTACTGTATTAATACCGATTCCCTTTACCATCGATCTCATTTATCTACCCCGGGACATATTTACTGTATTAATACCGATTCCCTTTACCACGGATCTCGTTTATCTACCCCAGGATGTATTTACTGTATTAATACCGATTCCCTTTACCACCGATCTCATTTATCTACCCCAGGAAGTATTTACTGTATTACTACCGATTCACCACGGATCTCGTTTATCTACCCCAGGATATATTTACTGTATTAATACCAATTCCCTTCACCACCGATGTCATTTATGTACCCCAGGACGTATTTACTGTATTAATACCGATTCCCTTTAACACCGATCTCATTTATCTACCCCAGGACGTACTTACTGTATTAATACTGATTCCCTTTACCACCGATCTCATTTATCTACCCCAGGACATATTTACTGTATTAATACCAATTCCCTTTACCACCGATCTCATTTATCTACCCCAGGATGTGTTTACTGTATTAATACCGATTCCCTTTACCACCGATCTCATTTATCTATCCCAGGACGTACTTACTGTTTTAATACTGATTCCCTTTACCACGGGTCTCGTTTATCTACCCCAGGACGTATTTACTGTATTAATACAGATTCCCTTCACCAATGATCTCATTTATCTACCCCAGGACGTATTTACTGTAATAATACTGATTCCCTTCCCCACCGATATCGTTTATCTATCCCAGGACGTATTTACTGTTATAATACCGATTCCCTTTACCACCGATCTCGTTTATCTACCCCAGGACGTATTTACTGTATTAATACCAATTCCCTTTACCACCGATCTCGTTTATCTACCCCAGGACGTATTTACTGTAATAATACCGATTCCCTTCACCACCAATCTCATTTATCTACCCCAGGACGTATTTACTGTATTAATACAGATTCCCTTTACCACCGATCTCATTTATCTACCCCAGGACGTATTTACTGTATTAATACAGATTCCCTTTACCACTGATCTCATTTATCTACCCCAGGACGTATTTACTGTATTAATACCGATTCCCTTCACCACCGATCTCGTTTATCTACCCCAGGACATATTTACTGTATTAATACCGATTCCCTTCCCCACCGATCTCATTTATCTACCCCGGGACGTATTTACTGTAATAATACAGATTCCCTTTACCACGGATCTCATTTATCTACCCCAGGATGTATTTACTGTATTAATACCAATTCCCTTTACCACCGATCTCATTTATCTACCCCAGGATGTATTTACTGTATTAATACCGATTCCCTTCACCACGGGTCTCGTTTATCTACCCCAGGACGTATTTACTGTATTAATACAGATTCCCTTCACCACGGGTCTCGTTTATCTACCCCAGGATGTATTTACTGTATTAATACCGATTCCCTTTACCACGGATCTCGTTTATGTACCCCAGGACATATTTACTGTATTAATACAGATTCCTTTTACCACCGATCTCGTTTATCTACCCCAGGACGTATTTACTGTATTAATACCGATTCCCTTCACCACCGGTCTCATTTATCTACCCCAGGACGTATTTACTGTATTAATACCGATTCCCTTTACCACCGATCTCATTTATCTACCCCGGGACGTATTTACTGTATTAATACCGATTCCCTTCACCACGGATCTCATTTATCTACCCCAGGACGTATTTGCTGTATTAATATCGATTCCCTTTACCACTGGTCTCGTTTATTTACCCCAGGACGTATTTACTGTATTAATAACGATTCCCTTCCCCACTGATCTCGTTTATCTACCCCAGGACATATTTACTGTATTAATACCAATTCCCTTCACCACGGATCTCATTTATCTACCCCAGGACATATTTACTGTATTAATACCGATTCCCTTCACCACGGATCTCATTTATCTACCCCAGGACATATTTACTGTATTAATACCAATTCCCTTCACCACCGATCTCGTTTATCTACCCCAAGACGTATTTACTGTATTAATACCGATTCCCTTCCCCACCGATCTCGTTTATCTACCCCAGGACGTATTTACTGTATTAATACCGATTCCCTTTACCACCGATCTCATTTATCTACCCCAGGATGTATTTACTGTATTAATACCGATTCCCTTTACCACTGGTCTCATTTATCTACCCCAGGATGTATTTACTGTATTAATACCGATTCCCTTTACCACCGATCTCATTTATCTACCCCAGGACGTATTTACTGTATTAATACCGATTCCCTTTACCACCGGTCTCATTTATCTACCCCAGGACGTATTTACTGTATTAATACCGATTCCCTTCCCCACCGATCTCGTTTATCTACCCCAGGACGTATTTACTGTATTAATACCGATTCCCTTTACCACCGATCTCATTTATCTACCCCAGGATGTATTTACTGTATTAATACCGATTCCCTTTACCACTGGTCTCATTTATCTACCCTAGGATGTATTTACTGTATTAATACCGATTCCCTTTACCACCGATCTCATTTATCTACCCCAGGACGTATTTACTGTATTAATACCAATTCCCTTTACCACCGATCTCGTTTATCTACCCCGGGACGTATTTACTGTATTAATAACGATTCCCTTTACCACCGATCTCGTTTATCTACCACAGGACATATTTACTGTATTAATACCGATTCCCTTCACCACCGGTCTCATTTATCTACCCCAGGACATATTTACTGTATTAATACCAATTCCCTTTACCACCGATCTCGTTTATCTACCCCAGGACATATTTACTGTATTAATACCGATTCCCTTTACCACTGGTCTCGTTTATCTACCCCAGGACGTATTTACTGTATTAATACCGATTCCCTTCACCACGGATCTCGTTTATCTACCCCAGGACGTATTTACTGTATTAATACCGATTCCCTTTACCACCAATCTCATTTATCTACCCCAGGATGTATTTACTGTATTAATACCGATTCCCTTTACCACCGATCTCGTTTATCTACCCCAGGACATATTTACTGTATTAATACCGATTCCCTTTACCATGGATCTCATTTATCTACCCCAGGACATATTTACTGTATTAATACCAATTCCCTTTACCACCGATCTCTTTTATCTACCCCGGGACGTATTTACTGTATTAATAACGATTCCCTTTACCACCGGTCTCATTTATCTACCCCAGGACGTATTTACTGTATTAATACCGATTCCCTTCACCACGGATCTCGTTTATCTACCCCAGGATGTATTTACTGTTTTAATACCGATTCCCTTCACCACCGGTCTCATTTATCTACCCCAGGACGTATTTACTGTATTAATACCAATTCCCTTTACCACCGATCTCGTTTATCTACCCCGGGACGTATTTACTGTATTAATAACGATTCCCTTTACCACCAATCTCATTTATCTACCCCAGGACGTATTTACTGTATTAATACCGATTCACCACGGATCTCGTTTATCTACCCCAGGATATATTTACTGTATTAATACCAATTCCCTTCACCACCGATGTCATTTATCTACCCCAGGATGTATTTACTGTATTAATACCGATTCCCTTTACCACCGATCTCATTTATCTACCCCAGGACGTACTTACTGTATTAATACTGATTCCCTTTACCACGGATCTCGTTTATCTACCCCAGGATGTATTTACTGTATTAATACCAATTCCCTTCACCACCGATGTCATTTATCTACCCCAGGACATATTTACTGTATTAATACCGATTCCCTTTACCACTTGTCTCGTTTATCTACCCCAGGACGCATTTACTGTATTAATACCGATTCCCTTTCCTCACGGATCTCGTTTATCTACCCCAGGATGTATTTACTGTATTAATACCGATTCCCTTCACCACGGATCTCGTTTATCTACCCCAGGACGTATTTACTGTATTAATACTGATACCTTCCTCTAGACTGTAAGCTCTCACGAGCAGGGCCCTCTGATCCTCCTGTTCTACACATCTGATTGTACTATTTAATACCTCTGTATGTCTATTCCCAATTGTACAGCGCTGCGGAATTAGTTGGCGCTATATAAATAAAGAATAATAATAATAATTCCCTTTACCATCGATCTCGTTTATCTACCCCGGGACGTATTTACTGTATTAATACCGATTCCCTTTACCACCAATCTCATTTATCTACCCCAGGACGTATTTACTGTATTAATACCGATTCACCACGGATCTCGTTTATATACCCCAGGACGTATTTACTGTATTAATACCGATTCCCTTTACCACCGATCTCGTTTATCTACCCCAGGACATATTTACTGTATTAATACCGATTCCCTTTACCATGGATCTCATTTATCTACCCCAGGACATATTTATTGTATTAATACCAATTCCCTTTACCACCGGTCTCATTTATCTACCCCAGGACGTATTTACTGTATTAATACCGATTCCCTTCACCACCGATCTCGTTTATCTACCCCGGGACGCATTTACTGTATTAATACCGATTCGCTTCACCACCGATCTCGTTTATCTACCCCGGGACGTATTTACTGTATTAATAACGATTCCCTTTACCACCGATCTCATTTATCTACCCCAGGACGTATTTACTGTATTAATACCGATTCACCACGGATCTCGTTTATCTACCCCAGGACATATTTACTGTATTAATACCGATTCCCTTTACCACCAATCTCATTTATCTACCCCAGGACGTATTTACTGTATTAATACCGATTCCCTTAAGCACGGATCTCGTTTATCTACCCCAGGACGTATTTACTGTATTAATACCGATTCCCTTTACCATCGATCTCATTTATCTACCCCAGGACGTATTTACTGTATTAATACCAATTCCCTTCACCACGGATCTCGTTTATCTACCCCAGGATGTATTTACTGTATTAATACCGATTCCCTTCACCACCGATGTCGTTTATCTACCCCGGGACGTATTTACTGTATTAATACCGATTCCCTTCACCACCGATCTCGTTTCTCTACCCCAGGACGTATTTTCTGTATTAATAACGATTCCCTTTACCACCGGTCTCATTTATCTACCCCAGGACATATTTACTGTATTAATACCAATTCCCTTTACCACCGATCTCGTTTATCTACCCCGGGACGTATTTACTGTATTAATAACGATTCCCTTTACCACCGATCTCGTTTATCTACCACAGGACATATTTACTGTATTAATACCGATTCCCTTCACCACCGGTCTCATTTATCTACCCCAGGACATATTTACTGTATTAATACCAATTCCCTTTACCACCGATCTCGTTTATCTACCCCAGGACATATTTACTGTATTAATACCGATTCCCTTTACCACTGGTCTCGTTTATCTACCCCAGGACGTATTTACTGTATTAATACCGATTCCCTTCACCACGGATCTCGTTTATCTACCCCAGGACGTATTTACTGTATTAATACCGATTCCCTTTACCACCAATCTCATTTATCTACCCCAGGATGTATTTACTGTATTAATACCGATTCCCTTTACCACCGATCTCGTTTATCTACCCCAGGACATATTTACTGTATTAATACCGATTCCCTTTACCATGGATCTCATTTATCTACCCCAGGACATATTTACTGTATTAATACCAATTCCCTTTACCACCGATCTCTTTTATCTACCCCGGGACGTATTTACTGTATTAATAACGATTCCCTTTACCACCGGTCTCATTTATCTACCCCAGGACGTATTTACTGTATTAATACCGATTCCCTTCACCACGGATCTCGTTTATCTACCCCAGGATGTATTTACTGTTTTAATACCGATTCCCTTCACCACCGGTCTCATTTATCTACCCCAGGACGTATTTACTGTATTAATACCAATTCCCTTTACCACCGATCTCGTTTATCTACCCCGGGACGTATTTACTGTATTAATAACGATTCCCTTTACCACCAATCTCATTTATCTACCCCAGGACGTATTTACTGTATTAATACCGATTCACCACGGATCTCGTTTATCTACCCCAGGATATATTTACTGTATTAATACCAATTCCCTTCACCACCGATGTCATTTATCTACCCCAGGATGTATTTACTGTATTAATACCGATTCCCTTTACCACCGATCTCATTTATCTACCCCAGGACGTACTTACTGTATTAATACTGATTCCCTTTACCACGGATCTCGTTTATCTACCCCAGGATGTATTTACTGTATTAATACCAATTCCCTTCACCACCGATGTCATTTATCTACCCCAGGACATATTTACTGTATTAATACCGATTCCCTTTACCACTGGTCTCGTTTATCTACCCCAGGACGCATTTACTGTATTAATACCGATTCCCTTTCCTCACGGATCTCGTTTATCTACCCCAGGATGTATTTACTGTATTAATACCGATTCCCTTCACCACGGATCTCGTTTATCTACCCCAGGACGTATTTACTGTATTAATACTGATTCCCTTTACCATCGATCTCGTTTATCTACCCCGGGACGTATTTACTGTATTAATACCGATTCCCTTTACCACCAATCTCATTTATCTACCCCAGGACGTATTTACTGTATTAATACCGATTCACCACGGATCTCGTTTATATACCCCAGGACGTATTTACTGTATTAATACCGATTCCCTTTACCACCGATCTCGTTTATCTACCCCAGGACATATTTACTGTATTAATACCGATTCCCTTTACCATGGATCTCATTTATCTACCCCAGGACATATTTATTGTATTAATACCAATTCCCTTTACCACCGGTCTCATTTATCTACCCCAGGACGTATTTACTGTATTAATACCGATTCCCTTCACCACCGATCTCGTTTATCTACCCCGGGACGTATTTACTGTATTAATACCGATTCGCTTCACCACCGATCTCGTTTATCTACCCAGGGACGTATTTACTGTATTAATAACGATTCCCTTTACCACCGATCTCATTCATCTACCCCAGGACGTATTTACTGTATTAATACCGATTCACCACGGATCTCGTTTATCTACCCCAGGACATATTTACTGTATTAATACCGATTCCCTTTACCACCAATCTCATTTATCTACCACAGGACGTATTTACTGTATTAATACCGATTCCCTTAAGCACGGATCTCGTTTATCTACCCCAGGACGTATTTACTGTATTAATACCGATTCCCTTTACCATCGATCTCATTTATCTACCCCGGGACATATTTACTGTATTAATACCGATTCCCTTTACCACGGATCTCGTTTATCTACCCCAGGATGTATTTACTGTATTAATACCGATTCCCTTTACCACCGATCTCATTTATCTACCCCAGGAAGTATTTACTGTATTACTACCGATTCACCACGGATCTCGTTTATCTACCCCAGGATATATTTACTGTATTAATACCAATTCCCTTCACCACCGATGTCATTTATGTACCCCAGGACGTATTTACTGTATTAATACCGATTCCCTTTAACACCGATCTCATTTATCTACCCCAGGACGTACTTACTGTATTAATACTGATTCCCTTTACCACCGATCTCATTTATCTACCCCAGGACATATTTACTGTATTAATACCAATTCCCTTTACCACCGATCTCATTTATCTACCCCAGGATGTGTTTACTGTATTAATACCGATTCCCTTTACCACCGATCTCATTTATCTATCCCAGGACGTACTTACTGTTTTAATACTGATTCCCTTTACCACGGGTCTCGTTTATCTACCCCAGGACGTATTTACTGTATTAATACAGATTCCCTTCACCAATGATCTCATTTATCTACCCCAGGACGTATTTACTGTAATAATACTGATTCCCTTCCCCACCGATATCGTTTATCTATCCCAGGACGTATTTACTGTTATAATACCGATTCCCTTTACCACCGATCTCGTTTATCTACCCCAGGACGTATTTACTGTATTAATACCAATTCCCTTTACCACCGATCTCGTTTATCTACCCCAGGACGTATTTACTGTAATAATACCGATTCCCTTCACCACCAATCTCATTTATCTACCCCAGGACGTATTTACTGTATTAATACAGATTCCCTTTACCACCGATCTCATTTATCTACCCCAGGACGTATTTACTGTATTAATACAGATTCCCTTTACCACTGATCTCATTTATCTACCCCAGGACGTATTTACTGTATTAATACCGATTCCCTTCACCACCGATCTCGTTTATCTACCCCAGGACATATTTACTGTATTAATACCGATTCCCTTCCCCACCGATCTCATTTATCTACCCCGGGACGTATTTACTGTAATAATACAGATTCCCTTTACCACGGATCTCATTTATCTACCCCAGGATGTATTTACTGTATTAATACCAATTCCCTTTACCACCGATCTCATTTATCTACCCCAGGATGTATTTACTGTATTAATACCGATTCCCTTCACCACGGGTCTCGTTTATCTACCCCAGGACGTATTTACTGTATTAATACAGATTCCCTTCACCACGGGTCTCGTTTATCTACCCCAGGATGTATTTACTGTATTAATACCGATTCCCTTTACCACGGATCTCGTTTATGTACCCCAGGACATATTTACTGTATTAATACAGATTCCTTTTACCACCGATCTCGTTTATCTACCCCAGGACGTATTTACTGTATTAATACCGATTCCCTTCACCACCGGTCTCATTTATCTACCCCAGGACGTATTTACTGTATTAATACCGATTCCCTTTACCACCGATCTCATTTATCTACCCCGGGACGTATTTACTGTATTAATACCGATTCCCTTCACCACGGATCTCATTTATCTACCCCAGGACGTATTTACTGTATTAATATCGATTCCCTTTACCACTGGTCTCGTTTATTTACCCCAGGACGTATTTACTGTATTAATAACGATTCCCTTCCCCACTGATCTCGTTTATCTACCCCAGGACATATTTACTGTATTAATACCAATTCCCTTCACCACGGATCTCATTTATCTACCCCAGGACATATTTACTGTATTAATACCGATTCCCTTCACCACGGATCTCATTTATCTACCCCAGGACATATTTACTGTATTAATACCAATTCCCTTCACCACCGATCTCGTTTATCTACCCCAAGACGTATTTACTGTATTAATACCGATTCCCTTCCCCACCGATCTCGTTTATCTACCCCAGGACGTATTTACTGTATTAATACCGATTCCCTTTACCACCGATCTCATTTATCTACCCCAGGATGTATTTACTGTATTAATACCGATTCCCTTTACCACTGGTCTCATTTATCTACCCCAGGATGTATTTACTGTATTAATACCGATTCCCTTTACCACCGATCTCATTTATCTACCCCAGGACGTATTTACTGTATTAATACCGATTCCCTTTACCACCGGTCTCATTTATCTACCCCAGGACGTATTTACTGTATTAATACCGATTCCCTTCCCCACCGATCTCGTTTATCTACCCCAGGACGTATTTACTGTATTAATACCGATTCCCTTTACCACCGATCTCATTTATCTACCCCAGGATGTATTTACTGTATTAATACCGATTCCCTTTACCACTGGTCTCATTTATCTATCCCAGGATGTATTTACTGTATTAATACCGATTCCCTTTACCACCGATCTCATTTATCTACCCCAGGACGTATTTACTGTATTAATACCGATTCCCTTTACCACCGGTCTCATTTATCTACCCCAGGACGTATTTACTGTATTAATACCGATTCCCTTTACCACCGGTCTCATTTATCTACCCCAGGACGTATTTACTGTATTAATACAGATTCCCTTCACCACGGATCTCGTTTATCTACCCCAGGACGTATTTACTGTATTAATACCGATTCCCTTTACCACGGATCTCGTTTATCTACCCCAGGACGTATTTACTGTATTAATACCGATTCCCTTCACCACCGATCTCATTTATCTACCCCAGGACATATTTACTGTATTAATACCGATTCCCTTCCCCACGGATCTCATTTATCTACCCCAGGACGTATTTACTGTATTAATACAGATTCCCTTTACCACCAATCTCGTTTATCTTCCCCAGGACATATTTACTGTATTAATACCGATTCCCTTTACCACTGGTCTCGTTTATCTACCCCAGGACGTATTTACTGTATTAATACCGATTCCCTTCACCACGGATCTCATTTATCTACCCCTGGACGTATTTACTGCATTAATACCGATTCCCTTCCCCACCGATCTCGTTTATCTACCCCAGGACGTATTTACTGTATTAATACCGATTCCCTTTACCACGGATCTCGTTCATCTACCCCAGAACGCATTTACTGTATTAATACCGATTCCCTTCACCACCGATCTCATTTGTCTACCCCAGGATGTATTTACTGTATTAATACCGATTCCCCTCACCACGGATCTCGTTTATCTACCCCAGGACATATTTACTGTATTAATACAGATTCCCTTCACCATGGATCTCATTTATCTACCCCAGGACGTATTTACTGTATTAATACCGATTCCCTTTACCACCGGTCTCATTTATCTACCACAGGATATATTTACTGTATTAATACCGATTCCCTGTACCACGGATCTCGTTTATCCACCCAAGGACGTATTTACTGTATTAATACCGATTCCTTTCCCCACCGGTCTCATTTATCTACCCCAGGACATATTTACCTCTGAACTAATTTAATTACCCCAGAACTCATTTAAATAAATACTGGTCTCCAAGATCGTTAACTCATTTACTTACCTCAGGAAATATCTGCATTATTAAATCTTATATCCTGGAATTCATTCACCTTTTACTGAACATTCTGTAATAATACTGATTTCCAGATCACAGAATAATATATATACATACACATATATAATATAATATAATTTATTGTACTTTATACTGACAACAGGACCTCACATAATGAAATTCCTGCAGTTTCTCAATGATTTATGGGATTTGTTTTTACTTTTTAGTGTTTTATTCCACTTTAGAATTGTTGGTGTCACTAGATCAGGAGCTGACAGCCTGTGGCTCTTCAGATGTCTTCTACCCCATGACACCCTCATATCCCTCTAGATAGAAGAACCTTCATCCATCCTCTCTAGATAGTACTACCTTTACCCATCATCTCTAGATAGTACTACCTTCACCCATTATCTCTAGACAGTGGTGCCTTCTCCCATCCTCGCTAGATAGTACTACTTTCACCTATCCTTGCATACAGTGGTATCTTCACCCATCCTCTCTAGACAGTGGTGCCTTCACCCTGGTATGTCTCTGGACAGTGGTACCTCTTTTGGCTCCCTATTACATGATCCTCTTCCATTATCTGTGTTGTGTTTTGCTCCCATGGCCACCCCCAGTACAGGATCCTCAGCTATTACCTGTGCAGTGTTTAGTTCCCATGGCCGCCCCCAGTAGAGTATCCTCAGCTATTACCTGTGCTGTCTTTAGCTCCCATGACCACCCTCAGTAGAGGATCCTCAGCAATTACCTTGCTGTGTTTAGCTCCCATGGCCACCACCAGTACAGGATCCTCAGCTATTACCTGTGCAGTGTCTAACCCTATGGCTGCTCCCAGTACAGGTTCCTCAGCTATTAACTGTGCTGTGTTTAGCTCCCATGGCCACCTCCAGTACAGGATATTCAGCTATTATCTGTGTAGTTTATAACCATGGCCACCCCAGTACACGATCCTCAGCTATTATCTGTACAGTGTCTAACCCCATGGCCACCTCCAGTACAGGATATCCAGCTATTACCTGTGTAGTATATAACCATGGCCACCCCCAGTACACGATCCTCAGCTATTACCTGTACAGTGTCTAACCCCATGGCCGTCCCAGTACAAGATCCTGAGCTATTACCTGTGTTTAGCTCCCATGGCCACCACCATACAGGATCTTCTGCTATTTGTGCTGTGTTTACCTTCTATAGCCAGTACAGGATCCTCAGCCATTACCTGTGCTGTGTTTTACTCCCATGGCCATCTCCAGTACATGATCTTCAGCTTTTATCTTTGCTGTGTTTAGATTTCATGGCTGCCCCAGTACAGGATCTTCAGCTATTATTTGTGCTGTGTTTAGCTCCCATGGCTGCCCAGTACAGTATCCTCAGTTATTATCTGTCCTGTTTTAGTTCCCATGGCCGCCCCCAGTACAGGGTCCTCAGCTATTATTTGTGCTGTGTCTAGCTCCCATATCCACCCCCAGTACAGGGTCCTCAGCTATTATTTGTGCTGTGTCTAGCTCCCATATCCACCCCCAGTACAGGATTCTCAGCTATTATCTTTGCTGTGTTTAGCTCCCATGACCGCCCCCAGTACAGGATCTTCAGCTATTATTTGTGCTGGTTTAGTTCTTTTGGCTGTCCCCAGTACAGTATCCTCAGTTATTACCTGTGCTGTGTTTAGCTCCCATATCCACCCCCAGTACAGTATCCTCAGCTATTATCTGTGCTGGTTTAGTTTCCATGGTTGCCCCCAGTATAGGGTCTTCAGCTATTACCTGTGCTGTGTCTACCCCCCATGGCCACCCCCAGTACAGGGTCCTCAGCTATTACGTGTGCTGTGTCTAGTTCCCATAGCCACACCCAGTTTTGTGTCCTCAGCTATTATTTGTGCATTTAGCTCCCATGGCCTCCCCATTACAGGATCCTCAGTTATTACCTGTGCTGTAGCTATCTCCCATGGCCGCCTCCAGTGCAGTATCCTCAGTTATTACCTGTGTTGTGTCTGTCTCCTATGGCCACCCCCAGTACAGGATCCTCAGCTATTAATTGTGCTGTGTCTGTCTCCTATGGCTGCCCCCAGTGCAGTATCCTCAGTTATTACCTGTGCTGTGTCTATCTCCCATGGTCTCCCCCAGTACAGGATCCTCAGTTATTACCTGTGCTGTAGCTATCTCCCATGGCCGCCCCCAGTACAGGATCCTCAGTTATTACCTGTGCTGTGTCTATCTCCCATGGCCACCCCCAGTACAGGATCCTCAGCTATTAATTGTGCTGTGTCTGTCTCCTATGGCTGCCCCCAGTACAGGATCCTCAGTTATTACCTGTGCTGTGTCTGTCTCCCATGGTCTCCCCCAGTACAGGATCCTCAGCTATTAATTGTGCTGTGTCTGTCTCCCATGGTCTCCCCCAGTACAGGATCCTCAGCTATTAATTGTGCTGTGTCTATCTCCCATGGTCTCCCCCAGTACAGGATCCTCAGCTATTAATTGTGCTGTGTCTGTCTCCCATGGTCTCCCCCAGTACAGGATCCTCAGCTATTAATTGTGCTGTGTCTGTCTCCCATGGTCTCCCCCAGTACAGGATCCTCAGCTATTAATTGTGCTGTGTCTGTCTCCCATGGTCTCCCCCAGTACAGGATCCTCAGCTATTAATTGTGCTGTGTCTATCTCCCATGGCCTCCCCCATTACAGGATCCTCAGTTATTACCTGTGTTGTGTCTGTCTCCCATGGTCTCCCCCAGTACAGGATCCTCAGTTATTACCTGTGCTGTGTCTGTCTCCCATGGCCTCCCCCATTACAGGATCCTCAGTTATTACCTGTGCTGTGTCTGTCTCCCATGGTCCCCCAGTACAGGATCCTCAGTTATTACCTGTGCTGTGTCTGTCTCCCATGGCCGCCCCCAGTACAGGATCCTCAGTTCTTACCTGTGCTGTGTTTATCACCCATGGTCCCCCCAGTACAGGATCCTCAGTTCTTACCTGTGCTGTGTTTATCTCCCATGGTCTCCCCCAGTACAGGATCCTCAGTTATTACCCGTGCTGTGTCTATCTCCCATGGCCGCCCCCAGTACAGGATCCTCAGTTATTACCTGTGCTGTGTCTGTCTCCCATGGCCGCCCCCAGTACAGGATCCTCAGTTCTTACCTGTGCTGTGTTTATCTCCCATGGTCTCCCCCAGTACAGGATCCTCAGTTATTACCTGTGCTGTGTTTATCTCCCATGGTCTCCCCCAGTACAGGATCCTCAGTTCTTACCTGTGCTGTGTTTATCTCCCATGGTCTCCCCCAGTACAGGATCCTCAGTTATTACCCGTGCTGTGTCTATCTCCCATGGCCGCCCCCAGTACAGGATCCTCAGTTATTACCTGTGCTGTGTCTGTCTCCCATGGTCTCCCCCAGTACAGGATCCTCAGTTATTACCTGTGCTGTGTTTATCTCCCATGGCCGCCCCCAGTACAGGATCCTCAGTTATTACCTGTGCTGTGTCTGTCTCCCATGGCCGCCCCCAGTACAGGATCCTCAGTTATTACCTGTGCTGTGTTTATCTCCCATGGTCTCCCCCAGTACAGGATCCTCAGTTATTACCTGTGCTGTGTCTGTCTCCCATGGCCGCCCCCAGTACAGGATCCTCAGTTATTACCTGTGCTGTGTCTATCTCCCATGGTCTCCCCAGTACAGGATCCTCAGTTATTACCTGTGCTGTGTCTATCTCCCATGGTCTCCCCAGTACAGGATCCTCAGTTATTACCTGTGCTGTGTTTATCTCCCATGGTCTCCCCCAGTACAGGATCCTCAGTTATTACCTGTGCTGTGTCTGTCTCCCATGGCCGCCCCCAGTACAGGATCCTCAGTTATTACCTGTGCTGTGTCTATCTCCCATGGTCTCCCCAGTACAGGATCCTCAGTTATTACCTGTGCTGTGTTTATCTCCCATGGTCCCCCAGTACAGGATCCTCAGTTATTACCTGTGCTGTGTCTGTCTCCCATGGTCTCCCCCAGTACAGGATCCTCAGTTATTACCTGTGCTGTGTCTGTCTCCCATGGTCTCCCCCAGTACAGGATCCTCAGTTATTACCTGTGCTGTGTCTGTCTCCCATGGCCGCCCCCAGTACAGGATCCTCAGTTATTACCTGTGCTGTGTTTATCTCCCATGGTCTCCCCCAGTACAGGATCCTCAGTTATTACCTGTGCTGTGTTTATCTCCCATGGTCCCCCAGTACAGGATCCTCAGTTATTACCTGTGCTGTGTCTATCTCCCATGGTCTCCCCAGTACAGGATCCTCAGTTATTACCTGTGCTGTGTTTATCTCCCATGGTCTCCCCCAGTACAGGATCCTCAGTTATTACCTGTGCTGTGTCTGTCTCCCATGGCCGCCCCCAGTACAGGATCCTCAGTTATTACCTGTGCTGTGTCTATCTCCCATGGTCTCCCCAGTACAGGATCCTCAGTTATTACCTGTGCTGTGTTTATCTCCCATGGTCCCCCAGTACAGGATCCTCAGTTATTACCTGTGCTGTGTCTGTCTCCCATGGTCTCCCCCAGTACAGGATCCTCAGTTATTACCTGTGCTGTGTTTATCTCCCATGGTCTCCCCCAGTACAGGATCCTCAGTTCTTACCTGTGCTGTGTCTGTCTCCCATGGTCTCCCCCAGTACAGGATCCTCAGTTCTTACCTGTGCTGTGTCTGTCTCCCATGGTCTCCCCCAGTACAGGATCCTCAGTTATTACCTGTGCTGTGTCTGTCTCCCATGGCCGCCCCCAGTACAGGATCCTCAGTTATTACCTGTGCTGTGTTTATCTCCCATGGTCTCCCCCAGTACAGGATCCTCAGTTATTACCTGTGCTGTGTTTATCTCCCATGGTCTCCCCCAGTACAGGATCCTCAGTTCTTACCTGTGCTGTGTTTATCTCCCATGGTCTCCCCCAGTACAGGATCCTCAGTTATTACCTGTGCTGTGTCTGTCTCCCATGGCCGCCCCCAGTACAGGATCCTCAGTTATTACCTGTGCTGTGTCTGTCTCCCATGGTCTCCCCAGTACAGGATCCTCAGTTATTACCTGTGCTGTGTTTATCTCCCATGGTCTCCCCCAGTACAGGATCCTCAGTTATTACCTGTGCTGTGTCTATCTCCCATGGTCTCCCCCAGTACAGAATCCTCAGCTATTACCTGTGCTGTGTTTATCTCCCATGGTCTCCCCCAGTACAGGATCCTCA
Source organism: Rhinophrynus dorsalis (assembly GCA_037306005.1). Taxonomy (NCBI): domain Eukaryota; kingdom Metazoa; phylum Chordata; class Amphibia; order Anura; family Rhinophrynidae; genus Rhinophrynus; species Rhinophrynus dorsalis. The sequence goes on from CM074720.1 coordinate 570,990,157, forward strand.
GTTATTACCTGTGCTGTGTTTATCTCCCATGGTCTCCCCCAGTACAGGATCCTCAGTTATTACCTGTGCTGTGTCTGTCTCCCATGGTCTCCCCCAGTACAGGATCCTCAGTTATTACCTGTGCTGTGTTTATCTCCCATGGTCTCCCCCAGTACAGGATCCTCAGTTATTACCCGTGCTGTGTCTATCTCCCATGGTCTCCCCAGTACAGGATCCTCAGTTATTACCTGTGCTGTGTTTATCTCCCATGGTCTCCCCCAGTACAGGATCCTCAGTTATTACCTGTGCTGTGTCTATCTCCCATGGTCCCCCAGTACAGGATCCTCAGTTATTACCTGTGCTGTGTTTATCTCCCATGGTCTCCCCCAGTACAGGATCCTCAGTTATTACCTGTGCTGTGTCTGTCTCCCATGGCCGCCCCCAGTACAGGATCCTCAGTTATTACCTGTGCTGTGTCTGTCTCCCATGGTCTCCCCCAGTACAGGATCCTCAGTTATTACCTGTGCTGTGTCTGTCTCCCATGGCCGCCCCCAGTACAGGATCCTCAGTTATTACCTGTGCTGTGTCTATCTCCCATGGTCTCCCCAGTACAGGATCCTCAGTTATTACCTGTGCTGTGTTTATCTCCCATGGTCCCCCAGTACAGGATCCTCAGTTATTACCTGTGCTGTGTCTGTCTCCCATGGCCGCCCCCAGTACAGGATCCTCAGTTATTACCTGTGCTGTGTCTGTCTCCCATGGTCTCCCCCAGTACAGGATCCTCAGTTATTACCTGTGCTGTGTCTGTCTCCCATGGTCTCCCCCAGTACAGGATCCTCAGTTATTACCTGTGCTGTGTCTGTCTCCCATGGTCTCCCCCAGTACAGGATCCTCAGTTATTACCTGTGCTGTGTCTGTCTCCCATGGTCCCCCCAGTACAGGATCCTCAGCTATTACCTGTGCTGTGTTTATCTCCCATGGTCTCCCCAGTACAGGATCCTCAGTTATTACCTGTGCTGTGTTTATCACCCATGGTCTCCCCAGTACAGGATCCTCAGTTATTACCTGTGCTGTGTCTATCTCCCATGGTCCCCCAGTACAGGATCCTCAGTTATTACCTGTGCTGTGTCTGTCTCCCATGGTCTCCCCCAGTACAGGATCCTCAGTTATTACCTGTGCTGTGTCTATCTCCCATGGTCTCCCCAGTACAGGATCCTCAGTTATTACCTGTGCTGTGTCTGTCTCCCATGGTCTCCCCCAGTACAGAATCCTCAGCTATTACCTGTGCTGTGTCTGTCTCCCATGGCCGCCCCCAGTACAGGATCCTCAGTTCTTACCTGTGCTGTGTTTATCTCCCATGGTCTCCCCAGTACAGGATCCTCAGTTCTTACCTGTGCTGTGTCTATCTCCCATGGCCGCCCCCAGTACAGGATCCTCAGTTCTTACCTGTGCTGTGTTTATCTCCCATGGTCCCCCAGTACAGGATCCTCAGTTATTACCTGTGCTGTGTCTATCTCCCATGGTCCCCCAGTACAGGATCCTCAGTTATTACCTGTGCTGTGTCTGTCTCCCATGGCCGCCCCCAGTACAGGATCCTCAGTTATTACCTGTGCTGTGTCTGTCTCCCATGGCCGCCCCCAGTACAGGATCCTCAGTTATTACCTGTGCTGTGTCTGTCTCCCATGGCCGCCCCCAGTACAGGATCCTCAGTTATTACCTGTGCTGTGTCTGTCTCCCATGGCCTCCCCCAGTACAGTATCCTCAGCTATTACCTGTGCTGTGTCTGTCTCCCATGGTCTCCCCAGTACAGTATCCTCAGCTATTACCTGTGCTGTGTCTGTCTCCCATGGTCTCCCCAGTACAGGATCCTCAGTTATTACCTGTGCTGTGTCTGTCTCCCATGGTCTCCCCCAGTACAGGATCCTCAGTTATTACCTGTGCTGTGTTTATCACCCATGGTCTCCCCCAGTACAGGATCCTCAGTTATTACCTGTGCTGTGTTTATCTCCCATGGTCTCCCCAGTACAGAATCCTCAGCTATTACCTGTGCTGTGTTTATCACCCATGGTCTCCCCCAGTACAGGATCCTCAGTTATTACCTGTGCTGTGTTTATCTCCCATGGTCTCCCCCAGTACAGGATCCTCAGTTATTACCCGTGCTGTGTCTATCTCCCATGGTCTCCCCAGTACAGGATCCTCAGTTATTACCTGTGCTGTGTTTATCTCCCATGGTCTCCCCCAGTACAGGATCCTCAGTTATTACCTGTGCTGTGTCTGTCTCCCATGGTCTCCCCAGTACAGGATCCTCAGTTATTACCTGTGCTGTGTTTATCTCCCATGGTCTCCCCCAGTACAGGATCCTCAGCTATTACCTGTGCTGTGTTTATCACCCATGGTCCCCCAGTACAGGATCCTCAGTTATTACCTGTGCTGTGTCTATCTCCCATGGTCCCCCAGTACAGGATCCTCAGTTATTACCTGTGCTGTGTCTGTCTCCCATGGTCTCCCCCAGTACAGGATCCTCAGTTATTACCTGTGCTGTGTCTGTCTCCCATGGCCTCCCCCAGTACAGGATCCTCAGTTATTACCTGTGCTGTGTCTGTCTCCCATGGCCTCCCCCAGTACAGGATCCTCAGTTATTACCTGTGCTGTGTCTGTCTCCCATGGCCTCCCCCAGTACAGGATCCTCAGCTATTACCTGTGCTGTGTCTATCTCCCATGGTCTCCCCAGTACAGAATCCTCAGCTATTACCTGTGCTGTGTTTATCACCCATGGTCCCCCCAGTACAGCCATTACCTGTGCTGGAAAGCCACATGTTGCCTACACCTGCATTCTCTACATAGCTGTAGAGCCACAGGTTGCCCAACCTTGCATTCCATCCATGGCTAGGGGGCCACAGGTTGTCCACTCCTGATTTAGACTGAGGATGTGCCTAGATTACAGTCCAGTTGATTCCCATTAATGTCTATGGAGAAATGTGTATATGAACTCTGTCATAAAGTTCTCAGCCGCAATGTTATCCAGGCCTCGATATCTGTGGCAAGGCCTTATGTACAGAGGAAAAAAGGCTCAATTCAAGTGACCACCCCAGGCAAGTAACAAACCTAAACCTGCCACTGATCTAAATGAGGCAGTTCTCCACCTCACTGCATAGCATTCAAGGGGTTAAAAAATCCAAATCAAAGAGAACATTCATTTATCCCTGTGGGGCAATTGGTTTACTCCAGAACTGAATCTTACCCTTATGTATAAAGGCAAAGCTGAGCTGTTCTGGTGCAAACCAACTGCTCCATGGGGGATCATAACCCATTGAATGATAACGAGGAATCTAATGAACTTGATTAGCAATGACAGAGACCTCTCTAGCATTTACTTCATTGGTAATCTGGGGGGTACTTATTTCCCCTGCAGTGCAGTTGGTTTGCACCAGAATTGCTGGCTTTCCTTTGTACATTAGGCGTGTGGTCTGTCCCTTGTCTCGGTGCACGTACAGTAAGTGGCAATGTGAGGCGGGGAACCCCCGTATCTGTGAAGCGTTAAACACACATCTGTGATATTATATAAATGTAGAACAATGTCTGAGGGGTTAAACATGAATCCAGCGTAACATGGAGAAGTTCAATAAGAAACGTGATGTTCAGTGAGGGAAACGCGTTTCATTGGCAGGTTCATTGTCACATGCTCACAGATTTCCTCATAAAGAAAACCTGAATTTCTTTTATAAATCCTGTTATGCCCCCCATGAATGTATGAGGTTCTCTGCTGGCCCCCTTTCTTGTTTAATACCTGATAATATAAAGATTCCCCCGTCCCACCCCTTGTTCGGTACAGAGCAGAATCTCAGTACATGGCAGTGGTCTCTGTGTGACATGTGGTCTAGTCCTCATACAGGAGGATGCCACTGAATATTGTGAGGGGCTCATCAGAATGCGCCAACCGTCCCATCACCAGGTCAATGCACACTGTGTCTCCGGCACTCAACTGCAAGATAATATTGAAGACCCCCAGAGATCCTGTGGTGGTCTTGTTCTCTACCAGTGGCTTGTTCTCCAAGCCTTCAGGTTGGTAGCCGGCTGAATCTACACGGGCAATGCCATAGTTGGACTTCGAGAGCACAGCCTCAATCTTCTCATCCTTGTAGCCTGTCAAGATGGCGCTGATAAAGTAACGTCCTTCCAGAGGTGCCGTAAAGATACCTGTGCAGAGAATTGGGTTTCTGTTAGTTCACAACTGTGACTTCACACAGGATCCATCCCAAGCACATAGAGTAGGTGTGGCCAATGTCCAGCCCTCAGCTGTTGTTGGACAGTAGCTCCCAGCATTCTCAGCTGGCCATTGTTAGGAACTGGAGTCCATCAGCACCTGGAAGGGAGCTCCTTTCCAGCAATGATGGGGAGTAAATGATTGAATTCTCTCCTGCTCAATACAAAATTCATAAAACGGGGGGGATTCACTAAGAGGTGATAAAGTGGAGATGACTTCTCCATTTTTTAACTTCTCCAGTTCCTATGTTATTCCATGGAGCCTATTCACTAAGATCTCCAAAGTTGAAGAAATCTTAGTCCATAGGCTCCATAGAATAACATAGGAACTGGAGAAGTGATAAAGTGTAGACATCATCTCCACATTATCACCTCTTTATCACCTCTTAGTGAATCTCCCACAAAGTGTTTCATACTAGATCATGCAGACCACTATCCATAAATACAAAGTGTTCTTGACTATATAGATAGTAGACTATACTAGATAACACAGATATTCAGCCATAAATACAAAGTGCTGTAGACTAGACTACAAATACCATGATCCATAAATAAAAAATATTCTAGACTAAATGAGACAGATTATGATCCATAAGTGTTCTACACTAGGTCACACAAACCATTATCCATACATTTAGTGTTCTAGACCATATGACACAAACCATTATCCATACATTTCGTGTTCTAGATCATATAACACAAACCATGATCTATGCATTTAGTGTTCTAGACCATATGACACAAACCATTATCCCTACATTTAGTGTTCTAGACCATAGGACACAAATCATTATCCATACATTTAGTGTTCTAGACCATATGAAAAAACATTATCCATACATTTAAAGTTCTAGACCATATGAGACAAACTATGATCTATGCATTTAATGGTCTAGACCATATGACACAAACCATGATCCATACATTTAGTATTCTAGACCATATGACACAAACCATTATCCATACATTTAGTGTTCTAGACCATATGACACAAACCATGATCTATGCATTTAGTGTTCTAGACCATACGTCACAAACCATTATCCATAAAATGCTAAATGTGCATGCAACAACAAATATCACTAATAATAAAAGGCCGGATGTATGTTTGTCCAATGCAGTCATGCACAGTACAGACTGCCCGAACGCAGTCATATGCAGTAGAGACTGCCCAAACATAGTCATGCGCAGTAGAGATAACACACACTATGAACCATCAATACAAAGTGTTCTAGGCTAGATCACACACTATGATTCATAAGTACATAGTGTTCTAGGCTAGATCCCACACATTATGACCCATCAATGCAAAGTGTTCTATGCTAGATCACACACACACAATGATCCATCAATACAGAGTGTTCTAGGCTAGATCACACACACTATGATCCATCAATACAGAGTGTTCTAGGCTAGATCACACACACTATGATCCATCAATACAAAGTGTTCTAGGCTAGATCACACACACTCACACACACACTATGATCCATTAATACAAAGTGTTCTAGGCTAGATCTCACACACACACTATGATCCATTAATACAAAGTGTTCTAGGCTAGATCTCACACACACACTATGATCCATCAATACAACGTGTTCTAGGCTAGATCACACACACACACTACAATCCATCAATACAAAGTGTTCTAGGTTACATAACCTACACACTATGGACCATCAATACAAAGTGTTCTAGACTAGATAACACAAACAGTGACTCCATTGTGACTCAATACTATGATAAGAGTAGTATGTACTAACAGTGATATGATATGTGGAGATTTGAGTGCATCCATCCGTCACAAATACTCACCAGTGGACGGATCATAGGCATCACCATCATTCACCAGTATCTTGTCAAAAGCAATGGTTCCAGGATCAACTTGTGGGTAGGTGAGGGCAGCAGAGAAGGAAATGTGTGGTACATAGGCTGCTTCGCCTATAGGTCCTGGAGGAAAAATGGAACATGGAGAGGAGTAAATATATAGAATTATACTAAATATGTATACAACAACTCCAGTCTACCCTAACCTCTCTCTAACATCTGTTCTCCATATCGCTATAGAGACTTACCCCCAACATCTGTCCTCCATATTCTATAGAGACTTTCCCCCAACATCTGTCCTCCATTTTGCTATAGAGACTTACTCCCAACATCTGTCCTCCATATCACTATAGAGACTTAACCCCAACATCTGTCCTCCATATCGCTATAGAGACTTACCCCCAACATCTGTCCTCCATGTCACAGTAGGGGAGATTACTGGGATAGGTGTGATGTCACAGTAGTGAGATTACTGCGATAGGTATGATGTAACAGCAGGGAGATTACTGGGATAGTTGTGATGTAACAGTAGAGGAGATTACTGGGATAGGTGTGATGTCACAGTAGGGGAGATTACTGGGATAGGTGTGATGTCACAGTAAGGGAGATTACTGGGATAGGTGTGATGTCACAGCAGGGAGATTACTTGCATAAGTGTGATGTAACAGTAGGGGAGATTACTGGGATAGGTGTGCTGTCACAGCAGGGAGATTACTGGGATAGGTGTGATGTCACAGTAGGGGAGATTACTGGGATAGGTATGATGTCACAGTAGGGGAGATTACTGGGATAGGTGCAATGTCACAGCAGGAAGATTACTGGGATAGGTGTGCTGCCACAGCAGGGAGATTACTGGGATAAGTGTGATCTCAGATTAGGGGAGATTACTGGGATTGGTGCAATGTCACAGTAGGGGAGATTACTGGGATAGCTGTGATATCACAGCAGGGAGATTACTGGGATAGATGTGATGTAACAGCAGGGAGATTACTGGGATAGGTGCGATGTCACAGTAGAGGAGATTACTGGGATAGCTGTGATATCACAGCAGGGAGATTACTGTGATAGGTGTGATGTAACAGTAGGGAGATTACTGGGATAGGTGTGATGTCACAACAGGGAGATTACTGGAATTGGTGTGATGGCACAATAGGGGAGATTACTGGGATAGGTATGATGTCACAACAGGGAGATTACTGGGATAGTTGTGATGTAACAGTAGGGAGATTACTGGGATAGGTGCGATGTCACAGTAGGGGAGATTACTGGGATTGGTGTGATGTCACAATAGGGGAGATTACTGGGATAGGTGAGATGTCACAATAGGGGAGATTACTGGGATAGATGTGATGTCACAGGAGGGGAGATTATTGGGATTGGTGTGATGTCACAATAGGGGAGATTACTGGGATAGGTGTGATGTCACAGGAGGGGAGATTACTGGAATAGGTGAGATGTCACAAGAGGGGAGATTACTGGGATAGGTGTGATGTCACAGGAGGGAAGATTATTGGGATTGGTGTGATGTCACAATAGGGGAGATTACTGGGATAGGTGTGATGTCACAGGAGGGGAGATTACTGGAATAGGTGAGATGTCACAGGAGGGGAGATTACTGGAATAGGTGTGATGTCACAGGAGGGAAGATTATTGGGATTGGTGTGAGATGACAGAATAGGGGAGATTACTGGGATAGGTGTGATGTCACAGTAGGGGAGATTACTGGGATTGGTGTGATGTCACAGTAGGGAGATTACTGGGATAGGTGCGATGTCACAGGAGGGGAGATTACTGGGATAGGTATGATGTCACAACAGGGAGATTACTGGGATAGTTGTGATGTAACAGTAGGGGAGATTACTGGGATAGGTGCGATGTCACAGTAGGGGAGATTACTGGGATTGGTGTGATGTCACAATAGGGGAGATTACTGGGATAGGTGAGATGTCACAATAGGGGAGATTACTGGGATAGGTGTGATGTCACAGGAGGGGAGATTATTGGGATTGGTGTGATGTCACAATAGGGGAGATTACTGGGATAGGTGAGATGTCACAGTAGGGGAGATTACTGGGATTGGTGTGATGTCACAGTAGGGAGATTACTGGGATAGGTGTGATGTCACAGTAGGGAGATTACTGGGATAGGTGAGATGTCACAATAGGGGACATTACTGGGATAGGTGTGATGTCACAGTAGGGAGATTACTGGGATAGGTGAGATGTCACAATAGGGGAGATTACTGGGATAGGTGTGATGTCACAGTAGGGAGATTACTGGGATAGGTGAGATGTCACAATAGGGGAGATTACTGGGATAGGTGCAATGCCACAGCAGGGAGATTACTGGGATAGATGTGATGTAACAGCAGGGAGATTATTGGGATTGGTGCGATGTCACAGTAGGGGATATTACTGGGACTGGTGAGATGTCACAGTAGGGGAGATTACTGGGATAGGTGTGATGTAACAGTAGGGAGATTACTGGGATAGGTGTGCTGTCACAGCAGGGAGATTACTGGGATTGGTGTGATGTCACAATAGGGGAGATTACTGGGATAGGTGTGATGTCACAGTAGGGTAGAATAATGGGATAGGTGTGATGTCACAATAGGGGAGATTACTGGGATAGGTGCAATATCACAGTAGGGAGATTACTGGGATTGGTGCAATGTCACAGTAGGGAGATTACTGGGATAGGTGAGATGTCACAATAGGGGAGATTACTGGGATAGGTGAGATGTCACAATAGGGGAGATTACTGGGATAGGTGCAATGCCACAGCAGGGAGATTACTGGGATAGATGTGATGTAACAGCAGGGAGATTATTGGGATTGGTGCGATGTCACAGTAGGGGATATTACTGGGACTGGTGAGATGTCACAGCAGGGAGATTACTGGGATAGGTGAGATGTAACAGTAGGGAGATTACTGGGATAGGTGTGATGTCACAACAGGGATATTACTGGGATTGGTGTGATGTCACAATAGGGGAGATTACTGGGATAGGTGAGATGTCACAACAGGGAGATTACTGGAATTGGTGTGATGTCACAATAGGGGAGATTACTGGGATAGATGTGATGTAACAGCAGGGAGATTATTGGGATAGGTGTGATGTCACAGCAGGGAGATTACTGGGATAGGTGAGATGTAACAGTAGGGGAGATTACTGGGATTGGTGTGATGTCACAACAGGGATATTACTGGAATTGGTGTGATGTCACAATAGGGGAGATTACTGGGATAGGTGAGATGTCACAACAGGGAGATTACTGGAATTGGTGTGATGTCACAATAGGGGAGATTACGGAATTGGTGCGATGTCAAAGGAGGGGAGATTACTGGGATAGGTGCGATGTCACAGGAGGGAGATTACTGGGATTGGTGTGATGTCACAATAGGGGAGATTACTGGGATAGGTGTGATGTCACAGCAGGGAGATTACTGGGATTGGTGAGATGTCACAATAGGGGAGATTACTGGGATTGGTGTGATGTCACAATAGGGGAGATTACTGGGATAGGTGTGATGTCACAGGAGGTGAGATTACTGCAATAGGTATGATGTCACAGCAGGGAGATTACTGGGATAGTTGTGATGTAACATTAGGGGAGATTATTGGGATAGGTGTGATGTCACAGTAGGGGACATTACTGGGATAGGTGTGATGTCACAGCAGGGAGATTACTGGGATAGGTGTGATGTCACAGTAGGGTAGAATAATGGGATAGGTGTGATGTCACAGCAGGGAGATTACTAGGATAGGTGTGATGTCACAGCAGACAGATTACTTGGATAAGTGTGATGTAACAGTAGGGGAGATTACTGGGATAGGTGTGATGTCACAATAGGGGAGATTACTGGGGTTGGTGTGATGTCACAATAGGGGAGATTACTGGGATTGGTGCAATGTCACAATAGGGGAGATTACTGGGGTTGGTGTGATGTCACAGTAGGGGATATTACTGGGATTGGTGTGAGACAATCATTCACTTTTACACCATAGAATTAATGGATCAGTGGTCACAAGTACTTTTATAAACAAATTAATAGAGTCAACTTAGTGTACATTATATCAAAGACTGTTCCTTTAAATCAAGAAGTAATGAAACTCACCTTGTTCTCCTCGTAACCCTGAAAAAAAAAAAAAAAAAATTAAAGTAGGAAAGAACACTTACTGTAACCTAATTAGCTATCTAATCTGTCTATCTACTGTATTATATATATATATATATATATATATATATATATGTATATATATATTTTTTAAATATATACAGTTCACGGAGAGAGATAAAGGCTACGTTGGTAGCCGAAACGTCGATTCCAATAAATATGTAACATCGTTTACTTTCAACAGAAATCCTGTGAGTTCCGTCTGTCTCCATGAACTGTGTGTATCATCTTTATCTTGTGATGAGCACCCAGGTTTATATATGTTATCTACAGTGAGTGCATCACAAATCACAAATACTATTGTATATTTATATATATATATATATATATATATATATATATATATATATATATACACACCTATCTAATGTATATGTACTACCTAATAGGCTTATCTAATCTATTGCATATATACCGCCCTATCTAATATGTCTATCTGGAAAGCACTCTCTCCATTTTAGTATTATTGCCCAGGTGCACAATCCCTTAAAATGAAGATAATATAATCAAGAAATGGGCAGCACCCGTGGGACTTTTTCAAGACTGTATTAGCTTATCAAAGGCAAAATAACAGGTCAATCTATTGTATGTATACCTGGTAGAAGGATGATTCACCTGCACTTACTATATCTACTTATCTAATGTCTATCTAATCTATTGTATACATATATATATGTATATATCTACATATCTATCTATCTATCTATCTATCTATCTATCTATCTATCTATAAATGAAGACTTCTGCGCAAATACCCGGGGGAGGCAGTAAGGAGGAGTTATTTAAAGCTCCCCCCTACTGTCCATCCTGGAGATCTAGGGGGGGAGTGGTATTGACAGGAGTGGGCAGGGGCCTCTACAAGGTATTTCCCCTCCCTCAGCTTCCCCCTGAACATGAAAAAGAGGCTTTGATTTCAAGGAACTGAACGAGCATGCTCAGAACATGAAAAAGAGGCTTAGAATACAAGAAACTTACTGGGCAGATGTAGAACATGAAAACAAGATGGCTACACACACACACACAGACACACACACACACACACACACACAGCCAACTCACATTGGTGCATGGAAAAAACAGACATGACCAGCTCGCTTTCTCCATGCCATATCTTACCACCAGACTCCACTTGCATGCAGGCTTACAGAAACCAACACTGAATGAGAACACCGCCACCTGCTGGTGGCTTGGACTTCACAGAACTGAATGAGCATGCTCAGAACATGAAAAAGAGGCTTGGAATACAAGAAACTTACTGCAGATGCAGAACACCACCACCTGCTGGTGGCTTGGACTTCACGGAACTGAATGAGCATGCTCAGAACATGAAAAAGAGGCTTGGAATACAAGAAACTTACTGCAGATGCAGAACACCACCACCTGCTGGTGGCTTGGACTTCACGGAACTGAATGGGCATGCTCAGAACATGAAAAAGAGGCTTGGAATACAAGAAACTTACTGCAGATGCAGAACACCACCACCTGCTGGTTGCTTGGACTTCACGGAACTGAATGAGCATGCTCAGAACATGAAAAAGAGGCTTGGAATACAAGAAACTTACTGGGCAGATGCAGAACATGAAAACAAGATGGCTACACACACACACACACACACACACACACACACACACACACACACACACACACACACACACAGACACACACAGCCAACTCACATTGGTGCATGGAAAAAACAGACATGACCAGCTCACTTTCTCCATGCCATATCTTACCACCAGACTCCACGTGCATGCAGGCTTACAGAAACCAACACTGAATGAGAACACCACCACCTGCTGCCGATAGGAAACCTATGGCTCGCGCTATTGTCCGTCTGCGTTATTGTCCGTCTGCGTTATTGCCCAAGTTATCAAGCACAGCAGTGGAATAAACTAGTGCACTGTCTGACACTCATAGCACAGAGGAGACCACCTCCACTATCACTCACTGTGCCTGCCTTACTACTTAGTACCCACACTTCCACTGTCTGGGTCACTTTTCCACAGTTTAATAATCCTCCTAGCCTAACTCCTAGCCTCACTCCTAGCCTCACTCCTAGCCTCACCCCTAGCCTCACTCCTAGCCTCACTACTAGCATCACTCCTAGCCTCACTCCTAACCTCACTCCTAGCCTCACTCCTAGCCTCACTCCTAACCTCACTCCTGGCATCACTCCTAGCATCACTCCTAGCATCACTCCTAACATCACTCCTAGCATCACTCCTAACATCACTCCTAGCATCACTCCTAGCATCACTCCTAGCCTCACTCCTAGCATCACTCCTAACATCACTCCTAGCATCACTCCTAACATCACTCCTAGCATCACTCCTAGCATCACTCCTAGCATCACTCCTAGCATCACTCCTAGCATCACTCCTAACATCACTCCTAGCATCACTCCTAGCATCACTCCTAGCATCACTCCTAGCATCACTCCTAACATCACTCCTAGCATCACTCCTAGCATCACTCCTAGCATCACTCCTAACATCACTCCTAGCATCACTCCTAACATCACTCCTAGCATCACTCCTAACATCACTCCTACCATCACTCCTAACATCACTCCTACCATCACTCCTACCATCACTCCTACCATCACTCCTAACATCACTCCTACCATCACTCCTACTATCACTCCTAGCCTCACTCCTACCCTCACTCCTAGCATCACTCCTAACATCACTCCTAACATCACTCCTACCATCACTCCTAGCATCACTCCTAACATCACTCCTAACATCACTCCTAGCATCACTCCTAGCATCACTCCTAGCCTCACTCCTAGCATCACTCCTAACATCACTCCTAACATCACTCCTAGCCTCACTCCTAGCCTCACTCCTAGCCTCACTCCTAGCATCACTCCTAACATCACTCCTAACATCACTCCTAACATCACTCCTAGCATCACTCCTAACGTCACTCCTAACATCACTCCTAACATCACTCCTAACATCACTCCTAACATCACTCCTAACCTCACTCCTAACATCACTCCTAACATCACTCCTAGCATCACTCCTAACATCACTCCTAGCATCACTCCTAACATCACTCCTAACATCACTCCTACCATCACTCCTAACCTCACTCCTAGCTTCACTCCTACCATCACTCCTAACATCACTCCTAACATCACTCCTAACATCACTCCTAGCCTCACTCCTAACATCACTCCTAACATCACTCCTAGCATCACTCCTAACATCACTCCTAACATCACTCCTAGCCTCACTCCTACCATCACTCCTACCATCACTCCTAACATCACTCCTAACATCACTCCTAGCATCACTCCTAACATCACTCCTAGCATCACTCCTAACATCACTCCTAGCCTCACTCCTAGCATCACTCCTAACATCACTCCTAACCTCACTCCTAGCATCACTCCTAACATCACTCCTAACATCACTCCTAACATCACTCCTACCATCACTCCTAGCCTCACTCCTAACATCACTCCTAACATCACTCCTAGCATCACTCCTAACATCACTCCTAACATCACTCCTAACCTCACTCCTACCATCACTCCTAACCTCACTCCTAGCTTCACTCCTACCATCACTCCTAACATCACTCCTAACATCACTCCTAGCATCACTCCTAACATCACTCCTAGCCTCACTCCTAGCATCACTCCTAACATCACTCCTAACCTCACTCCTAACATCACTCCTAACATCACTCCTACCATCACTCCTAACCTCACTCCTAACATCACTCCTAACATCACTCCTAGCATCACTCCTAACATCACTCCTAGCATCACTCCTAACATCACTCCTAACATCACTCCTAACATCACTCCTAACATCACTCCTAACCTCACTCCTAGCATCACTCCTAGCATCACTCCTAACATCACTCCTACCATCACTCCTAGCATCACTCCTAACATCACTCCTAGCATCACTCCTACCATCACACCTACCATCACTCCTAGCATCACTCCTAACATCACTCCTAACATCACTCCTAACATCACTCCTAGAATCACTCCTAACATCACTCCTAGCATCACTCCTAACATCACTCCTAACATCACTCCTAACATCACTCCTAACATCACTCCTAACATCACTCCTAGCATCACTCCTAGCATCACTCCTAACATCACTCCTACCATCACTCCTAGCATCACTCCTAACATCACTCCTAGCATCACTCCTACCATCACACCTACCATCACTCCTAGCATCACTCCTAACATCACTCCTAACCTCACTCCTAGCCTCACTCCTAGCCTCACTCCTAGCATCACTCCTAGCATCACTCCTAGCATCACTCCTAGCATCACTCCTAACCTCACTCCTAGCATCACTCCTACCATCACTCCTAACATCACTCCTAACCTCACTCCTACCATCACTCCTAACATCACTCCTAACCTCACTCCTAGCCTCACTCCTAGCCTCACTCCTAGCATCACTCCTAACATCACTCCTAGCATCACTCCTAACATCACTCCTAACATCACTCCTAACATCACTCCTAACCTCACTCCTAGCATCACTCCTAGCATCACTCCTAGCATCACTCCTAACATCACTCCTAACCTCACTCCTAGCATCACTCCTAACATCACTCCTAACATCACTCCTAGCATCACTCCTAACATCACTCCTAACATCACTCCTAGCCTCACTCCTACCATCACTCCTACCATCACTCCTAACATCACTCCTAACATCACTCCTAGCATCACTCCTAACATCACTCCTAGCATCACTCCTAACATCACTCCTAGCCTCACTCCTAGCATCACTCCTAACATCACTCCTAACCTCACTCCTAGCATCACTCCTAACATCACTCCTAACATCACTCCTAACATCACTCCTACCATCACTCCTAGCCTCACTCCTAACATCACTCCTAACATCACTCCTAGCATCACTCCTAACATCACTCCTAACATCACTCCTAACCTCACTCCTACCATCACTCCTAACCTCACTCCTAGCTTCACTCCTACCATCACTCCTAACATCACTCCTAACATCACTCCTAGCATCACTCCTAACATCACTCCTAGCCTCACTCCTAGCATCACTCCTAACATCACTCCTAACCTCACTCCTAACATCACTCCTAACATCACTCCTACCATCACTCCTAACCTCACTCCTAACATCACTCCTAACATCACTCCTAGCATCACTCCTAACATCACTCCTAGCATCACTCCTAACATCACTCCTAACATCACTCCTAACATCACTCCTAACATCACTCCTAACCTCACTCCTAGCATCACTCCTAGCATCACTCCTAACATCACTCCTACCATCACTCCTAGCATCACTCCTAACATCACTCCTAGCATCACTCCTACCATCACACCTACCATCACTCCTAGCATCACTCCTAACATCACTCCTAACATCACTCCTAACATCACTCCTAGAATCACTCCTAACATCACTCCTAGCATCACTCCTAACATCACTCCTAACATCACTCCTAACATCACTCCTAACATCACTCCTAACCTCACTCCTAGCATCACTCCTAGCATCACTCCTAACATCACTCCTACCATCACTCCTAGCATCACTCCTAACATCACTCCTAGCATCACTCCTACCATCACACCTACCATCACTCCTAGCATCACTCCTAACATCACTCCTAACCTCACTCCTAGCCTCACTCCTAGCCTCACTCCTAGCATCACTCCTAGCATCACTCCTAGCATCACTCCTAGCATCACTCCTAACCTCACTCCTAGCATCACTCCTACCATCACTCCTAACATCACTCCTAACCTCACTCCTACCATCACTCCTAACATCACTCCTAACCTCACTCCTAGCCTCACTCCTAGCCTCACTCCTAGCATCACTCCTAACATCACTCCTAGCATCACTCCTAACATCACTCCTAACATCACTCCTAACATCACTCCTAACCTCACTCCTAGCATCACTCCTAGCATCACTCCTAGCATCACTCCTAACATCACTCCTAACATCACTCCTAACATCACTCCTAACATCACTCCTAACATCACACCTAGCATCACTCCTAACCTCACTCCTAGCATCACTCCTAACATCACTCCTAACATCACTCCTACCATCACTCCTAGCCTCACTCCTAACATCACTCCTAACATCACTCCTAACATCACTCCTAGCATCACTCCTAGCATCACTCCTAACATCACTCCTAACATCACTCCTAACATCACTCCTAACATCACTCCTAACATCACTCCTAGCCTCACTCCTAACATCACTCCTAACATCACTCCTAACATCACTCCTACCATCACTCCTAGCATCACTCCTAGCATCACTCCTAACATCACTCCTAACATCACTCCTAGCATCACTCCTAACATCACTCCTACCATCACTCCTAGCATCACTCCTAACATCACTCCTAACATCACTCCTAACATCACTCCTAACCTCACTCCTAGCATCACTCCTAACATCACTCCTAACATCACTCCTAGCATCACTCCTAACATCACTCCTAGCATCACTCCTAACATCACTCCTAACATCACTCCTACCATCACTCCTAACCTCACTCCTAGCTTCACTCCTACCATCACTCCTAACATCACTCCTAACATCACTCCTAACATCACTCCTAGCCTCACTCCTAACATCACTCCTAACATCACTCCTAGCATCACTCCTAACATCACTCCTAACATCACTCCTAGCCTCACTCCTACCATCACTCCTACCATCACTCCTAACATCACTCCTAACATCACTCCTAACATCACTCCTAACATCACTCCTAGCATCACTCCTAACATCACTCCTAGCATCACTCCTAACATCACTCCTAGCCTCACTCCTAGCATCACTCCTAACATCACTCCTAACCTCACTCCTAGCATCACTCCTAACATCACTCCTAACATCACTCCTAACATCACTCCTACCATCACTCCTAGCCTCACTCCTAACATCACTCCTAACATCACTCCTAGCATCACTCCTAACATCACTCCTAACATCACTCCTAACCTCACTCCTACCATCACTCCTAACCTCACTCCTAGCTTCACTCCTACCATCACTCCTAACATCACTCCTAACATCACTCCTAGCATCACTCCTAACATCACTCCTAGCCTCACTCCTAGCATCACTCCTAACATCACTCCTAACCTCACTCCTAACATCACTCCTAACATCACTCCTACCATCACTCCTAACCTCACTCCTAACATCACTCCTAACATCACTCCTAGCATCACTCCTAACATCACTCCTAGCATCACTCCTAACATCACTCCTAACATCACTCCTAACATCACTCCTAACATCACTCCTAACCTCACTCCTAGCATCACTCCTAGCATCACTCCTAACATCACTCCTACCATCACTCCTAGCATCACTCCTAACATCACTCCTAGCATCACTCCTACCATCACACCTACTATCACTCCTAGCATCACTCCTAACATCACTCCTAACATCACTCCTAACATCACTCCTAGCATCACTCCTAACATCACTCCTAGCATCACTCCTAACATCACTCCTAACATCACTCCTAACATCACTCCTAACATCACTCCTAACATCACTCCTAACCTCACTCCTAGCATCACTCCTAGCATCACTCCTAACATCACTCCTACCATCACTCCTAGCATCACTCCTAACATCACTCCTAGCATCACTCCTACCATCACACCTACCATCACTCCTAGCATCACTCCTAACATCACTCCTAACCTCACTCCTAGCCTCACTCCTAGCCTCACTCCTAGCATCACTCCTAGCATCACTCCTAGCATCACTCCTAGCATCACTCCTAACCTCACTCCTAGCATCACTCCTACCATCACTCCTAACATCACTCCTAACCTCACTCCTACCATCACTCCTAACATCACTCCTAACCTCACTCCTAGCCTCACTCCTAGCCTCACTCCTAGCATCACTCCTAACATCACTCCTAGCATCACTCCTAACATCACTCCTAACATCACTCCTAACATCACTCCTAACCTCACTCCTAGCATCACTCCTAGCATCACTCCTAGCATCACTCCTAACATCACTCCTAACATCACTCCTAACATCACTCCTAACATCACTCCTAACATCACACCTAGCATCACTCCTAACCTCACTCCTAGCATCACTCCTAACATCACTCCTAACATCACTCCTACCATCACTCCTAGCCTCACTCCTAACATCACTCCTAACATCACTCCTAACATCACTCCTAACATCACTCCTAACATCACTCCTAGCCTCACTCCTAACATCACTCCTAACATCACTCCTAACATCACTCCTACCATCACTCCTAGCATCACTCCTAGCATCACTCCTAACATCACTCCTAACATCACTCCTAGCATCACTCCTAACATCACTCCTACCATCACTCCTAGCATCACTCCTAACATCACTCCTAACATCACTCCTAACATCACTCCTAACCTCACTCCTAGCATCACTCCTAGCATCACTCCTAACATCACTCCTACCATCACTCCTAACCTCACTCCTAGCATCACTCCTAGCATCACTCCTACCATCACACCTACCATCACTCCTAGCATCACTCCTAACATCACTCCTAGCATCACTCCTACCATCACACCTACCATCACTCCTAGCATCACTCCTAACATCACTCCTAACATCACTCCTAACATCACTCCTAGCATCACTCCTAACATCACTCCTAGCATCACTCCTAACATCACTCCTAACATCACTCCTAACATCACTCCTAACCTCACTCCTAGCCTCACTCCTAGCATCACTCCTAACATCACTCCTAGCATCACTCCTAGCATCACTCCTAGCATCACTCCTAGCATCACTCCTAACATCACTCCTAGCCTCACTCCTAACATCACTCCTAGCCTCACTCCTAACATCACTCCTAGCCTCACTCCTACCATCACTCCTAACATCACTCCTAGCATCACTCCTAGCATCACTCCTAGCATCACTCCTAACATCACTCCTACCATCACTCCTAGCATCACTCCTAACATCACTCCTACCATCACTCCTAGCATCACTCCTAACATCACTCCTAACATCACTCCTAACATCACTCCTACCATCACTCCTAACATCACTCCTAACATCACTCCTAGCATCACTCCTAGCATCACTCCTAACATCACTCCTAACATCACTCCTAACATCACTCCTAACATCACTCCTAACCTCACTCCTAGCCTCACTCCTAGCATCACTCCTAGCATCACTCCTAGCATCACTCCTAGCATCACTCCTAACATCACTCCTAGCCTCACTCCTAACATCACTCCTAGCCTCGCTCCTAACATCACTCCTAGCCTCACTCCTACCATCACTCCTAACATCACTCCTAGCATCACTCCTAGCATCACTCCTAGCATCACTCCTAACATCACTCCTACCATCACTCCTAGCATCACTCCTAACATCACTCCTACCATCACTCCTAGCATCACTCCTAACATCACTCCTAACATCACTCCTAACATCACTCCTAGCATCACTCCTAGCATCACTCCTAACATCACTCCTACCATCACTCCTAACATCACTCCTAACATCACTCCTAACATCACTCCTAACCTCACTCCTAGCCTCACTCCTAGCATCACTCCTAGCCTCACTCCTAGCATCACTCCTAGCCTCACTCCTAGCATCACTCCTAACATCACTCCTAGCCTCACTCCTACCATCACTCCTAGCCTCACTCCTAGCCTCACTCCTAACCTCACTCCTAGCATCACTCCTAGCCTCACTCCTAGCCTCACTCCTAGCATCACTCCTAGCATCACTCCTAACATCACTCCTAACATCACTCCTAGCATCACTCCTAGCATCACTCCTAGCCTCACTCCTAGCATCACTCCTAACATCTCTCCTAACATCACTCCTAGCCTCACTCCTAGCCTCACTCCTAGCCTCACTCCTAACATCACTCCTAACATCACTCCTAACATCACTCCTAGCATCACTCCTAACATCACTCCTAACATCACTCCTAACATCACTCCTAACATCACTCCTAGCATCACTCCTAACATCACACCTAGCATCACTCCTAACATCACTCCTAACCTCACTCCTAACATCACTCCTAGCATCACTCCTACCATCACTCCTAACCTCACTCCTAACATCACTCCTAACATCACTCCTAGCATCACTCCTAGCCTCACTCCTAGCATCACTCCTAACATCACACCTAGCCTCACTCCTAACATCACTCCTAACATCACTCCTAACATCACTCCTAACCTCACTCCTACCATCACACCTACCATCACTCCTAGCATCACTCCTACCATCACTCCTAGCATCACTCCTAACATCACTCCTAGCATCACTCCTAGCATCACTCCTAACATCACTCCTAACATCACTCCTACCATCACTCCTAACATCACTCCTAGCATCACTCCTAACATCACTCCTAACATCACTCCTAACATCACTCCTAACATCACTCCTAACATCACTCCTAGCATCACTCCTAACATCACTCCTAGCATCACTCCTAACATCACTCCTAGCCTCACTCCTACCATCACTCCTAACATCACTCCTAACATCACTCCTACCATCACTCCTAACATCACTCCTACCATCACTCCTACCATCACTCCTAGCATCACTCCTAACATCACTCCTAACATCACTCCTAACATCACTCCTACCATCACTCCTAGCATCACTCCTACCATCACTCCTACCATCACTCCTAACATCACTCCTACCATCACTCCTAACATCACTCCTAACATCACTCCTAACATCACTCCTAGCCTCACTCCTACCATCACTCCTAGCCTCACTCCTAGCCTCACTCCTACCATCACTCCTAACATCACTCCTAGCATCACTCCTAACATCACTCCTACCATCACTCCTACCATCACTCCTACCATCACTCCTAGCATCACTCCTAGCATCACTCCTACCATCACTCCTACCATCACTCCTACCATCACTCCTAGCATCACTCCTACCATCACTCCTAACATCACTCCTACCATCACTCCTACCATCACTCCTAGCATCACTCCTAACATCACTCCTAACATCACTCCTAGCATCACTCCTAACATCACTCCTAGCATCACTCCTAACATCACTCCTAGCCTCACTCCTACCATCACTCCTAACATCACTCCTAACATCACTCCTACCATCACTCCTAACATCACTCCTACCATCACTCCTACCATCACTCCTAGCATCACTCCTAACATCACTCCTAACATCACTCCTAACATCACTCCTACCATCACTCCTAGCATCACTCCTACCATCACTCCTACCATCACTCCTAACATCACTCCTACCATCACTCCTAACATCACTCCTAACATCACTCCTAACATCACTCCTAGCCTCACTCCTACCATCACTCCTAGCCTCACTCCTAGCCTCACTCCTACCATCACTCCTAACATCACTCCTAGCATCACTCCTAACATCACTCCTACCATCACTCCTACCATCACTCCTACCATCACTCCTAGCATCACTCCTAGCATCACTCCTACCATCACTCCTACCATCACTCCTACCATCACTCCTAGCATCACTCCTAACATCACTCCTACCATCACTCCTACCATCACTCCTAGCATCACTCCTAACATCACTCCTAGCATCACTCCTAGCATCACTCCTAGCCTCACTCCTAACATCACTCCTAGCATCACTCCTACCATCACTCCTACCATCACTCCTACCATCACTCCTAGCATCACTCCTACCATCACTCCTAACATCACTCCTACCATCACTCCTACCATCACTCCTAGCATCACTCCTAGCCTCACTCCTAACATCACTCCTACCATCACTCCTAGCATCACTCCTACCATCACTCCTAACATCACTCCTAACATCACTCCTAGCATCACTCCTAGCATCACTCCTAGCCTCACTCCTAACATCACTCCTACCATCACTCCTAACATCACTCCTAACATCACTCCTACCATCACTCCTACCATCACTCCTAACATCACTCCTAACATCACTCCTACCATCACTCCTAACATCACTCCTACCATCACTCCTAGCATCACTCCTAACATCACTCCTAGCCTCACTCCTAGCATCACTCCTAGCCTCACTCCTACCATCACTCCTAGCATCACTCCTAGCCTCACTCCTACCATCACTCCTAGCATCACTCCTAGCATCACTCCTAGCCTCACTCCTACCATCACTCCTACCATCACTCCTAACATCACTCCTAACATCACTCCTAACATCACTCCTAACATCACTCCTAGCATCACTCCTACCATCACTCCTAGCATCACTCCTAACATCACTCCTAGCATCACTCCTACCATCACTCCTAGCATCACTCCTACCATCACTCCTAGCATCACTCCTAACATCACTCCTAACATCACTCCTAACATCACTCCTAGCATCACTCCTACCATCACTCCTAGCATCACTCCTAACATCACTCCTAGCATCACTCCTACCATCACTCCTAGCATCACTCCTACCATCACTCCTACCATCACTCCTAGCATCACTCCTAACATCACTCCTAGCATCACTCCTAACATCACTCCTAACCTCACTCCTAGCCTCACTCCTAACATCACTCCTAACATCACTCCTACCATCACTCCTACCATCACTCCTAGCATCACTCCTAACATCACTCCTAACATCACTCCTAACATCACTCCTAACATCACTCCTAACATCACTCCTAGCATCACTCCTAGCATCACTCCTAACATCACTCCTAGCATCACTCCTAGCCTCACTCCTAGCCTCACTCCTAACATCACTCCTAACATCACTCCTAGCATCACTCCTAACATCACTCCTAGCATCACTCCTAACATCACTCCTAACATCACTCCTAACATCACTCCTAGCATCACTCCTAGCATCACTCCTAACATCACTCCTAACATCACTCCTAACATCACTCCTACCATCACTCCTAACATCACTCCTAGCATCACTCCTAACCTCACTCCTAACATCACTCCTAGCATCACTCCTAGCATCACTCCTAACATCACTCCTAACATCACTCCTAACCTCACTCCTACCATCACTCCTAACATCACTCCTAACATCACTCCTAACATCACTCCTAACATCACTCCTAACATCACTCCTAGCATCACTCCTAACATCACTCCTAGCATCACTCCTAGCCTCACTCCTAGCCTCACTCCTAACATCACTCCTAACATCACTCCTAGCATCACTCCTAGCCTCACTCCTAGCCTCACTCCTAACATCACTCCTAACATCACTCCTAACCTCACTCCTACCATCACTCCTAGCCTCACTCCTACCATCACTCCTAACCTCACTCCTAACATCACTCCTAGCATCACTCCTAGCATCACTCCTAACATCACTCCTAACCTCACTCCTAACATCACTCCTAACATCACTCCTAGCATCACTCCTAGCATCACTCCTAGCCTCACTCCTAGCCTCACTCCTAACATCACTCCTAACATCACTCCTAGCCTCACTCCTAACATCACTCCTAACATCACTCCTAACCTCACTCCTACCATCACTCCTAGCCTCACTCCTAGCATCACTCCTAACCTCACTCCTAGCCTCACTCCTAACATCACTCCTAACATCACTCCTAACATCACTCCTACCATCACTCCTAACATCACTCCTAACATCACTCCTAGCATCACTCCTAGCCTCACTCCTAGCCTCACTCCTAACATCACTCCTAACATCACTCCTAACATCACTCCTAACATCACTCCTACCATCACTCCTAACATCACTCCTAACATCACTCCTAGCATCACTCCTAGCCTCACTCCTAACATCACTCCTAACATCACTCCTAACATCACTCCTAACATCACTCCTAGCATCACTCCTAGCATCACTCCTAACATCACTCCTACCATCACTCCTAACATCACTCCTAACATCACTCCTAGCATCACTCCTACCATCACTCCTACCATCACTCCTAACATCACTCCTAGCATCACTCCTACCATCACTCCTACCATCACTCCTAACATCACTCCTAACATCACTCCTAGCATCACTCCTAGCCTCACTCCTAACATCACTCCTAACATCACTCCTAACATCACTCCTAACATCACTCCTAACATCACTCCTAGCATCACTCCTAGCATCACTCCTAACATCACTCCTAACATCACTCCTACCATCACTCCTAGCCTCACTCCTAGCATCACTCCTAGCATCACTCCTAGCATCACTCCTAACATCACTCCTACCATCACTCCTAACCTCACTCCTAACATCACTCCTAGCCTCACTCCTAACATCACTCCTAGCATCACTCCTAGCATCACTCCTAACATCACTCCTAGCATCACTCCTAGCATCACTCCTAACATCACTCCTACCATCACTCCTAGCATCACTCCTAACATCACTCCTAACATCACTCCTAGCATCACTCCTAACATCACTCCTAGCATCACTCCTAGCATCACTCCTAATATCACTCCTACCATCACTCCTAACCTCACTCCTAACATCACTCCTAGCCTCACTCCTAACATCACTCCTAACATCACTCCTAACATCACTCCTAACATCACTCCTACCATCACTCCTACCATCACTCCTAACCTCACTCCTAACCTCGCTCCCACTTACTGGTCACACAACATGCAGCTAAACCCTTTGGGGTGCCAGAGGGATTGCAACACATAACCTTCTTCTGTCACACACTGCGCCCACATCCTCTGCCTTACCAGTCATTACCCACATCCTCTGCCTTACCAGTTATTACCCACACTGCCACCCACATCACTTTTTTGGTCTATAATAACCTGCCTCCCTTTCTCATAGCTGTCTGGCACTCAAAGGGTTCACCTCCTCTCACACGGTGCCTCCTCCTCTACGTTCTGCATTACTGTTACACTTACTGTCACTAAGTGCTTACTGGGAAAGAATCCTTGCCCCCCGATTCTCTTTTTCTTAACCCTTTCATTGCCACAGTGGTACGCAACATATTGCTTTGCTTTTGCGTTGCATACCCGTCTGGCACTCAAAGAGTTAACAGCATAGCTGGCAGAGGCGGAGTCTCGGGATGTGGGGACTTTCTACTGAAACTCTGCCCACTTCTCCTCCTTCCCTTGAAGGGGCATCGTCAAGTCATCCACCTTTTCCCAATATTTATGCCCCTTTAAAACACACACAGACACCCTGGATGGGCTGAGAAGGCCACAGCATTTATTACCAAGATAAAATACTTAAGAAAATGTATTATCAATTGAATCTGAATACATAACCCGTAAAATTAAACCCCTCAGTGCTTGCTAATACATAGTCATTACTTGACTTTAACCATATAATACCCAAACTTTATTAACACTACTTGACAGAGGGCCATGCCACCATTCACCCTGACTATTTGAATGTGGCAAGTGTTATCCCAACAGTCATACCTGAGACTCTTAAAGACCAAGCCTAAAAGCCATGAATCTGTACCATCACAGCGAAGCCCCATGGTTCGCCCAGCAAGCACCCCGCCAACGCAGAGCCACTTGAAACCTTAAGCTGGCTGTGCCCCACCACCAACCCAGGAGAGGCCATCACTGAACCCTCCACAACCAGGTGACAGACTAGTGACCCTCTTAGGCACCACCCACCATTACCACACAACTGTCGAAAACACCAGCCAACACCAAAGTTTATCAAACAAACCATGCCTTATGGAAAGAAACCCCAACCCAACCACCCTGGTGGGCAAAATTCACCGTCATTCCACAATCCGGCACAAGAAGACAAAACCCAACACACATAACCAGCGCCCAAAGAAAAAACAAAAACCAACAACCCCCATGTAACGCCTCCCCAGATGCAGGACCGTATCACCGAACCCCAGCAGTCAACCAGCCCAAAATGAAACAACTCCTCCTGGAACCCCCCAGGCATCCTCCAATAGAAAGAGAACAAACTCCCCACATAGGTAATAAGAAAGCAAACGCCCCCAGCTGGGGAGACCCCCCTAGCAGCTTGTACACAGGTCCCCAACGGTTGGGAAAATCTGCTGCCAAAAAAGAAAAATGGCCCCGAGCACTACATCAATGATGGATCACAACAGATAGCCCCCAAACCCATAAAGACCCCTTAAGGCCTTTCAGAATACCAGCCCAAGATAAACCCTCTCTGAAATGCCAAGATAGCTGAAGACAACACACACTGGGCATCTGACACACTGAGCCAACCACCACCTGAAGCAGATTCATCACCCCGACAGAACCTCCAACCCACCACAGACAAGCCCATAGTCCCTGACACGGTCAACAAATGGAAAACCAAGCCAACCAACAGCGAGGCACACAGCCCACCAACAGCATCCACATGTCAAAAGGCATAGCCCACCAAAAACTTCAGAGCAAAACTGAACCCGCTGCCTCCAGAGGCAACACCATGGGTCATGCAGGTACTACAAAGTAACCAAAACAAAGCTCCACCCCATCCCACTCGGACATGCCCAAAGGCCAGAAACCTGCAAATGGAGCAACCAGGAGGAGAGGACCCAGATACCAGAATGACACACCGAACAATGGCCAGGATAGCCAACGAACACAAGCCCATCTGTTTGCAACCCATCTGCCCCAAGAAAAAATAAAAACCCCAAGCACCTGAAAAATCCAGTATGGCAAGGTACATACCACCCAAACATACAACAGGCCACCCTGTCAACCAAATGAAAGCCGTAAGGTTGAGTAACCACCGACAATGCTGATGACCAGAAAAAACCCTACGCATGGGTATAAGGTGCCACGCAGATGAATTTGGGTAACCCAGAACTACCGTAACTGATGCCTCCATCCAAGAGGCTTGTACCAAAACCTCCATCTCCCCATGGCTGGTCAACGTGAACGCCAGCACCCGAAGCTCCATCGCCCAAAGGCCGTGTCCCTGCCCAAGAACAAAACAAGCCAAAGGAACACCCCACTCCACCTAACCACCAAGAGTATGTCACCCCACTGGGATGTAAAGAAACCAAAATGAGAATGTGATACACCACGTGTAACGGATCCTACCCGTTACTGAGCCCTTGTCTGGACCACAAACTATTTACTTAAAAACTATGGACCTCGTTGCCCTGCTTGGATGTAGCTGTGGGCTCTGGCATACGAACTGGCCAGCTTATAGTTATGAACATTGGTTTGTGTATTAAGTTTGGTTTTATGTAATTTCAAATATTGTATGTGTTTAATTGTACTTGTCCAATTTGAAGGTTTGTGCAATCACCAACTACCAGGTATGCAAATATCTTCCTTAGCTTAACCTGGGAAATGGTAGGCAGACCAGTGATTGATCAAAGTTGGGGCAGGGCATTCAAAACAGTCAATCAAAGGCTCCAACCTTGGCCACTGTCCCTAAGATGTGGATTATAGCAACTCCAGCCATTCACTATGTTGACCCCCTGCTGTGTGTTAATCCATTCATGCCCCTCAGTCTGTGAGTCACCTATTGTATAGCCTGAAACTATGTTGCCAGCCCTTTGTATTATATGTTGTGAGTTGATTACCTCTGTGAATGCTCCCATTGTGTCAGCCCTTACCATCTGCTGCTGGCCTTTTGTCTGACGTGTTATGATTTAATCATGTTCCCTATTGTATCAGATTTCCCCATGTGATCCAACGTACTGTACTGTATATAAATATCTGTAGTTTGTGTCAATAAAATGAGTTCTGTTTTGGAGTAAACAAGGAGTCCTGGAGTCTTGTATTGCTTATGGTCTAAAGTGTCCACTCTGATACCCATCTGCACCAAGTATCCTGAATCGCCGACCGCCTGCTGCCAGCTTCCTGCGTCCCAACTTCATATGCTGTCAGGCGGTGACGTGGACTCTTCCCTGCTTCCCTGCTTCCAGCGATCCTGCGGCTGTTTCCAGTGACCGTCCATACTTCAACTGGTGCATCCGACGGCGCTTATCTGCGTCGAGAAGGAGAGACCCGGGAACGATGGCGGAAGGCAATGCTGTCCCTTCACAGCTTCCGTTACACCACAACCCCCCCCCTGCACACAAAAGACCTCATGCAAGGATTTAGACCTCTGCATCTGAAACCCTGCATACCACACCCAACTTAACCAGGAGGTCCCCAAACCCAGCATCTACCAGGCCACAATGTCTTGACCTCCAAGCTTAAATGGTATTGGCACCATCCAACCCCTTATAGCCAGAGGCCCCTCTAAACCACCCACAAGAGTGAACCACCGAAGTCATCCAGTAAACCCACTGGCACAATGTCCAATAGGGAAACCTCAAGTTCACCAGAGAAGGGAAAGGAAAAGTCTCCACCTTCCTCCCCAGAGACCCAAGCACCCACAGAAGCCCTCCCGCTGACAGAGGCAGGCCGCACCGTGTGAACCACCTACAGAGAAAAAACCAGCAACCAACTAGAGCACGCACTGCTGACTTGCCGGAGCGACACAACCATGCCACTAGAGGTAACACCACATGAGGTGGACCCACAAAATGCATGCCCAAAGACTGCACCATGGTACCCGCTGCATAGGGCTATGCACCATCCTCCACCGAAGAACATGCTCATGGTAGAGTCAGACTCCAAGTTCAGCAGCAGAGCAATGAAGGCTTAGCCTGAAGCCCTACAGGGCAAGGAACCCAACCCAATGTAGAATCACTGGGTGTTCCCCTAATGATAGTCTAAATAAGCATACGTATTATTATTATTCTTTATTTATATAGCACCAACTTATTCCACAGAGCTGTGCAATAGGGAATGGGCATACAGAGGCATTAAATAGTACAAATCAGATGTGAAGAACAGAAGGCTCTGCTCCTGAGAGCTTACAGTTTAGAGTATTGCAGGTATTGTACCCCGTCACTACAAAATGTCAACTGTAAAGTGCCGAGCACCCAGGTTGGTGCTATATAAAACAGGCACATACAGACACAAAGAAGTGAGTGGGAGTGCGGGGGGGAAGTTGGTGGCTAGCTTTGCTCTAGTGCCCGGCTATGTGGAACACGACAATAAATGCACAACACTCCCCACCACTCCCGAAGGCCCCGTGCAAGTGACAATACTGCAAATCCCCGACACGGCAACACAAATCCCAGATAAGAGCCACCACTAAGCAAACACGCTGAGCTCTTGTCCTACAACCCCACACATAGAAGGCCTCCCAGGGATACCGACGCAACAAGCTGAATCCCACCAACAGACACCCATTATTGCTATGCCACAACCACAAATTCCCCTGCGTGTCACATTCACAGGGTTTCAGAACTCAAGGAGCAACAGGCGTGTCCTCCCGAGACCGCAGGTCCTCCCGAGACCGCAGGGCCTCCCAGGAAAACAGTGGCAAAGACCCAAATACCAACTCCTACCAAAAAGAAAACCCACCAGAGACTCAAGTGGATACCACTGAAAAGAAAAAACCTTATGCGGGGACGCCATGGAGACCAGGCACCGTCCCCAGCAAATGCCGAACACCGCCCCACGGGCACTTGAGGACCACCAAGGATTAATAAAGTCAATGGGTGAAGATCCTTATGTGTTTGTAGTTGTTTGGGTTTTTTTTCTTTTGTTTGTCTGTTGTTTGGTATGAAACATACATACCCACACCAATGGGTACACATTTACAAACATATACACATAGACACGTGTATATCCAGTCACATATTTACACACACAGATACCCACATTTACTTTTATTTTTGTTTTTAACACACTGCCCTGAGTTTTTTTGTTTGGGGAAGTACGTTCGGCAAGGATGCAAAAAATTATTATTATTATTTTTTTTTTAATGAATCTTTTGAATCCAGTGTACTATCTCTTACAAGGCCGGCTGGGTAAATCAATAAATGCACATATACACATATGTACACCCCCATACAAGTATACATACACAGATACACCCCTATACATGTTTTATGTCTTCTTAGCATCTAATTAATAGTCCTGTTGATGCTTTGCTGTCGTCAGTCTTTTTCTTTTGTGTGTCATGTATACATAATTATTATTAGAGTGTTCTTATCATTTATTTATTTTAACATGCGTT
Source organism: Rhinophrynus dorsalis (assembly GCA_037306005.1). Classification (NCBI taxonomy): domain Eukaryota; kingdom Metazoa; phylum Chordata; class Amphibia; order Anura; family Rhinophrynidae; genus Rhinophrynus; species Rhinophrynus dorsalis. Next base: position 571,020,438 of record CM074720.1, read on the forward strand.
AATGTCCCATCTTCAATAAGTTTCCTTGTGGTTGTATGTAGACGCTTTCGGTGCTGTATGCCAAAGGCCAGAAGCTAGGAGCCCACAGGCTGTCACCCACCTCCTGCGATTCCATCAGACCCCGATGGGTCCCTGAACTCAGCAGCCATTGACTGAACCGAGAACCTAGAAAGACAGCAGGAAAAAAGGCCGCTCCTCTCCAGACTCCTGCACAGCACCGTCACAGCCATCCGGACGGCCACTCCCAGGATGTGGCCGTGGCAGGTCCTGTACCATGGCGTTGAATAACCTAGCCCAGTGGTTGGGAATAGACGAGCCCAGAATGTAGGACAGAAAGTCATGTCGGTAGGGATAACTTTCTTGCTCTAGTAATACTACAGTTATAGCGCAGTCAGACAATGGCCGTGCGACCAGATCTGCAGGACTCGGAACTCCATTAGACCTATAATAGTATGAGATATCCTCCAGCACAGCAGTCTGTCCAGGAAACGGAGCTGCAAGACCAGTGATGAAGCTCCTCACTTCACCTTGTCTCAATCAACAATGGCTGCGGGACACAACACCCCTGCAGCTGTCACTTCCTGTGCCTCCCCATGCCTTTTCCTCTCTGCCAGACCGCCTCATTTCCTGTGCCTTCCCAAGCCTTTTCCTCTCTGCCAAACTGCCTACTTCCTGTGCCTCCCCCAAGCCTTTTCCTGTCTGCCACACTGCCTCACTTCCTGTGCCTTCCCAATCCTTTTCCTCTCTGCCAAACTACCTACTTCCTGTGCCTCCCCAAGCCTTTTCCTGTCTGCCACACTGCCTCACTTCCTGTGCCTTCCCAATCCTTTTCCTCTCTGCCAAACTGCCTACTTCCTGTGCCTCCCCAAGCCTTTTCCTGTCTGCCACACTGCCTCACTTCCTGTGCCTCCCCAATCCTTTTCCTCTCTGCCAAACTGCCTACTTCCTGTGCCTCCCCCAAGCCTTTTCCTGTCTGCCACACTGCCTCACTTCCTGTGCCTCCCCAATCCTTTTCCTCTCTGCCAAACTGCCTACTTCCTGTGCCTCCCCCAAGCCTTTTCCTGTCTGCCACACTGCCTCACTTCCTGTGCCTCCCCAATCCTTTTCCTCTCTGCCAAACTGCCTACTTCCTGTGCCTCCCCAAGCCTTTTCCTCTCTGCCAAACTGCCTACTTCCTGTATTACTACCTCACAAAGATGTGTTTTCCACTGACTTGGAAAAGTAAAGATTATGCAGGCTCAGTTGACACTGAAGCCAGGAGCGTCTCCTCGCTTTTGTAAAGCCAGAACTGTTCCTTTCACCATCAGGACCAAGGTAGAGAACAAATTATCTCGTTTGGAAAGCCAAGGAGTAATCCTGAAAGTTCCTTGCAGTGATTGGGCTTCGCCCATTGTGCCGGTGGTTAAAAAGAATGGAGAAATCCGCCTGTGTGGGGATTTTCGTATGGCTATAAATAGTCAGCTAGAGGTGGAGCAGTATCCGTTACCACGCCTAGAGGAACTTTTTGCTTCTTTAGCTGGGGGACAGTCTTTCACAAAATTGGATCTGCGGCAAGCTTACCTTCAGCTGGAATTGCATCCTGACAGCAGACAGTACCTAACGATTAACACCCATAAGGGTCTTTACCAGTATCAGCGTATGGTGTTTGGGGTTGCCTCTGCTCCAGCGATATGGCAGCGTACAATGGACACTAATTTAGTGTCTATTAGATGATATGTTAATAACACACGCAAGAGGACAGACACTGCATGAGATCACACACATGCTGAAGGACAGACACTGCACATGCAGAAGGACAGACACTGCATGAGATCACACACATGCAGAAGGACAGACACTGCACATGCAGAAGGACAGACACTGCATGAGATCACACACATGCAGAAGGACAGACACTGCATGAGATCACACACATGCAGAAGGACAGACACTGCATGAGATCACACACATGCAGAAGGACAGACACTGCATGAGATCACACACATGCAGAAGGACAGACACTGCACATGCAGAAGGACAGACACTGCATGAGATCACACACATGCTGAAGGACAGACACTGCATGAGATCACACACATGCTGAAGGACAGACACTGCATGAGATCACACACATGCAGAAGGACAGACACTGCATGAGATCACACACATGCAGAAGGACAGACACTGCAAGAGATCACACACATGCTGAAGGACAGACACTGCACATGCAGAAGGACAGACACTGCATGAGATCACACACATGCAGAAGGACAGACACTGCATGAGATCACACACATGCAGAAGGACAGACACTGCATGAGATCACACACATGCTGAAGGACAGACACTGCATGAGATCACACACATGCAGAAGGACAGACACTGCATGAGATCACACACATGCAGAAGGACAGACACTGCATGAGATCACACACATGCAGAAGGACAGACACTGCATGAGATCACACACATGCAGAAGGACAGACACTGCAAGAGATCACACACATGCTGAAGGACAGACACTGCACATGCAGAAGGACAGACACTGCAAGAGATCACACACATGCTGAAGGACAGACACTGCACATGCAGAAGGACAGACACTGCATGAGATCACACACATGCAGAAGGACAGACACTGCAAGAGATCACACACATGCTGAAGGACAGACACTGCACATGCAGAAGGACAGACACTGCATGAGATCACACACATGCAGAAGGACAGACACTGCAAGAGATCACACACATGCTGAAGGACAGACACTGCACATGCAGAAGGACAGACACTGCATGAGATCACACACATGCAGAAGGACAGACACTGCATGAGATCACACACATGCTGAAGGACAGACACTGCATGAGATCACACACATGCAGAAGGACAGACACTGCATGAGATCACACACATGCAGAAGGACAGACACTGCATGAGATCACACACATGCTGAAGGACAGACACTGCACATGCAGAAGGACAGACACTGCATGAGATCACACACATGCAGAAGGACAGACACTGCATGAGATCACACACATGCTGAAGGACAGACACTGCACATGCAGAAGGACAGACACTGCATGAGATCACACACATGCAGAAGGACAGACACTGCATGAGATCACACACATGCAGAAGGACAGACACTGCATGAGATCACACACATGCAGAAGGACAGACACTGCATGAGATCACACACATGCAGAAGGACAGACACTGCATGAGATCACACACATGCTGAAGGACAGACACTGCATGAGATCACACACATGCAGAAGGACAGACACTGCAAGAGATCACACACATGCTGAAGGACAGACACTGCACATGCAGAAGGACAGACACTGCAAGAGATCACACACATGCAGAAGGACAGACACTGCATGAGATCACACACATGCAGAAGGACAGACACTGCATGAGATCACACACATGCAGAAGGACAGACACTGCATGAGATCACACACATGCAGAAGGACAGACACTGCATGAGATCACACACATGCAGAAGGACAGACACTGCATGAGATCACACACATGCAGAAGGACAGACACTGCAAGAGATCACACACATGCTGAAGGACAGACACTGCACATGCAGAAGGACAGACACTGCAAGAGATCACACACATGCTGAAGGACAGACACTGCACATGCAGAAGGACAGACACTGCATGAGATCACACACATGCAGAAGGACAGACACTGTAAGAGATCACACACATGCTGAAGGACAGACACTGCACATGCAGAAGGACAGACACTGCATGAGATCACACACATGCAGAAGGACAGACACTGCAAGAGATCACACACATGCTGAAGGACAGACACTGCACATGCAGAAGGACAGACACTGCATGAGATCACACACATGCAGAAGGACAGACATTGCAAGATCAAGAGATCATAGACACACACAAAATGCAACAGGACACATACTGCACACTTTCAGTTCTACAGTGCTCAATGAATTGCAAAGTGTTACCTATCTCTCTGCCACTCAAAGGGTTAAGCATTGCTTAATATAAAAAGATAAAAAGATGGGCAACACTGCCACACACTGATAGGTGTATATATATATATATATATATATACTAGCAATGTGGGACGGCGTTGCCCGTCATGTCATGACCGTTGGGCGCACGTGTGTGAAATGCAGACACACTGATAAACACAGACATATGCAACACACAGGCAGACACACACCATACATCCCAAGTGTCCCTCTTTAGGAGGGCCAAATGCCTCTGTCCCTCTTTCCCACCCTGTTGTCCCTCTTTTTAGGAGGTCAGACTGTGTGCAGGGCAGCTCCACCTATAGGCGAGGTAGACACCGGCCTAGGGCGCACACGTACTGGGGGCGCGGGCATGCAGCGGAGAAGAGCTGCGCCCGCACACACCACGCCGGGAACCACAACACAGTCAGGTCTGTGTTGCTACAGCGCTCCCTCATTGGGTCGGATCTTTAGTAATGCAGAGCGCGCTGGGAGTCATGATCTCCCGCCTCGCTCTGCATTACTGAAGAGAAGACTGCGCGGGAGCTACAGGTATGTGATGGGGGGCAAGTTGGAGCTGAGGGGGCATAGTGGAGCTGCTGGGGGCAAGATGGAGAGGATGGGGGTAAGTTGGAGCGGATGGAGGTCAAAGTGGAGCTGATGGGGGCAAGTTAGAGCGGATGGGGGGCAAAGTGGAGCTGAAGGGGGGGCAAAGTGGAGCTGAAGGGGGGCAAAGTGGAGCTGGTGGGGGCAAGTTGGAGCGGATGGGGGCCAAAGTGGAGCTGATGGGGGCAAGTTGGAGCGGATGGGGGCATAGTGCAGCTGCTGGGGGCAAGTTGGAGCTGATAGGGGCAATTTGGAGCTGAGGGAGCATAGTGGAGCTGAAGGGGGGGCAAAAGTGGAGCTGGTGGGGGCAAGTTAGAGTGGATGGGGAGTAAAGTGGAGCTGATGGGGGCAAGTTGGAGCGGATGGTGGGCAAAGTGGAGCTGATGGGGGCAAGTTGGAGCTGCTGGGGGCATAGTGGAGCTGATGGGGGGCAAAGTGGAGCCGGTGGGGTCAAGTTGGAGCGGATGGGGGGCAAAGTGGAGCTGGTGGGGAAAAAGTGGAGCTGGTGGGGGGCAAAGTGGAGCTGCTGGGGGGCAAAGTGGAGCTGATGGGGGCAAGTTGGAGTTGATGGGGCAAAGTGGAGCTGATGGGGGCAAGTTGGAGTTGATGGAGGGCAAAGTGGAGCTGATAAGGGGCAAGTTGGAGCTGGTAGGGGCATCTCTTACAGGCATCTCCAGACCAGGGGCAGACTGACTCAGGGGGCAGAGAGAGGACAATCATGAAAAGAGGTGGGGTATAAGTAGGCGGGGTATAAAGGGGTGGGACACAAGGGGCGGAGAGAAATGGGCGGCAAAATTAGGTTTTGCCTAGGGTGGCAAAAATCCTTGCACCAGCCCTGACTGTGTGGTGTGTATTACTTTGCTCTACAGCAATAAAGCTCATATACATATTTTTGTAAACTTCAGTATATGTGTTTATACATTAGTGAGTGCAAATAAAATACTTTGGTCTTGCACTAAATCATTTATTAAGTTACATAAATAACCAGTAATAGGTCATGAAATAACCTAAAAATTCTTACTAATGCCCCGCCCACCAGCCCCGCCCCCAACAATATCACCTAAAACTAAAGTGCCCCTCTTTGGCCATGTGAAATGTTGGGAGGTATGCACATACACACAGTGAGCGGCAGAAACATGCAAAAGACATGTACACACAGACACACTGGAGATGGACACACATATGTAACAGAGACGTACACACACACACACACACAACATATATGAGCAGAAACACATGCGTGCATGAGTTGTGCACCCCTTTGGCACTCAAATGGTTAATGTATAGAGAGGCATGTCAGAGATAAATAGCAGTGGGAAGTGTGTTCATACCTGGGAACTTTGATTTGTGTAGTCCCTAGAGGGGACTGATGTGGTGCTGATGTGGAGAGACAAATGGGGCAATCTGGGTTAAAAGTGGGTGGGGCTTAATCGTGAGTGGGGGCGGGGCTTAACATAAATGTGGAAAAGTGTTGTTAATAGGCTGGGGAAGGAGGAGAAGTGGGAGGGGAATGCAAGTTTACAGTGTGAGGGGTTTGAACACACTCCCTGAGGGGTAAAACTTGATACCCAACCCTGTGGCAGTCAGTGGGTTAAGTGTGTACCTGATGGCTGTCTGTCCTGTGTCTTGCATGGCAAATGATTACAGTGAAGAAATAATTCAGCAATGAGGGCCTACCTTAACCCTTTGAGTGCCATTTTGTTCCCCTGGTGCTGCACTACAGGTCCTGCTGAGGCCACTGGGAGTCAGGGTAAGTGATTGTGTGTGTGTGTGTGTGTGTCAGCCATATTTATTTCTGGCTTTGTGTGTGTATGTGGTGCTGTGTGTGTGTGAGTGGGGGCATCTGTGTTTGGTGCTGTGTGAGTGGGGCATGTGTGTGTGTGGTGGTCTGTGTGTGTTTGTGTGGTGCTGTGTGAGTGGGACATGTGTGTGAGTTTGGTGCTGTGTGAGTGGGGCATGTGTGTTTGTCTGTGGTGTAGGAGCAAGTGGCGGCCATATTGTTTTTTTCTGACTTTGATAGTGGTGGGCGGGCTGCATAGTGGGGGCGGGCCAACTCCCTGCATGACTGAATCACCCAATGAGAACAGTAACTCCTCCTTAATACCACCCCTGGGTGTGTTTGCCAGGCACACAGAAGTCTTCTTTTATATATATAGATAAGATATATATATATATATATATATATATATATATATATATATATACACATACATCTACCTATGTAAACTGTCTTTTATATGGTAGAAGGCTGATTCACTTGCACCTACTATAACTATAAAAAATTGACTGCGGAGTCACCTGTTCTATCCTATTTATCTGGTGTCTCAGTAATCCATTGTACATATACCGTGTAGAAAATGACTCTGTCTCACCTGGGGGTCCAACTGGTCCCTGTTTTCCTGTAGCACCATCTTTTCCAGCTGGCCCTGGAGGTCCTTGTGGGCCGGGTGGTCCTTGTTTTCCTAGAGGTCCAGGAGGGCCAGGAAGTCCCGGGGGTCCTAGATGGGGAATGAGATGATTTGCTTACTCTCTCTCTGTGCAGTGGGGAGGCGTGAGATGTACCTAGAACCTCTCTTCCTTCATATTCCAAGATAAATGGGCAGGTGTGTGATGTTCCTAGAACCAGTCCTCTGTTCCACTTGTAGGTCACTGGGTAGATGTATCTAGAACCTCTTCTCCTTTTAACTGCTAGCTATGATGGATGCACTGCACATATGAAATGTACAAGACTTGTGACGAGTGCACTGGTGTGGTATTCAGAATAGCACACAGTGGCTCCCATCACTCATTTTCTTAGCGCTATGAACTGTTATACGGCCCAACTTAACCTTCAGGTGTTTATGAACATCCTTACTATAGACTTGTCTGTCTTGTGAATACGGCCCAAATAAGCTTCTGATAACTGAGCAACCTCCCTATGGGCTCCTCCCTCTGGTGAATATGACCAAAAATAACCTTCTGGTGTCTATGAACAGCCTCCCTATGGGCTCCTCCTTCTGGTGTCTATGAACAGCCTCCCTATGGGCTCCTCCCTCTGGTGTCTATGAACAGCCTCCCTATGGGCTCCTCCCTCTGGTGTCTATCAACAGCCTCCCTATGGGCTCCTCCCTCTGGTGTCTATGAACAGCCTCCCTATGGGCTCCTCCTTCTGGTGTCTATGAACAGCCTCCCTATGTACTCCTCCCTCTGGTGTCTATAAACAGCCTCCCTATGGGCTCCTCCCTCTGGTGAATATGACCAAAAATAACCCCCTGGTGTCTATGAACAGACTCACTATGGACTCCTCCTTCTGGTGTCTATGAACAGCCTCCCTATGTACTCCTCCCTCTGGTGTCTATGAACAGCCTCCCTATGGGCTCCTCCCTCTGGTGAATATGACCAAAAATAACCCCCTGGTGTCTATGAACAGACTCACTATGGACTCCTCCTTCTGGTGTCTATGAACAGCCTCCCTATGGACTCCTCCTTCTGGTGTCTATCAACAGCCTCCCTATGGGCTCCTCCTTCTGGTGTCTATCAACAGCCTCCCTATGGACTCCTCCCTCTGGTGTCTATCAACAGCCTCCCTATGGGCTCCTCCTTCTGGTGTCTATGAACAGCTTCCCTATGGACTCCTCCCTCTGGTGTCTATGAACAGCCTCCCTATGGACTCCTCCCTCTGGTGAATATGACCAAAAATAACCCCCTGGTGTCTATGAACAGACTTACTATGGACTCCTCACTCTGTTGAATACGACCCTTTGTTCTTTCATGTCATTGGATTTGCAACATTGTAACAGACATAATGAGTCACTAATTACTCTGAGTGGTGGCAGTGAGTGTACGCAATACTGATATTTACTGTTTACAATGGGTACTAAAACCAAAGTGAAACAGGTGAAATTGTGGGGTAAAACCAGCTGCACAATAGGGGAAAATGGAGATCCCCACATGTCCTTTGATTTAAATAGGGCTTTTAAATCTTCCACCATGACTGGTCTCCAAGTTGCTTTACAATGATTAGGAGACCTCTTCAGCATTCAAATCCTAATTTTAAACAATTGGGAATGTTTTGTGTGCACTATGGACCATTTGGCTTTCCTCATTTTATTGGTGCATATAGTTTTATTGTATGTCTTACCCATGAAGTCATGCAGGGTGAAGTTTTGGAACTCGGAGGACAGCAGTAGCATGGAGCTGTTCAGCGCATTAATCCTGCGCTGGATCCCGTTCAGTTGACTGTTGTGGAGTTTGTCGAACCAGGCGCTATGTGTCCTCACTGTGCTATTCACCTCCTGCACACAGTTCCACAGCCCAGAGATGTGCTTGTTCAGATTCTCCTTGATCTTCTGAAGGCTTCCTGACACGCTATCTAGCTTGATGCAGACATTCTCCAGCTTGGACACTCGATCATCCAGTCCAGTTGCAGAACGCCTGCAGTCCTGCTTCTCTTCTAGTACTGTACTCTCAAACTTCTTTATTTCTTTCTGCACATGGTCAAACTTCTCTGTGTTGTCTCCTATGTGGTCAGTCACCTCCTCCTGGATCTTGTTTATTTCTGAGATGATTTTGTCCTTGGTTGTCCCCAGCTCATGGATGTCAGTTTGGTGCTTGCCTACAGTTTCCTGTAGGTCTTTGATGGTGTCATTTAGGGAGCTGAATGTCACAATAATGTTGGACAGCTCCCCTTGCATGGATTTCAGGTCTGTGTTGGAGAACCCACCGAAAACACTAAATCCATCCAGGGGCTTGTTGGAGCCAATCTGTTCCTTGCCTTCCTCATTTTTTTTCAGGATGAGATGGCAGGTACCAGTACAGTCCTCTACCTGCTCCTTTAGTTTGCCAACCTCCTCCTGTAAGTTGGAGCACACCTGTCCACAGCTCTTGTAATCAAACTGTATCATGTGGGTCAGAGTCTTGATGCGATTGTCTAAGTCTAGCATCTTATCATTAGTCTCATTCTGATGGTGAGACATGTCTCTGTTTGTGGATTCATAAGTGTCCATGGAGGTTGTTAGCCTGTCCTCTAGGTCGCTCACATCAGAAGATATTTTGACCAGAGAGTCTCCATTAACTTCCACTACCACCTTTAAATTGGTCAACTCATTTTCCAGGCCACCGAGAATGTCATTCAGGGCATCCCCAGATAATCTGAGTTTGATGATTTCTGTTCCAATGATTCCAATCTGATCTTCATTCCCCTTCACTCTCCTATCCAGCTCAGTGATTGAGTCCTTCATTTCTGAGCTCCTTGCGCTGCACTGGTCAGCACACGTGTTCACTGTTTTTGTTACCTGGTTCCGGAGATCCTCGATATCCTGGAGAACCTTTTCATGGGCCCCTTCATTCTTACTCAGCAGGTTCTTCAATGAGTTAATATCCAGGACTAGACTAGTCATGGTCTGACCCACAGAATCCTCAAATTCAGAGCTGTTTCCAATTTCTGCCAGGAGGATATTTATTTTTCCCTCATTGTTGTTAATGCGGTCCTCCAGGTCCAGTCTCAGTTTGCTGATCTCTTCCTGGAAGAAGTTCTGCATGTCATCCCGGTAGCTGAAGTACTGGTCTTCTAGGCTCCTTTGTGTGGTGTTCATTCGGCCCTCAATGTCTTCCAGACGGCTGTTCAAGTCCTGGTCTATTACAAGGACACCATCCTTGTCACTCTCGCCCAGTTCATTATCCAGGCGAACAGTGAGTGCAATGACAGACCCTGAAAGGTTTTCTGTTTTCCTTTCTGTATTGTCCACCCTGTTGCGGAGGTCATTCACTTCAGAACAGCAGTCCTTAGGCAGTCGGGTGGTCAAATCCACCACATGGGCCTGGATGTTCTGCACGGCCTCCCTGTTGCGCTGATCCACAGAGCTGATGAGTTTCTCTAGCCCTCTCATGCGATCCCTCTCCTCATTCAGCTGGTTGCGGAATCCATCCACCCCAGCCAGACAAGAGGAACAAGATTGCTGCATTCTATGTTCCACCTCTCTCAGGATGTCTCCCCGCAGGTCCACAAGCTTCTCACTCATTGTACTCTCTGAACCCCCAGGAAGCTTGTTGTCTTTGTTGTTTATGTTTCCCAGCTCCTCCTCATTGTCGCTGATCCTATTGTCCAGCTGCGTCAGTCTTCTCTGTATCTCATTGAGGGTCTCCTTCATGTCAGATTGGCCAGGAGCCCAGTCGGCCAGCTGCTTTCCATTTAAAGCATTCTCTACAGCTACCTGAATCTCACTCTGGAACTTCTCATTCATTCCTTGCATGGTCGATTGGAGGTTCTGTAGCTCCTTAGTCAAGCGTTGGACCTTGTCCTCCAGCTGCTTCACCTTCTCTGTGTCCATATGACCTGAGGATAAACAGAGAAGGTTTGGCGGTTATGAGCCAGATACAAATTAGATTTATATGACACAAGCTATAGCCCTTGTTGAGACCAGTGAAAACAAATAATATTTATAAATTCTACAATGTGTACAGGGTATTTGTGTGAATTACCACAGTTTAGATGTTAATATCCCTTTAAATGAGGAAGAAGTGTGTGAATGCTTGTTCCCTAAATTGTAGTTGGTGTGCCCTGAACTGATCCATTTTGGATTTGTATTATAGCCTCTGGGCCCTAATGGGTCCAGTACAGATCCTGACAAGCAGCCCTGGTGGGTGGTGCACGCAGGATGCAGGGAGGTGTCTGCTGTGTCTGGGAAGGGGTAAGATCCACCATACATAACTCTATACACTGTCAGGTTGACATGTTTCGGAAGCTAGTGAATGAACCCTTCCCAAGTGTCAGGTGTGACTAGTGGCACTGTAGTTGAAGGAGTGGAGGTTGTGATCAGTGGCACTCTGGTGGAAGGCCCTTCTACTGTGTTAAGTGGCAGTGTCTTGGTGGGAGTGGAGGGTGTGGTCAGTGACACTCATAAAAGTACTGGTCAGAGATGCTCAGCTAGGAACAAGCTCTATAGGAATATGGTGCAGTCTCTTGTAGTCTTACACAGAGAGGAAATAGCCTAAAGCCCATTGTACTGATCCTGTTACATGGCAGACCAGCCATTTAGTGCCAGACAATTCCTTTAGGAAAAAGAGAAACAGCCAATCCCAGATGTGTATATGCAAAAGTACTAGTCAGAGAGGAACAAACCTGCTATAGAATGGAGAGGGATCTACAGGAAAGGTGTCCTGACCATGGTTCAGTCTCTACAGGAATAGTCTCCTACCCCCACTGTTCAGTGTCTGTAGGAATAGTGTTCTACCCAGGGTGCAGTCGCTATAGGAATGGTGTCCTACCCAGGGTGCAGTCTCTATAGGAATGGCGTCCTACCCAGGGTGCAGTCTCTATAGGAATGGTGTCCTACCCAGGGTGCAGTATCTATAGGAATGATATCCTACCCCCAGGGTTCAGTCTCTATAGGAATAGTGTCCTACCCAGGGTGCAGTCTCTATAGGGATGGTGTCCTACCCAGGGTGAAGTATCTATAGGAATGGTGTCCTATCCAGGGTGCAGTCTCTATAGGGATGGTGTCCTACCCAGGGTGCAGTCTCTATAGGAATGGTGTCCTACCCAGGGTTCAGTCTTTATAAGAATAGTGTTCTACCCAGGGTGAAGACTCTATAGGAGTGGTGTCCTACCCAGGGTGAAGACTCTGTAGGAGTGGTGTCCTATCCAGGGTGCAGTCTCTGTAGGGATGGTATCCTACCCAGGGTGCAGTATCTATAGGAATGGTGTCCTACCCAGAGTGCAGTATCTATAGGAATGGTGTCCTACCCAGGGTGTCGTATCTATAGGAGTGGTATCCTACCCAGGGATCAGTCTCTATAAGAGTGGTGTTCTACCCAGGGTTCAGTCTCTATAAGAATAGTGTCCTACCCAGGGTGCAGTCTCTACAAGAGTCGTGTCCTACCCAGGGTGCAGTATCTATAGGAATGGTGTCCTACCCAGGGTGCAGTATCTATAGGAGTGATATCCTACCCCCAGGGTTCAGTATCTATAGGAATGGTGTCCTACCCATGGTGAAGTATCTATAGGAATAGTGTCATACCCAGGGTGAAGTATCTAAAGGAATAGCGTCCTACCCAGGGTGAAGTATCTATAGGAATAGTGTCCTACCCAGGGTGAAGTCTTTATAGGAGTGATATCCTACCCCCAGGGTTCAGTCTCTATAGGAATAGTGTAGTACCCAGGGTGCAGTATCTAGAGGAATGGTGTCCTACCCAGGGTGCAGTCTCTATAGGAATGGTGTCCTACCCCCAGGGTTCAGTCTCTATAGGAGTGATGTCCTACTCAGGGTGCAGTCTCTATAGGAATGGTGTCCTACCCAGGGTGCAGTCTCTATAAGAGTGGTGTCCTACCCAGGGTGCAGTCTCTAAGGGAATGGTGTCCTACCCTGGGCACACTATCTACAGGAGTCGTGTCCTACCCAGGGTGAAGTCTCTATAGGAGTGGGTCCTGCCCAGGGTGAAGTCTCTATAGGAGTTGTGTCCTACCCAGGGTGAAGTCTCTATAGTAGTGGTGTCCTGCCCAGGGTGAAGTTTCTATAGGAGTGGTGTCCTGCCCAGGGTGCAGTCTCTATAGGAGTGGTGTCCTACCCTGGGTGCAGTCTCTATAGGAGTTGTGTCCTGCCCAGGGTGAAGTCTCTATAGGAGTGGTGTCCTACACAGGGTGAAGTCTCTTTTGGCTCACTTGTGCCTTTCACAGAGATTAAATATCTGGAAGCATGTCATATTGATCCTGCCAAAATAGAAGTTCAGCAACAAACTGCCAGGAAATTACCCTCTGAACAATTGTTCTGTTGGGTCTTGTCAGTGAGGTGTTGCTGATCTCTTGAGCATTGAGAGCCTGTGAAACGCACTACTGAGCTAAAATAAATTGCACCCTGGGGAGGAAACCATTCCTATAGAGCCTGATAAATTCTATAGCACAGTTTTTCCTAGTAGAGCATCTCTGTCCAGTCATTTTTCATATGAAAATTATCTTTGGGTTTGGGCACACAGACGTGGACCCCTTGCTTTCCTTGTCAGAGATCATAAGCATCTCAATGACAAGGCTATAGAAGGCCGAAATGTACATCTGGGGTTGGCATCTTCTCTTGGCATTTTGTGGCTGGACTGCCTTTTGGTAAGATCAGTATGATAGGATATTTCCTCTCTGTGAAAGTAACTAGTGAGCTAAAAGAAACCTCAACCCAGGCAGGACACCACTCTCATAAAGCCTGCTAAATTCTATATCAGATTCTTTCCTAGTTGAGAGTCTGTGACCAGTTCTTTTGCATGGTCAGTGGCACTGGAGTGGCAGGAGTGGAGGTTGCGGTCAGTGGCACTGTGGTGGCAGGTTTGGACAGTGTGTTAGGCGACATTATAGTGGTAGGAGTGGAGGGTGTGGTCAGTGGCATGGGGGTAGCAGGAGTGGAGGTTGCGGTCGGTAGCACTGTGGTGGCATGCCTGGCCAGTGTGTTAAGTGACACTGTCGTGGTAGGAGTGGAAGGTGTAGTCATCTCTGTTTTGGTGGCAGTTGTGACTTGCCTCTTGCATTATACCCTTGCAGACTTGGTGGCGACTCACCTTCTCCTCCAGAGCCGCTGAGGGAGTTGCCCCCACTGGACCCGGACAGACTGGGCCTGACAGGCTTGGGACGAGGCTTGGAGGTGGTGATCAGAGCACCTGCTGCTGGCCCCTCCATGCAGTCATCTCCCGAGTAGCCCTGGCAGCACTTCCACTCCATATCCGACACCGTCTTGTAGGCCACTTTGTATCTTGGCCTCACAAAGCTCCGGTACCTGGAGACACAAAGTGAGGGACAATGGCATCACATGTCTAAGGTATCAGATAGACAATGACTTACTACTTATTATAGATACAGCCATATGATTATTCATAACTAGTGTAAAAGCCTGTGTACACAGGCCAAGGTCTAGCTGATGTTAACCCTTTGAGTGCCAGAGGGGTACCCAACACATTGCTTTGCAATGCGTTGCGTACCCCTCTGGCATTCAAAGGGTTAAGAGGCCGATCCTGCTCTGTGTCCTGCTGCTGACGCAGTCATGTACTGTAGAGAATGCGCGAAAGCACAGAATGCTCCCAGCACTGAACTCCCAGCATTCTGTGTGTTCGGGCAGCCTCTACTGCACATGACGGCTTCTGACAAACATCTTAACGAATTATTATATAGGATATTACTAATATAAAGCAAGCGAGTTGTGTGTTGTATACAGACATGAGCGTTCTATAAAGAGATCTGTGCTGGACGCAGGTGGCAGATACGTGTACGTACTGTGAGAAGGACCATGTGAAGGCACTTGATGGACTGATTGTGATGCTCTATAAAGAGATATGTGCTGGATACAGGTGGTAGATACGTGTACGTACTGTGAGAAGGACCATGTGAAGGCACTTGATGGACTATTTGTGATGCTCTATAAAGAGATCTGTGCTGGATACAGGTGGAAGATACGTGTACGTACTGTGAGAAGGACCATGTGAAGGCACTTGATGGACTCTTTGTGATGCTCTATAAAGAGATCTGTGCTGGACACAGGTGGAAGATACATGTACGTACTGTGAGAAGGACCATGTGAAGGAACTTGATGGACTGTTTGTGATGCTCTATAAAGAGATCTGTGCTGG
This sequence comes from Rhinophrynus dorsalis, assembly GCA_037306005.1. Classification (NCBI taxonomy): domain Eukaryota; kingdom Metazoa; phylum Chordata; class Amphibia; order Anura; family Rhinophrynidae; genus Rhinophrynus; species Rhinophrynus dorsalis. Next base: position 571,035,602 of record CM074720.1, read on the forward strand.
ATACAGGTGGTAGATACGTGTACGTACTGTGAGAAGGACCATGTGAAGGCACATGATGGACTCTTTGTGATGGTCTATAAAGAGATCTGTGCTGGACACAGGTGTAAGATACGTGTACGTACTGTGAGAAGGACCATGTGAAGGCACTTGATGGACTCTTTGTGATGCTCTATAAAGAGATCTGTGCTGGACACAGGTGGCAGATACGTGTACGTACTGTGAGAAGGACCATGTGAAGGCACTTGATGGACTCTTTGTGATGTTCTATAAAGAGATCTGTGCTGGACACAGGTGGAAGATACGTGTACGTACTGTGAGAAGGACCATGTGAAGGAACTTGATGGACTGTTTGTGATGTTCTATAAAGAGATCTGTGCTGGACACAGGTGGTAGATACATGTACGTACTGTGAGAAGGACCATGTGAAGGCACTTGATGGACTCTTTGTGATGTTCTATAAAGAGATCTGTGCTGGACACAGGTGGTAGATACGTGTACGTACTCTGTGAAGGACCATGTGAAGGCACTTGATGGACTCTTTGTGAAGCTCTATAAAGAGATCTGTGCTGGATACAGGTGGAAGATACATGTACGTACTGTGAGAAGGACCATGTGAAGGCACTTGATGGACTATTTGTGATGCTCTATAAAGAGATCTGTGCTGGACGCAGGTGGAAGATACGTGTACGTACTGTGAGAAGGACCATGTGAAGGCACTTGATGGATTCTTTGTGATGCTCTATAAAGAGATCTGGCTGGACGCAGGTGGTAGATACGTGTACGTACTGTGAGAAGGACCATGTGAAGGCACTTGATGGATTCTTTGTGATGTTCTATAAAGAGATCTGTGCTGGACGCAGGTGGCAGATACGTGTACGTACTGTGAGAAGGACCATGTGAAGGCACTTGATGGACTCTTTGTGATGCTCTATAAAGAGATCTGTGCTGGACGCAGGTGGTAGATACATGTACGTACTGTGAGAAGGACCATGTGAAGGCACTTGATGGACTATTTGTGATGCTCTATAAAGAGATCTGTGCTGGACACAGGTGGAAGATACGTGTACGTACTGTGAGAAGGACCATGTGAAGGCACTTGATGGATTCTTTGTGATGTTCTATAAAGAGATCTGTGCTGGACACAGGTGGTAGATACGTGTACGCACTCTGAGAAGGACCATGTGAAGGCACTTGATGGACTCTTTGTGATGCTCTATAAAGAGATCTGTGCTGGACACAGGTGGAAGATACGTGTACGTACTGTGAGAAGGACCATGTGAAGGCACTTGATGGATTCTTTGTGATGCTCTATAAAGAGATCTGTGCTGGACGCAGGTGGTAGATACGTGTACGTACTGTGAGAAGGACCATGTGAAGGAACTTGATGGATTCTTTGTGATGTTCTATAAAGAGATCTGTGCTGGACGCAGGTGGTAGATACGTGTACGTACTGTGAGAAGGACCATGTGAAGGCACTTGATGGATTCTTTGTGATGCTCTATAAAGAGATCTGTGCTGGACACAGGTGGCAGATACGTGTACGTACTCAGAGAAGGACCATGTGAAGGCACTTGATGGACTATTTGTGATGCTCTATAAAGAGATCTGTGTTGGACGCAGGTGGTAGATACGTGTACGTACTGTGAGAAGGACCATGTGAAGGCACTTGATGGACTCTTTGTGATGCTCTATAAAGAGATCTGTGCTGGATACAGGTGGAAGATACGTGTACGTACTGTGAGAAGGACCATGTGAAGGCACTTGATGGATTCTTTGTGATGCTCTATAAAGAGATCTGTGCTGGACACAGGTGGAAGATACGTGTACGTACTGTGAGAAGGACCATGTGAAGGCACTTGATGGACTATTTGTGATGCTCTATAAAGAGATCTGTGTTGGACGCAGGTGGTAGATACGTGTACGTACTGTGAGAAGGACCATGTGAAGGCACTTGATGGACTCTTTGTGATGCTCTATAAAGAGATCTGTGCTGGATACAGGTGGAAGATATGTGTACGTACTGTGAGAAGGACCATGTGAAGGCACTTGATGGATTCTTTGTGATGCTCTATAAAGAGATCTGTGCTGGATACAGGTGGTAGATACGTGTACGTACTATGAGAAGGACCATGTGAAGGCACTTGATGGACTCTTTGTGATGCACTATAAAGAGATCTGTGATGGATACAGGTGGTAGATACGTGTACGTACTGTGAGAAGGACCATGTGAAGGCACTTGATGGACTCTTTGTGATGCTCTATAAAGAGATCTGTGCTGGATACAGGTGGTAGATACGTGTACGTACTATGAGAAGGACCATGTGAAGGCACTTGATGGACTCTTTGTGATGCTCTATAAAGAGATCTGTGCTGGATACAGGTGGTAGATACGTGTACGTACTGTGAGAAGGACCATGTGAAGGCACTTGATGGACTCTTTGTGATGCTCTATAAAGAGATCTGTGCTGGACACAGGTGGTAGATACGTGTACGTACTGTGAGAAGGACCATGTGAAGGCACTTGATGGACTCTTTGTGATGCTCTATAAAGAGATCTGTGCTGGACACAGGTGGAAGATATATGTACGTACTGTGAGAAGGACCATGTGAAGGCACTTGATGGACTCTTTGTGATGCTCTATAAAGAGATCTGGCTGGACACAGGTGGTAGATACGTGTACGTACTGTGAGAAGGACCATGTGAAGGCACTTGATGGATTCTTTGTGATGCTCTATAAAGAGATCTGTGCTGGACGCAGGTGGTAGATACATGTATGTACTGTGAGAAGGACCATGTGAAGGCACTTGATGGACTCTTTGTGATGTTCTATAAAGAGATCTGGCTGGACACAGGTGGAAGATACGTGTACGTACTGTGAGAAGGACCATGTGAAGGAACTTGATGGACTCTTTTTGATGCTCTATAAAGAGATCTGTGCTGGACACAGGTGGAAGATACGTGTACGCACTCTGAGAAGGACCATGTGAAGGAACTTGATGGATTCTTTGTGATGGTCTATAAAGAGATCTGTGCTGGACACAGGTGGAAGATACGTGTACGCACTCTGAGAAGGACCATGTGAAGGAACTTGATGGACTCTTTTTGATGCTCTATAAAGAGATCTGTGCTGGACACAGGTGGAAGATACGTGTACGTACTGTGAGAAGGACCATGTGAAGGCACTTGATGGATTCTTTGTGATGCTCTATAAAGAGATCTGTGCTGGACGCAGGTGGTAGATACATGTACGTACTGTGAGAAGGACCATGTGAAGGAACTTGATGGACTCTTTGTGATGCTCTATAAAGAGATCTGTGCTGGACACAGGTGGAAGATACGTGTACGTACTGTGAGAAGGACCATGTGAAGGCACTTGATGGATTCTTTGCGATGGTCTATAAAGAGATCTGTGCTGGACACAGGTGGTAGATACATGTACGTACTGTGAGAAGGACCATGTGAAGGCACTTGATGGACTCTTTGTGATGCTCTATAAAGAGATCTGTGCTGGACACAGGTGGTAGATACGTGTACGCACTGTGAGAAGGACCATGTGAAGGAACTTGATGGACTCTTTTTGATGCTCTATAAAGAGATCTGTGCTGGACACAGGTGGAAGATACGTGTACGCACTCTGAGAAGGACCATGTGAAGGAACTTGATGGATTCTTTGTGATGGTCTATAAAGAGATCTGTGCTGGACACAGGTGGTAGATACGTGTACGTACTCTGTGAAGGACCATGTGAAGGCACTTTAATGGACTCTTTGTGATGCTCTATAAAGAGATCTGTGCTGGACACAGGTGGAAGATACGTGTACGTACTGTGAGAAGGACCATGTGAAGGCACTTGATGGACTCTTTGTGATGCTCTATAAAGAGATCTGTGCTGGACGCAGGTGGTAGATACGTGTACGTACTCTGAGAAGGACCATGTGAAGGCACTTGATGGACTCTTTTTGATGCTCTATAAAGAGATCTGTGCTGGATGCAGGTGGTAGATACGTGTACGTACTGTGAGAAGGACCATGTGAAGGCACTTGATGGATTCTTTGTGATGTTGTATAAAGAGATCTGTGCTGGACACAGGTGGAAGATACATGTACGTACTGTGAGAAGGACCATGTGAAGGAACTTGATGGACTCTTTGTGATGCTCTATAAAGAGATCTGTGCTGGATGCAGGTGGTAGATACGTGTACGTACTGTGAGAAGGACCATGTGAAGGCACTTGATGGATTCCACTGGGAAAGAGACACTGTCACAAGGAGCTTACATTCTAATTAGAAATCATGACAACATACAGAGACAGTAGGAGGAGAATCATAAGTGCAAGCACGAGGTTTAGTGAAGGAAGTGCAGAATGATTCTGATGTGACTAAGTGGCAAAAGGAGGATATTGTTACTGAGATGGCTCCTTGAGCAGGTGGGTTTTGAGGAGATGCTTGAAAGTGATGAGTGTGGATGATTGGTGAATGGTTATAGGAAGGGCATTCCACAGTCGAAGGGGCAGCCGGTGAAAAATATTTTAGAAGAGATGGCTTGAGTTGTGTAGGAAGAGGACAGGAAGAACCCTTGGGAAGACCATAGGGTGCGGGAAGGGGTGTAGCGGGAGATAAGAGCAGAAATGCAAGAGGGCACTGAAGAACACAGAGACTTACAGAAGAGGAGGAGAATCTTGTAAGAAATACGATAGAGGGATTAGCCAATAGAGGGATTTCAGGAGGAGATTTGAGGGAAGGTATCTGGGAGCAAATGTATTAATTCTTGAAGCTGAATTGAGAACAGACTGAAGTGGAGAAAGATGAGAGGCAGGAAGACCAGAAAGTAGAATGTTGCAGTAGTCAAGTCTAGAGAGATGAGACGCTGGAAGACCATAGAGGAGAATGTTGCAGTAGTCAAGTCTAGAGAGATGAGAAGCAGGAAGACCAGAGAGTAGAATGTTGCAGTAGTCAAGTCTAGAGAGATGAGAGGCAGGAAGACCAAGGAGTGAAATGTATATTGTGGTATTATGATGTATATAAATGTATGTTATGATGTTATGGTGTATATAAATGTATATTATTGTGTTATGGTGTATATAAATGTATGTTATGGTGTTATGGTGTATATAAATGTATATTATGGTATTATGATGTATATAAATGTATGTTATGGTGTTATGGTGTATATAAATGTATATTATGGTATTATGGTGTATATAAATGTATATTATGGTGTATATAAATGTATATTATGGTGTTATGGTGTATATAAATGTATGTTATGGTGTTATGGTGTATATAAATGTATATTATTGTGTTATGGTGTATATAAATGTATATTATGATATTATGGTGTATATAAATGTATATTATGGTGTATATAAATGTATATTATGGTATTATGGTGTATATAAATGTATATTATGGTGTATATATAAATGTATATTATGGTGTTATGGTGTATATAAATGTATGTTATGGTGTATATAAATGTATATTATGGTATTATGGTGTATATAAATGTATATTATGGTGTATATATAAATGTATATTATGGTGTTATGGTGTATATAAATGTATGTTATGGTACATATAAATGTATATTATGGTATTATGGTGTATATAAATGTATATTATGGTGTATATATAAATGTATATTATGGTGTTATGGTGTATATAAATGTATGTTATTGTGTATATAAATGTATATTATGATTTTATGGTGTATATAAATGTATATTATGGTGTATATAAATGTATATTATGGTATTTTGGTGTATATAAATTTATGTTATGGTGTATATAAATGTATATTATGGTAATATGGTGTATATAAATGTATATTATGGTGTATATAAATGTATATTATGGTGTTATGGTGTATATAACTGTATATTATGGTGTATATATAAATGTATATTATGGTGTTATGGTGTATATAAATGTATATTATGATATTATGATGTATATAAATGTATGTTATGGTGTATATAAATGTATATTATGGTATTATGGTGTATATAAATGTATATTATGGTGTATATATAAATGTATATTATGGTGTTATGGTGTATATAAATGTATGTTATGGTGTATATAAATGTATATTATGGTATTATGGTGTATATAAATGTATATTATGGTGTATATAAATGTATATTATGGTGTTATGGTGTATATAAATGTATGTTATGGTGTATATAAATGTATATTATGGTGTATATATAAATGTATATTATGGTGTTATGGTGTATATAAATGTATGTTATGGTGTATATAAATGTATATTAAGGTATTATGGTGTATATAAATGTATGTTATGGTGTATATAAATGTATATTATGGTATTATGGTGTATATAAATGTATATTATGGTGTATATAAATGTATGTTATGGTGTATATAAATGTATATTATGGTGTATATATAAATGTATATTATGGTGTTATGGTGTATATAAATGTATATTATGGTATTATGGTGTATATAAATGTATGTTATGGTGTATATAAATGTATATTATGGTATTATGGTGTATATAAATGTATGTTATGGTGTATATAAATGTATATTATGGTATTATGGTGTATATAAATGTATATTATGGTGTATATAAATGTATATTATGGTATTTTGGTGTATATAAATTTATGTTATGGTGTATATAAATGTATATTATGGTAATATGGTGTATATAAATGTATATTATGGTGTATATAAATGTATATTATGGTGTTATGGTGTATATAACTGTATATTATGGTGTATATATAAATGTATATTATAGTGTTATGGTGTATATAAATGTATATTATGATATTATGATGTATATAAATGTATGTTATGGTGTATATAAATGTATATTATGGTATTATGGTGTATATAAATGTATATTATGGTGTATATATAAATGTATATTATGGTGTTATGGTGTATATAAATGTATGTTATGGTGTATATAAATGTATATTATGGTATTATGGTGTATATAAATGTATATTATGGTGTATATAAATGTATATTATGGTGTTATGGTGTATATAAATGTATGTTATGGTGTATATAAATGTATATTATGGTGTATATATAAATGTATATTATGGTGTTATGGTGTATATAAATGTATGTTATGGTGTATATAAATGTATATTAAGGTATTATGGTGTATATAAATGTATGTTATGGTGTATATAAATGTATATTATGGTATTATGGTGTATATAAATGTATATTATGGTGTATATAAATGTATGTTATGGTGTATATAAATGTATATTATGGTGTATATATAAATGTATATTATGGTGTTATGGTGTATATAAATGTATATTATGGTATTATGGTGTATATAAATGTATGTTATGGTGTATATAAATGTATATTAAGGTATTATGGTGTATATAAATGTATGTTATGGTGTATATAAATGTATATTATGGTGTATATATAAATGTATATTATGGTGTTATGGTGTATATAAATGTATGTTATGGTGTATATAAATGTATATTAAGGTATTATGGTGTATATAAATGTATGTTATGGTGTATATAAATGTATATTATGGTATTATGGTGTATATAAATGTATATTATGGTGTATATAAATGTATGTTATGGTGTATATAAATGTATATTATGGTGTATATATAAATGTATATTATGGTGTTATGGTGTATATAAATGTATATTATGGTATTATGGTGTATATAAATGTATGTTATGGTGTATATAAATGTATATTAAGGTATTATGGTGTATATAAATGTATGTTATGGTGTATATAAATTAGAGATGCACCGATACCACTTTTTTAAGACCGAGTACAAGTACCGATACTTTTTTCAAGTACTCGCCGATACCAATTACCGATACTTTTTTTGGGGTCATTTGCCAGTTTTCCAGGTACTTAAAGCGCATATATTATATATATAATATATATGCTTTAGGTACTTGGAAAACTGGCAAATGACCTCAAAAAAGTATTGGTGAGTACTTGAAATATAATATTATATATATATATATATAATATATATATATAATATACACACACACACACACCACCTCTTGACTGTCCCCTTTTGCCTCTTTCTCCCCCTCTTGATTCCCACCTTTTACTTCATTCTCCCCCTCTTCAGCTTTTGCCTTGGCTTTTTCTCTTCCTTTTGATCCCCCTTTGTCCCCCTCCTTGACTCTTGATCCCACTCTTTTGCCTGTCTTGCTCTCTCCTGATCCCCCCTCTTTTTTGCCTTTTCTTAGTTCCCCTCCTTTTGTCTCCTGATCTTTACTCCTTTTGCCTTTTTTTTCCCCCTTTTTCTTAGTCCCTTTTTTCTCCCTCCTTTTCACTCCTCTTTGCCTCTCACCACCCGCTCCCATCTAGCCTCCCATACTCTCCTCTGCCGGGTGCTCGTTGTTCTCTCGCGAGCCCCGGCAGAAGTCAGCGTCAGAGCGTTGCCATGGTAACCCGCGGCAACGCTCATACGCTACTTGAGGGAGAGAGGCAACCGGGGAGCATTGTGAGCAGCTCCCCGGTTCCCTCACTGCAGCACCGACCCTGACACAGGGTATCGGTGCTGGCATCGGCCGCATTTGCACGAGTACAAGTACTCGCGCAAATGCTGGTATCGGCACCGATACCGATACCAGTATCGGTATCGGTGCAACCCTAATATAAATGTATATTATGATATTATGGTGTATATAAATGTATATTATGGTGTATATAAATGTATATTATGGTGTATATAAATGTATGTTATGGTGTATATAAATGTATATTATGGTATTATGGTGTATATAAATGTATATTATGGTGTATATAAATGTATGTTATGGTGTATATAAATGTATATTATGGTGTATATATAAATGTATATTATGGTGTTATGGTGTATATAAATGTATGTTATGGTGTATATAAATGTATATTAAGGTATTATGGTGTATATAAATGTATGTTATGGTGTATATAAATGTATATTATGGTATTATGGTGTATATAAATGTATATTATGGTGTATATAAATATATGTTATGGTGTATATAAATGTATATTATGGTGTATATATAAATGTATATTATGGTGTTATGGTGTATATAAATGTATATTATGGTATTATGGTGTATATAAATTATGTTATGGTGTATATAAATGTATATTAAGGTATTATGGTGTATATAAATGTATATTATGGTGTATATAAATATATGTTATGGTGTATATAAATGTATATTATGGTGTATATATAAATGTATATTATGGTGTTATGGTGTATATAAATGTATATTATGGTATTATGGTGTATATAAATTATGTTATGGTGTATATAAATGTATATTAAGGTATTATGGTGTATATAAATGTATGTTATGGTGTATATAAATGTATATTAAGGTATTATGGTGTATATAAATGTATGTTATGGTGTATATAAATGTATATTATGATATTATGGTGTATATAAATGTATATTATGGTGTATATAAATGTATATTATGGTGTTATGGTGTATATAAATGTATATTATGGTGTATATAAATGTATATTATGGTATTATGGTGTATATATAAATGTATATTATGGTGTATATAAATGTATATTATGGTGTATATAAATGTATATTATGGTATTATGGTGTATATATAAATGTATATTATGGTGTATATAAATGTATATTATGGTGTTATGGTGTATATAAATGTATATTATGGTGTATATATAAATGTATATTATGGTGTATATAAATGTATGTTATGATGTTATGGTATATATATAAATGTATGTTATGCATCTTGATAAAGGTCCAGAGAAGGACCGAAACGCTGACCATACATTTTGCCTTTTAGACTTAATAAATCAATTGAAAAGTCCCACGGGTGCTGCCCCATCCTTTCTTTATTACACACACACACACACACACACACACATACACACACACACACACACACACACACACACACACATATAGATAGATAGATAGATAGATATATAGATAGATAGATAGATAGATAGGTAGATAGGTAGATAGATAGATAGATAGATAGATAGATAGATAGATAGATAGATAGATAGGTAGATAGGTAGATAGATATATTATCGTGTTCTATATAGGCGCTATGTCTGCGATCACTGCTCCCGGCCTCATACTTACGTGACGCTTCGTGGACACTGGATCTGCCCCCAAGTGCAGGGCTGGTACTCCGGCTTCACATACGTCTCTGCTCCATCCTCCACCATACAGCTGACTGTGCGGGTCACCACGTAAGCACACCAGTTCCTGCCGGGAGAGGAAAGGTTAACTGGGGGACTAAGTAAAACAGAGACGTAGTTAACATGTCTGAAAGAAGACAAGAATCCACCAAGTTCAGATCTCTCTCTGTATCACCCGGTTTATCTAGAAGAAAGGGCATAAACAACCTATTGATGTCATTTCCACCTAAATCCCAAGTGGGAAAAAAATGCCTCCAGACTCCATAATGAAAAAAAGTTATAAAATAGGGTGGGAAAAAGGGACTCGGAAATTTTCACCCGGGGGGACAGTGCGCACTTAAAACTGCCCAGTTTGTAGGTATGACTGACTGGTCATACCTTTCATGCAGTCTCCATAAAAATGTCACCCATTGTGCCCAAATGATCCCAAGAGAAAAAAAATGGTGTTTTTTTAACTTTTTTACAGTTTTCTTTAATTTTACAAAAATAAACTGTGGGTTATCCATTTAAGTAGGGTATCAAAAGAAAGCCCTATTTGTGAGTAGAAAACTGTATATAATTTATGTGGATAGATTAAAAGCCTCGGAAGGAAAACACTGCTGAACAAAGACATAGTCAAAAAGGTCAGAATTGCTCCGGTCCTTAAAGGGGTTAAGAACTGGTGCCCAAAATTGTACTCCATATTCTAGATGAGGCCTAACCAAGGATTTATACAGAGGTAGAACCTGTGTTTTATTTCAAAGAATGCCCTCATTTTATCAACCTCCAAAGGGTCTACATGTTCACTTGACTTTACCGGTATTAGAACCTGCAGCTCTGGGGTAGAACAGATTCCACGGGCTATCTCACTATTACGGTTACCAGTCTCTTCTGGACCTTGTCCTCGGTAAGTCATGTACACGATGGAGGAAATTCTGTGGTTTTATTTGACTATAGCCTGTCATTGTTGCTTCCTATATATATATATATATATATATATATATATATATATATATATATATATATATACATAAGAAAATAATGTATTTAGGGTGTCAGCCATAGCCTTATCTTCACTAATCAATTCTCCTGTCTCCTCCCAATATCAACCTTTAATCTTTTTGTTATTTATATTGAATTGTTTAAGATCATTCTTTCTCTATTTTGCAGTACTTTTTCTCGTTTTCGGTTTTACCTAACCTAATTACTTGTTTACAGATTCTGTTACATACTTCATATTTTTAAATGCTGCATCAGTTCCGTCTAACTTAAATAATTTAAAAGTCTGCATCTTATTTATTAAGCCACATTGGTCTTAATTTGCTCCTCTTGTACTTATTCTGCAATGGAATATATTGACGTATATATTTATGTAATGTTTCAAAGAAACTTCATCTTTCTTGTGCACTTTTTCTGCAAAGATTTAATCTCATTGAATGCCATTTAATACTGATTTTAGCTTTGTAAAATTAGCCTTTTTAAAATTCAATGTTTTGGTTAAACCTTTGCTACTGGGTTTCTGATAACAACACAAAAGATACAATTTCCTGGTCACTGCTGCCTAAATGTCCCTTTACCTGTATACTTTTCATCATGTCAGAATGGTTCGAGAGCACTAGGTCGAGCAAGCACTCTTTTCTAGTTGGCTCCTCTACTAGTTGGGACATAAAATTATCACTAATCATACTTAAAAAGTGATTTCCCTTTGTTTTGCTGAAGTCATATATGTCGGCATTCAATTTGAGGATAGATGAAATCTCCCATTATAATTACATTTCGTTGAACTAGAAGCCTTTTCCATATGCAGTAACAGCTGGACTTCCTCAATCTCCCCAATATTAGGTGGTTTGTGTGAAATTCTCATTAACATCTTTTATTATGTATGTCCCCAGTGTGTGTCTCAACCCACAGGTCCTCCACCTTTTCATTGGACCCTTCATTTAAATCTCCCCTTATCGTAGGTCATGCTTTATATAAAGGCATATCCCCCTTATCTTATTTACAATTTTCCTGATTAAAAGTGAATAGTCCTCTACATTGACTTCCCAATCATAGGTCTCATCTAACCAGATTTCAGACACACCAATCAGATCATACTGCTTATACACACCAATCAGATCGTACTGCTTATACACACCAATCAGATCATACTGCTTATACACACCAATCAGATCATACTGCTTATACACACCAATCAGATCATACTGCTCCTACACACCAATCAGATCATACTGCTTATACACACCAATCAGATCATACTGCTTATACACACCAATCAGATCATACTGCTTATACACACCAATCAGATCATACTGCTCATACACACCAATCAGATCGTACTGCTTATACACACCAATCAGATCATACTGCTTATACACACCAATCAGATCATACTGCTCCTACACACCAATCAGATCATACTGCTTATACACACCAATCAGATCATACTGCTTATACACACCAATCAGATCATACTGCTCAGACACACCAATCAGATCATACTGCTCATACACACCAATCAGATCATACTGCTTATGCACACCAATCAGATCATACTGCTTATACACACCAATCAGATCGTACTGCTTATACACACCAGTCAGATCATACTGCTTATACACACCAATCAGATCATACTGCTTATACACACCAATCAGATCATACTGCTTATGCACACCAATCAGATCATACTGCTTATACACACCAATCAGATCGTACTGCTTATACACACCAGTCAGATCATACTGCTTATACACACCAATCAGATCATACTGCTTATACACACCAATCAGATCGTACTGCTTATACACACCAATCAGATCATACTGCTTATGCACACCAATCAGATCATACTGCTTATACACACCAATCAGATCATACTGCTTATACACACCAATCAGATCATACTGCTTATACACACCAATCAGATCGTACTGCTTATACATACCAATCAGATCGTACTGCTTATACACACCAATCAGATCGTACTGCTTATACACACCAGTCAGATCATACTGCTTATACACACCAATCAGATCATACTGCTTATACACACCAATCAGATCATACTGCTTATACACACCAATCAGATCGTACTGCTTATACACACCAATCAGATCATACTGCTTATACACACCAATCAGATCATACTGCTTATACACACCAATCAGATCGTACTGCTTATACACACCAATCAGATCATACTGCTTATACACACCAATCAGATCATACTGCTTATACACACCAATCAGATCGTACTGCTTATACACACCAATCAGATCGTACTGCTTATACACACCAATCAGATCATACTGCTTATACACACCAATCAGATCATACTGCTTATACACACCAATCAGATCATACTGCTTATACACACCAATCAGATCATACTGCTCAGACACACCAATCAGATCATACTGCTCAGACACACCAATCAGATCATACTGCTCATACATTGCATTCATTTCTAGTTCCCCCATCTTACCAGCCAGACTGCGAGCATTTACATGCGTACATTTTATATATCTACGATTCTGAAGAACTGGAATCTATGAAATATGTTTTTCTATTTATCGGACCGTAACACAGGCACGTTGCTATAAGCTGAAGAATCCACCCCCGCCATCCCCATTTCCTCAGTCACACTCCATTCCCCATCCTGTGTTGTATCACCCTCCCCTTTTCTAGTTTAAAGTTTCCTCCAACATTCTAACCATCATAACTCCTAGCACAGTAGCCCCCTTTCCACTAAGGTGCAATCCATCTCCACTATTAAGATTGTTCCCAAGGGAAAAACACAGCTCAGTTCTCTAAAAACCCAACCCCCCTGCTTACACCAAGTCTTGTGAGATCGGTCAGTCCGTTAATGCCCCAGCTGTGGAATTTGTTCAAGCCTCTGGGTCATAGGTCCTAGTTCCACTAGGGTCAACTTAGCCTTTCATCCTTCTGAAGCAGATACAATAAGTACTGTTAAATCGTACATCTGTATCCCAAAATGTACTTCAAAATGAGAGACAATCTCACATATCCTTCCTGGTAAAATGCTTATGGACTGACCAGACAGGCCAAATGGTTCTTATCTGCTGTCAGTTTCTAGGTTTCTAATCTCCAAATACCAAAGAAGGAAACAATATCCCTATAGTTCTCACTAGAACAGTCAAACAATGGGGGAAAGAAGCTCTAAAACATAACCTTCTATAATTTCTTAGTAAAATACTTATTTTAGACACATTTTGAAAAGAAAGGAAACTAGAGGAAAATCAGAACCCTCATTAATATGTTTGCTGGGACAAAAATATCTGCTTGTCACCAGATCTCATTTCTACTCTGATAACAGGATGTAACCTATAGAGAGGTGCTTTCAACTAAAACAAATACAGGGGTATTTTACAGTAAGGGTTGTAAGGCTGTCAAATTCTTTTCCTCAGGAAGCTGTGTTTGCAGATACTATAGATGCTTTAAACATGCATATACCATTCTATTTCAGCACAATATTGAGAATAATAACAGCTGGTTACTGTGCAAATGGGGTGTTGATCGGTATATACAGATCATGTGGGTATTAGCAGTAACATGTAACAGATTGGAATATACGGATAACTTGTGTATCAGCAGATATTTGTAACAGATCATACTGACATGGGAATCACGGTACCTCTGTATTGTATCTCCCTCCCCACAATCATACTGACATGGGAATCACTGTACCTCTGTATTGTATCTCCCTCCCCACAATCATACTGACATAGGAATCACTGTGCTCTCTCTATTGGATCTCAGGTCTGAGTATTATTAGCATTTGGGGGTAATGTGCAGATATTCAAGGTAATACTAGTGTGAGTTCTAAAGTACAGGCTCTCTGGGTATTATCAGTAAAGGGATAATATATACTAGAGGTACAGGCTATCTGGGTATTATCAGTAAAGGGATAATATATACTAGAAGTACAGGCTCTCTGGGTATTATCAGTAGAGGGATAATGTATACTAGAAGTACAGGCTCCTTGGGTATTATCAGTAGAGGGATAATGTATACTAGAAGTACAGACTCTCTGGGTATTATCAGTAGAGGGATAATGTATACTAGAAGTACAGGCTCTCTGGGTATTATCAGTAGAGGGATAATGTATACTAGAAGTACAGGCTCCTTGGGTATTATCAGTAGAGGGATAATGTATACTAGAAGTACAGGCTCCTGGGGTATTATCAGTAAAGGGATAATATATACTAGAAGTACAGGCTCCTTGAGTATTATCAGTAGAGGGATAATGTATACTAGAAGTAAGGCTCTTTGGGTATTATCAGAAGAGGGATAATGTATACTAGAGGTACAGGCTCTCTGGGTATTATCAGTAAAGGGATAATGTATACTAGAGGTACAGGCACTCTGGGTATTATCAGTAAAGGGATAATGTATACTAGAAGTACAGGCTCCTTGAGTATTATCAGTAGAGGGATAATGTATACTAGAGGTACAGGCTCTCTGGGTATTATCAGTAAAGGGATAATATATACTAGAAGTACAGGCTCTCTGGGTATTATCAGTAAAGGGATAATATATACTAGAAGTACAGGCTCTCTGGGTATTATCAGTAAAACAATAATGTATACTAGAAGAACAGGCTCCATGGGTATTATCAGTAGAGGGATAATGTATACTAGAAATACAGGCTCTCTGGGTATTATCAGTAAAACAATAATGTATACTAGAAGAACAGGCTCCATGGGTATTATCAGTAGAGGGATAATGTATACTAGAAGTACATGCTCTCTGGGTATTATCAGTAGAGGGATAATGTATACTAGAAGTACAGAGTATCTGGGTATTATCAGTAGAGGGATAATGTATACTAGAAGTACAGGCTCTCAGGGTATTATCAGTAGAGGTATAATGTATACTAGAAGTACATGCTCTCTGGGTATTATCAGTAGAGGGATAATGTATACTGGAAGCACAGACTCTCTTGATATTATTAATAGAGGGATAATGTATACTAGAAGCACAGGCTCTCAGGGTATTATCAGTAGAGGTATAATGTATACTAGAAGTACATGCTCTCTGGGTATTATCAGTAGAGTGATAATGTATACTAGAAATACAGGCTATCTGGGTATTATCAGTAGAGGGATAATATATACTATAAGTACAGGCTCTCTGGGTATTATCAGTAGAGGGATAATGTATACTAGAAATACAGACTATCTGGGTATTATTAGAAGAGGGATAATGTATACTAGAAGTACAGACTCTTTAGGTATTATCAGTAGAGGGATAATGTATACTAGAAATACAGGCTATCTGGGTATTATTAGAAGAGGGATAATGTATACTAGAAGTACAGTCTATCTGGGTATTATCAGTAGAGTGATAATGTATACTAGAAGCACAGGCTCTCTGGGTATTATCAGTAGAGGGATAATGTATACTAGAAGTACATGCTCCTTGGGTATTATCAGTAGAGGGATAATATATACTAGAGGTACAGGCTCCTTGGTTATTATCAGTAGAGGGATAATGTATACTAGAAATACAGGCTATCTGGGTATTATCAGTACAGGGATAATGTAAACTAGAAGTACAGGCTCCTTGGGTATTATCGGTAGAGAGATAAAGTATACTAGAAGTACAGGCTTCTTGGGTATTATCAGTAGAGGGATAATGTATACTAGAAATACAGGCTTCTTGGGTATTATCAGTACAGGGATAATGTATACACACACACACACACACTTGGGACTACATTGGAAATTGCTCCAGAGGGCTTTTTTGTTGCTTTCCTCTGGATCAATAGGGGTGTTATTGGCATGGGCTGGACTTGATGGACGCATGTCTTTTTTCAGCCTTATCTACTGTGTTACTATGTTACTATGTACATACTAGAAGTACAGGCTCCTTGAGTATTATTAGTAGAGGGATAATGTATACTAGAAGTTCAGGTTCCTTGGGTATTATCAGTACAGGGATAATGTATACTAGAAGTACAGACTCTCTGGGTATTATCAGTAGAGGGATAATGTATACTAGAAGTACAGACTCTCTGGGTATTATCAGTAGAGGGATAATGTATACTAGAAATACAGGATATCTGGGTATTATCAGTAGAGGGGTAATGTATACTAGAAATACAGGCTATATGGGTATTATCAGTACAGGGATAATGTATACTAGAACTACAAGCTCTCTGGGTATTATTAGTACAGGGGTAATGTATACTAGAAGTACAGGCTCTTTGGGTATTGTCAGTAGAGGAATAATATATACTAGAAGTACAGGCTCCTTGGGTATTATCAGTAGAGGGATAATGTATACTAGAAGTACAGGCTCTCTGGGTATTATCAGTAGAGGGATAATGTACACTAGAAGTACAGGCTCTCTGGGTATTATCAGTAGAGGGATAATGTATCCTAGAAATACAGGCTCCTTGGGTATTATAAGTAGAGGGATAATGTATACTAGAAATACAGGCTATCTGGGTATGATCAGTACAGGGATAATGTATACTAGAAGTATAGGCACTCAGGGTATTATCAGTAGAGGGATAATGTAAATTAGAAGTACAGGCTTCTTGGGTATTATCAGTACAGGGATAATGTATACTAGAAGTAAAGGCTCTTTGGGTATTATCAGTAGAGGGATAATGTATACTAGAAATACAGGCTTTCTGGGTGTTATCATTAGAGGGATAATGTATACTAGAGGTACAGGCTATCTGGGTGTTATCAGTAGAGGGATAATGTATACTAGAGGTACAGGCACTCTGGGTATTATCAGTAGAGGGATAATGTATACTAGAAGCACATACTATCTGGGTATTATCATTACAGGGATAATATATACTAGAAATACAGACTCCTTGGGTATTATTAGTAGAGGGATAATGTATACTAGAAGTACAGGCTATCTGGGTATTATCAGTAGAGGGATAATGTATACTAGAAGTACAGCCCATCTGGGTATTATCAGTAGAGGGATAATGTATACTAGAGGTACAGGCTCTCTGGGTATTATCAGTAGAGGGATAATGTATACTAGAAGTACAGGCTATCTGGGTATTATCAGTAGAGGGATAATGTATACTAGAAGTACAGGCTCTCTGGGTATTATCAGTAGAGGGATAATGTATACTAGAAGCACAGGTTCTCTGGGTATTATCAGTAAAACAATAATGTATACTAGAAGTATAGGCTCCTTGGGTATTATCAGTAGAGGGATAATGTATACTAGAAGTACAGGCTCATTGGGTATTATCAGTAGAGGGATAATGTATACTAGAAGTACAGGCTCTCTGGGTATTATCAGTAGAGGGATAATGTATACTAGAAGTACAGCCTATCTGGGTATTATCAGTAAAACAATAATGTATACTAGAAGTATAGGCTCCTTGGGTATTATCAGTAGAGGGATAATGTATACTAGAAGTACAGGCTCATTGCGTATTATCAGTAGAGGGATAATGTATAGTAGAAGTACAGGCTCTCTGGGTATTATCAGTAGAGGGATAATGTATACTAGAAGTACAGCCTATCTGGGTATTATCAGTAGAGGGATAATGTATACTAGAAGTACAGACTCTCTGGATATTATAAATAGAGGGATAATGTATACTAGAAGTACAGCCTATCTGGGTATTATCAGTAGAGGGATAATGTATACTAGAAGAACAGACTCTCTGGATATTATAAATAGAGGGATAATGTATACTAGAAGAACAGGCTCCTTGGGTATTATCAGTAGAGGGATAATGTATACTAGAAATACAGGCTAACTGGGTATTATAAGAAGAGGGATAATGTGTACTAGAAATACAGGCTCTCTGGGTATTATCAGTAGAGGGATAATGTATACTAGAAATACAGGCTATCTGGATATTATCAGTGGAGGGATAATGTATACTAGAAATACAGGCTATCTGGGTATTATTAGAAGAGGGATAATGTATACTAGAAGTACAGGCTCCTTGGGTATTATCAGTAGAGGGATAATGTATACTAGAAATACAGGCTAACTGGGTATTATAAGAAGAGGGATAATGTGTACTAGAAATACAGGCTCTCTGGGTATTATCAGTAGAGGGATAATGTATACTAGAAATACAGGCTATCTGGGTATTATCAGTAGAGGGATAATGTATACTAGAAGTACAGACTCTCTGGGTATTATAAGTAGAGGGATAATGTATACTAGAAATACAGGCTCTCTGGGTATTATCAGTAGAGGGATAATGTATACTAGAAATACAGGCTGTCTGGGTATTATTAGTACAGGGATAATGTATACTAGAAGTACAGGCACTCTGGGTATTATCGGTAGAGGGATAATGCATACTAGAAGTACAGACTCTCTGGGTATTATCAGTAGAGGGATAATGTATACTAGAGGTACAGGATATCTGGGTATTATCAGTAGAGGGATAATGTATACTAGAAAAACAGGCTATCTGGGTATTGTCAGTAGAGGGATAATGTATACTAGAAGTACAGGCTCTTTGGGTATTGTCAGTAGAGGGATAATGTATACTAGAAGTACAGGCTCTTTGGGTATTGTCAGTAGAGGGATAATATATACTAGAAGTACAGGCTCTCTGTGTGTTATCAGTAGAGGGATAATATATACTAGAAGTACAGGCTCCTTGGGTATTAACAGTAGAGGGATAATGTATACTAGAAGTACAGGCTCTCTGGGTATTATCAGTACAGGGATAATGTATCCTAGAAGTACAGACTCTCTGGGTATGATCAGTACAAGGATAATGTATACTAGAAGTACAGGCTCCTTGGGTATTATAAGTAGAGGGATAATGTATACTAGAAATACAGGCTATATGGGTATTATCAGTAGAGGGATAATGTATACTAGAGGTACAGGCACTCTGGGTATTATCAGTAGAGGGTTAATGTAAACTAGAAATACAGGCTCTCTAGGTATTATCAGTAGATAATTAGCCACTGGGGGTAATGTGCAGGATCTCTGGGTATTATTAGTAACTGGGGGTAATGTGCAGGATCTCTGGGTATTATTATTAGTAACTGGGGGGTAATGTGCAGGATATCTGGGTATTATTATTATTAGTAACTGGGGGGTAATGTACAGGATATCTGGGTATTATTATTAGTAACTGGGGGGTAATGTGCAGGATCTCTGGGTATTATTATTAGTAACTAGGGGGTAATGTGCAGGATATCTGGGTATTATTATTAGTAACTGGGGGGTAATGTGCAGGATATATGGATATTATTATTAGTAACTGGGGGGTAATGTACAGGATCTCTGGGTATTATTATTAGTAACTGAGGGGTAATGTACAGGATATCTGGGTATTATTATTAGTAACTGGGGGGTAATGTGCAGGATCTCTGGGTATTATTAGTAACTGGGGGTAATGTGCAGGATCTCTGGGTATTATTATTAGTAACTGGGGGTAATGTACAGGATCTCTGGGTATTATTATTAGTAACTGGGGGGTAATGTACAGGATTTCTGGGTATTATTATTAGTAACTGGGGGGTAATGTGCAGGATCTCTGGGTATTATTATTAGTAACTGAGGGTAATGTGCAGTGTCTCTGGGTATTATTATTAGTAACTGGGGGGTAATGTACAGGATCTCTGGGTATTATTATTAGTAACTGGGGGGTAATGTACAGGATATCTGGGTATTACTATTAGTAACTGGGGGGTAATGTACAGGATCTCTGGGTATTATTATAAGTAACTGGGGGGTAATGTACAGGATATCTGGGTATTATTATTAGTAACTGGGGGGTAATTTACAGGATCTCTGGGTATTATTATTAGTAACTGGGGGTAATGTGCAGGATCTCTGGTATTATTATTAGTAACTGGGGGTAATGTACAGGATCTCTGGTATTATTATTAGTAACTGGGGGGTAATGTACAGGATCTCTGGGTATTATTATTAGTAACTGGGGGTAATGTACAGGATCTCTGGGTATTATTATTAGTAACTGGGGGGTAATGTGTAGGATATCTGGGTATTATTATTTGTAACTGGGGGGTAATGTACAGGATCTCTGGGTATTATTATTAGTAACTGGGGGGTAATGTACAGGATCTCTGGGTATTATTATTAGTAACTGGGGGTAATGTACAGGATCTCTGGGTATTATTATTAGTAACTGGGGGGTAATGTACAGGATCTCTGGGTATTATTATTAGTAACTGGGGGGTAATGTACAGGATATCTGGGTATTATTATTAGTAACTGGGGGTAATGTACAGGATCTCTGGGTATTATTATTAGTAACTGGGGGGTAATGTGCAGGATCTCTGGGTATTATTATTAGTAACTGGGGGGTAATGTACAGGATCTCTGGGTATTATTATTAGTAACTGGGGGGTAATGTACAGGATATCTGGGTATTATTATTAGTAACTGGGGGGTAATGTACAGGATCTCTGGGTATTATTATTAGTAACTGGGGGTAATGTACAGGATCTCTGGGTATTATTATTAGTAACTGGGGGGTAATGTACAGGATATCTGGGTATTATTATTAGTAACTGGGGGGTAATGTACAGGATCTCTGGGTATTATTATTAGTAACTGGGGGGTAATGTACAGGATATCTGGGTATTATTATTAGTAACTGGGGGTAATGTACAGGATCTCTGGGTATTATTATTAGTAACTGGGGGGTAATGTGCAGGATCTCTGGGTATTATTATTAGTAACTGGGGGGTAATGTACAGGATCTCTGGGTATTATTATTAGTAACTGGGGGGTAATGTGTAGGATATCTGGGTATTATTATTAGTAACTGGGGGGTAATGTACAGGATCTCTGGGTATTATTATTAGTAACTGGGGGGTAATGTACAGGATATCTGGGTATTATTATTAGTAACTGGGGGGTAATGTACAGGATCTCTGGGTATTATTATTAGTAACTGGAGGGTAATGTACAGGATATCTGGGTATTATTATTAGTAACTGGGGGGTAATGTACAGGATCTCTGGGTATTATTATTAGTAACTGGGGGTAATGTACAGGATCTCTGGGTATTATTATTAGTAACTGGGGGGTAATGTACAGGATATCTGGGTATTATTATTAGTAACTGGGGGGTAATGTACAGGATCTCTGGGTATTATTATTAGTAACTGGGGGTAATGTACAGGATCTCTGGGTATTATTATTTGTAACTGGGGGGTAATGTACAGGATATCTGGGTATTATTATTAGTAACTGAGGGGTAATGTACAGGATCTCTGGGTATTATTATTAGTAACTGGGGGGTAATGTACAGGATCTCTGGGTATTATTATTAGTAACTAGGGGGGGTAATGTACAGGATCTCTAGGTATTATTATTAGTAACTGGGGGTAATGTACAGGATATCTGGGTATTATTATTAGTAACTGGGGGTAACGTACAGGATATCTGGGTATTATTATTAGTAACTGGGGGTAATGTACAGGATATCTGGGTATTATTATTAGTAACTGGAGGGTAATGTACAGGATCTCTGGGTATTATTATTAGTAACTGGAGGGTAATGTACAGGATCTCTGGGTATTATTATTAGTAACTGGGGGTAATGTACAGGATATCTGGGTATTATTATTAGTAACTGGGGGGTAATGTGCAGGATATCTGGGTATTATTATTAGTAACTGGGGGGTAATGTACAGGATATCTGGGTATTATTATTAGTAACTGGAGGGAAATGTACAGGATATCTGGGTATTATTATTAGTAACTGGAGGGTAATGTACAGGATCTCTGGGTATTATTATTAGTAACTGGGGGGTAATGTACAGGATATCTGGGTATTATTATTAGTAACTGGGGGGTAATGTACAGGATCTCTGGGTATTATTATTAGTAACTGGGGGTAATGTACAGGATCTCTGGGTATTATTATTAGTAACTGGGGGGTAATGTGCAGGATCTCTGGGTATTATTATTAGTAACTGGGGGTAATGTACAGGATCTCTGGGTATTATTATTAGTAACTGGGGGGTAATGTGCAGGATCTCTGGGTATTATTATTAGTAACTGGGGGGTAATGTGCAGGATCTCTGGTATTATTATTAGTAACTGGGGGTAATGTACAGGATATCTGGTATTATTATTAGTAACTGGAGGTAATGTGCAGGATCTCTGAGTATTATTATTAGTAACTGGGGGGTAATGTACAGGATATCTGGGTATTATTATTAGTAACTGGGGGTAATGTACAGGATCTATGGGTATTATTATTAGTAACTGGGGGGTAATGTACAGGATCTCTGGTATTATTAT
Organism: Rhinophrynus dorsalis; assembly: GCA_037306005.1. Classification (NCBI taxonomy): domain Eukaryota; kingdom Metazoa; phylum Chordata; class Amphibia; order Anura; family Rhinophrynidae; genus Rhinophrynus; species Rhinophrynus dorsalis. The sequence continues at coordinate 571,059,039 of CM074720.1, forward strand.
TAGTAACTGGGGGTAATGTACAGGATATCTGGTATTATTATTAGTAACTGGTGGTAATGTACAGGATATTTGGGTATTATTATTAGTAACTGGGGGGTAATGTGCAGGATCTCTGGGTATTATTATTAGTAACTGGGGGGTAATGTACAGAATATCTGGGTATTATTATTAGTAACTGGGGGGTAATGTACAGGATCTCTGGGTATTATTATTAGTAACTGGGGGTAATGTACAGGATCTCTGGGTATTATTATTAGTAACTGGGGGGTAATGTACAGGATCTCTGGGTATTATTATTAGTAACTGGGGGGTAATGTACAGGATATCTGGGTATTATTATTAGTAACTGGGGGGTAATGTACAGGATCTCTGGGTATTATTATTAGTAACTGGGGGTAATGTACAGGATCTCTGGGTATTATTATTAGTAACTGAGGGGTAATGTACAGGATATCTGGGTATTATTATTAGTAACTGGGGGGTAATGTACAGGATCTCTGGAATTATTATTAGTAACTGGGGGGGTAATGTACAGGATCTCTGGGTATTATTATTAGTAACTGGGGGTAATGCACAGGATATCTGGGTATTATTATTAGTAACTGGGGGGTAATGTACAGGATATCTGGGTATTATTATTAGTAACTGGAGGTAATGTACAGGATCTCTGGGTATTATTATTAGTAACTGGGGGTAATGTACAGGATCTCTGGGTATTATTATTAGTAAGTGGGGGGTAATGTACAGGATCTCTGGGTATTATTATTAGTAACTGGGGGTAATGTACAGGATCTCTGGGTTTTATTATTAGTAACTGGTGATAATGTGCAGGATCTCTGGGTATTATTACTAGTAACTGGAGGGAAATGTACAGGATATCTGGGTATTATTATTAGTAACTGGAGGGTAATGTACAGGATATCTGGGTATTATTATTAGTAACTGGGGGGTAATGTACAGGATATCTGGGTATTATTATTAGTAACTGGGGGTAATTTACAGGATCTCTGGGTATTATTATTAGTAACTGAGGGGTAATGTACAGGATATCTGGGTATTACTATTAGTAACTGGGGGTAATGTACAGGATCTCTGGGTATTATTATTAGTAACTGGGGGTAATGTGCAGGATATCTGGGTATTATTATTAGTAACTGGGGGGTAATGTACAGGATATCTGGGTATTATTATTAGTAACTGAGGGGTAATGTGCAGGATATCTGGGTCATTTTATTAGTAACTGGGGGGTAATGTGCAGGATATCTGGGTATTATTATTAGTAACTGGGGGGTAATGTACAGGATCTCTGGGTATTATTATTAGTAACTGGGGGTAATGTACAGGATATCTGGGTATTATTATTAGTAACTGGGGGTAATGTACAGGATATCTGGGTATTATTATTAGTAACTGGGGGGTAATGTGCAGGATATCTGGGTATTATTATTAGTAACTGGGGGGTAATGTGCAGGATCTCTGGTATTATTATTAGTAACTGGGGGGTAATGTACAGGATATCTGGGTATTATTATTAGTAACTGGGGGGTAATGTGCAGGATATCTGGGTATTATTATTAGTAACTGGGGGTAATGTACAGGATATCTGGGTATTATTATTAGTAACTGGGGGGTAATGTGCAGGATCTCTGGGTATTATTATTAGTAACTGAGGGTAATGTGCAGGATCTCTGGGTATTATTATTAGTAACTGGAGGGTAATGTACAGGATATCTGGGTATTATTATTAGTAACTGGGGGGTAATGTACAGGATATCTGGGTATTATTATTAGTAACTGGGGGGTAATGTACAGGATCTCTGGGTATTATTATTAGTAACTGGGGGGTAATGTACAGGATCTCTGGGTATTATTATTAGTAACTGGGGGGTAATGTACAGGATCTCTGGGTATTATTATTAGTAACTGGGGGTAATGTGCAGGATCTCTGGGTATTATTATTAGTAACTGGGGGGTAATGTGCAGGATATCTGGGTATTATTATTAGTAACTGGGGGGTAATGTACAGGATATCTGGGTATTATTATTAGTAACTGGAGGGTAATGTACAGGATCTCTGGGTATTATTATTAGTAACTGGGGGGTAATGTAGAGGATATCTGGGTATTATTATTAGTAACTGGGGGGTAATGTGCAGGATATCTGGGTATTATTATTAGTAACTGGGGGGTAATGTACAGGATATCTGGTATTATTATTAGTAACTGGGGGGTAATGTACAGGATCTCTGGGTATTATTAATAGTAACTGGGGGTAATGTACAGGATATCTGGGTATTATTAGTAACTTGGGGTAATGTACAGGATCTCTGGGTATTATTATTAGTAACTGTGGGGTAATGTACAGGATATCTAGGTATTAATATTAGTAACTGGGGGTAATGTACAGGATCTCTGGGTATTATTAGTAACTGGGGGTAATGTACAGGATCTCTGGGTATTATTATTAGTAACTGGGGGGTAATGTACAGGATATCTAGGTATTATTATTAGTAACTGAGGGTAATGTACAGGATCTCTGGGTATTATTAGTAACTGGGGGGTAATGTACAGGATATCTGGGTATTATTATTAGTAACTGGGGGGTAATGTGCAGGATATCTAGGTATTATTATTAGTAACTGGGGGTAATGTACAGAATCTCTGGGTATTATTATTAGTAACTGGGGGGGAATGTACAGGATCTCTGGGTATTATTATTAGTAACTGGGGGTAATGTACAGGATCTCTGGGTATTATTATTAGTAACTGGGGGGTAATGTACAGGATATCTGGTTATTATTATTAGTAACTGGAGGGTAATGTACAGGATCTCTGGGTATTATTATTAGTAACTGGGGGGTAATGTACAGGATATCTGGGTATTATTATTAGTAACTGGGGGGTAATGTACAGGATCTCTGGGTATTATTATTAGTAACTGGGGGGTAATGTACAGGATCTCTGGGTATTATTAGTAACTGGAGGGTAATGTACAGGATATCTGGGTATTATTATTAGTAACTGGGGGGTAATGTGCAGGATTTCTGGGTATTATTATTAGTAACTGGGGGGTAATGTACAGGATCTCTGGGTATTATTATTAGTAACTGGAGGGTAATGTACAGGATCTCTGGGTATTATTATTAGTAACTGGGGGGTAATGTGCAGGATCTCTGGGTATTATTATTAGTAACTGGGGGGTAATGTACAGGATATCTGGGTATTATTATTGGTAACTGGGGGGTAATGTGCAGGATCTCTGGGTATTATTATTAGTAACTGGGGGGTAATGTACAGGATCTCTGGGTATTATTAATAGTAACTGGGGGGTAATGTGCAGGATCTCTGGGTATTATTATTAGTAACTGGGGGGTAATGTACAGGATATCTGGGTATTATTATTAGTAACTGGAGGGTAATGTACAGGATCTCTGGGTATTATTATTAGTAACTGGGGGGTAATGTACAGGATATCTGGGTGATATTATTAGTAACTGGGGGGTAATGTACAGGATATCTGGATATTATTATTAGTAACTGGGGGGTAATGTACAGGATCTCTGGGTATTATTATTAGTAACTGGAGGGTAATGTACAGGATCTCTGGGTATTATTATTAGTAACTGGAGGGTAATGTACAGGATCTCTGGGTATTATTATTAGTAACTGGGGGGTAATGTACAGGATCTCTGGGTATTATTATTAGTAACTGAGGGGTAATGTACAGGATCTCTGGGTATTATTATTAGTAACTGGAGGGTAATGTACAGGATCTCTGGGTATTATTATTAGTAACTGGGGGGTAATGTACAGGATCTCTGGGTATTATTATTAGTAACTGGAGGTAATGTAGAGGATCTCTGGGTATTATTATTAGTAACTGGGGGGGTAATGTACAGGATATCTGGGTATTATAATTAGTAACTGGGGGAGGTAATGTACAGGATATCTGGGTATTATTATTAGTAACTGAGGGGTAATGTACAGGATCTCTGGGTATTATTATTAGTAACTGGAGGGTAATGTACAGGATATCTGGGTATTATTATTAGTAACTGGGGGGTAATGTACATGATCTCTGGGTATTATAATTAGTAACTGGGGGGGTAATGTACAGGATCTCTGGGTATTATTATTAGTAACTGGAGGTAATGTACAGGATATCTGGGTATTATTATTAGTAACTGGAGGGTAATGTACAGGATCTCTGGGTATTATTATTAGTAACTGGGGGGTAATGTACAGGATCTCTGGGTATTATTATTAGTAACTGGAGGGTAATGTACAGGATATCTGGGTATTATTATTAGTAACTGGGGGTAATGTACAGGATCTCTGGGTATTATTATTAGTAACTGGGGGGTAATGTACAGGATATCTGGGTATTATTATTAGTAACTGGGGGGTAATGTACAGGATCTCTGGGTATTATTATTAGTAACTGGAGGGTAATGTACAGGATCTCTGGTATTATTATTTGTAACTGGGGGTAATGTACAGGATATCTGGGTATTATTATTAGCAACTGGAGGGTAATGTACAGGATCTCTGGGTATTATTATTAGTAACTGGGGGGTAATGTACAGGATATCTGGGTATTATTATTAGTAACTGGAGGGTAATGTACAGGATCTCTGGGTATTATTATTAGTAACTGGGGGGTAATGTACAGGATCTCTGGGTATTATTATTAGTAACTGGAGGGTAATGTACAGGATCTCTGGGTATTATTATTATTAACTGGAGGGTAATGTACAGGATCTCTGGGTATTATTATTAGTAACTGGGGGGTAATGTACAGGATATCTGGGTATTATTATTAGTAACTGGGGGGTAATGTACAGGATCTCTGGGTATTATTATTAGTAACTGGGGGGTAATGTACAGGATATCTGGGTATTATTATTAGTAACTGGAGGGTAATGTACAGGATCTCTGGGTATTATTATTAGTAACTGGGGGTAATGTACAGGATCTCTGGGTATTATTATTAGTAACTGGGGGGTAATGTACAGGATCTCTGGGTATTATTATTAGTAACTGGGGGATAATGTACAGGATATCTGGTATTATTATTAGTAACTGGGAGGTAATGTACAGGATATCTGGGTATTATTATTAGTAACTGGGGGTAATGTGCAGGATATCTGGGTATTATTATTAGTAACTGGGAGGTAATGTACAGGATATCTGGGTATTATTATTAGTAACTGAGTGGTAATGTACAGGATATCTGGGTATTATTATTAGTAACTGGAGGGTAATGTTCAGGATCTCTGGGTATTATTATTAGTAACTGGGGGGTAATGTACAGGATCTCTGGATATTATTATTAGTAACTGGGGGTAATGTACAGGATCTCTGGGTATTATTATTAGTAACTGAGGGGTAATGTGCAGGATATATGGGTATTATTATTAGTAACTGAGGGGTAATGTACAGGATCTCTGGGTATTATTATTAGTAACTGGGGGGTAATGTACAGGATATCTGGGTATTATTATTAGTAACTGGGGGTAATGTACAGGATATCTGGGTATTATTATTAGTAACTGGGGGTAATGTGCAGGATCTCTGGGTATTATTATTAGTAACTGGAGGGTAATGTACAGGATCTCTGGGTATTATTATTAGTAACTGGGGGGTAATGTACAGGATCTCTGGGTATTATTATTAGTAACTGGGGGTAATGTACAGGATATCTGGGTATTATTATTAGTAACTGGGGGGTAATGTACAGGATCTCTGGTATTATTATTAGTAACTGGGGGGTAATGTACAGGATCTCTAGGTATTATTATTAGTAACAGGGGGGTAATGTGCAGGATCTCTGGGTATTATTATTAGTAACTGGGGGGTAATGTGCAGGATATCTGGGTATTATTATTAGTAACTGGGGGTAATGTGCAGGATCTCTGGGTATTATTATTAGTAACTGGGGGGTAATGTGCAGGATCTCTGGTATTATTATTAGTAACTGGAAAATGTACAGGATATCTGGGTATTATTATTAGTAACTGGGGGGTAATGTGCAGGATATCTGGGTATTATTATTAGTAACTGGGGGGTAATGTACAGGATCTCTGGGTATTATTATTAGTAACTGGGGGGTAATGTACAGAATATCTGGGTATTATTATTAGTAACTGGGGGGTAATGTACAGGATTTCTGGGTATTATTATTAGTAACTGGGGGTAATGTACAGGATATCTGGGTATTATTATTAGTAACTGGGGGGTAATGTACAGAATATCTGGGTATTATTATTGGTAACTGGGGGGTAATGTACAGGATATCTGGGTATTATTATTAGTAACTGGGGGGTAATGTACAGAATATCTGGGTATTATTATTGGTAACTGGGGGGTAATGTACAGAATATCTGGGTATTATTATTGGTAACTGGGGGGTAATGTACAGGATCTCTGGGTATTATTATTAGTAACTGGGGGGTAATGTACAGAATATCTGGGTATTATTATTAGTAACTGGGGGGTAATGTACAGAATATCTGGGTATTATTATTAGTAACTGGGGGGTAATGTACAGGATATCTGGGTATTACTATTAGTAACTGGGGGTAATGTACAGGATATCTGGGTATTATTATTAGTAACTGGGGGGTAATGTACAGGATATCTGGGTATTATTATTAGTAACTGGGGGTAATGTACAGGATATCTGGGTATTATTATTAGTAACTGGGGGTAATGTACAGGATCTCTGGGTATTATTATTAGTAACTGGGGGGTAATGTACAGGATCTCTGGGTATTATTATTAGTAACTGGGTGTAATGTACAGGATATCTGGGTATTATTATTAGTAACTGGGGGGTAATGTACAGGATCTCTAGGTATTATTATTAGTAACAGGGGGGTAATGTGCAGGATCTCTGGGTATTATTATTAGTAACTGGGGGGTAATGTGCAGGATATCTGGGTATTATTATTAGTAACTGGGGGTAATGTGCAGGATCTCTGGGTATTATTATTAGTAACTGGGGGGTAATGTGCAGGATCTCTGGTATTATTATTAGTAACTGGAAAATGTACAGGATATCTGGGTATTATTATTAGTAAATGGGGGGTAATGTGCAGGATATCTGGGTATTATTATTAGTAACTGGGGGGTAATGTACAGGATCTCTGGGTATTATTATTAGTAACTGGGGGGTAATGTACAGAATATCTGGGTATTATTATTAGTAACTGGGGGGTAATGTACAGGATATCTGGGTATTATTATTAGTAACTGGGGGTAATGTACAGGATATCTGGGTATTATTATTAGTAACTGGGGGGTAATGTACAGAATATCTGGGTATTATTATTGGTAACTGGGGGGTAATGTACAGAATATCTGGGTATTATTATTGGTAACTGGGGGGTAATGTACAGGATCTCTGGGTATTATTATTAGTAACTGGGGGGTAATGTACAGAATATCTGGGTATTATTATTAGTAACTGGGGGGTAATGTACAGAATATCTGGGTATTATTATTAGTAACTGGGGGGTAATGTACAGGATATCTGGGTATTACTATTAGTAACTGGGGGTAATGTACAGGATATCTGGGTATTATTATTAGTAACTGGGGGGTAATGTACAGGATATCTGGGTATTATTATTAGTAACTGGGGGTAATGTACAGGATCTCTGGGTATTATTATTAGTAACTGGGGGGTAATGTACAGGATCTCTGGGTATTATTATTAGTAACTGGGGGGTAATGTACAGGATCTCTGGGTATTATTATTAGTAACTGGGGGTAATGTACAGGATATCTGGGTATTATTATTAGTAACTGGGGGTAATGTACAGGATCTCTGGGTATTATTATTAGTAACTGGGGGGTAATGTACAGGATCTCTGGGTATTATTATTAGTAACTGGAGGGTAATGTACAGGATCTCTGGGTATTATTATTAGTAACTGGGGGTAATGTACAGGATATCTGGGTATTATTATTAGTAACTGGGGGGCAATGTACAGGATATCTGGGTATTATTATTAGTAACTGGGGGGTAATGTACAGGATCTCTGGGTATTATTATTAGTAACTGGGGGTAATGTACAGGATATCTGGGTATTATTATTAGTAACTGGGGGGTAATGTACAGGATCTCTGGGTATTATTATTAGTAACTGGGGGTAATGTACAGGATCTCTGGGTATTACTATTAGTAACTGGGGGTAATGTGCAGGATCTCTGGGTATTATTATTAGTAACTGGGGGTAATGTACAGGATATCTGGGTATTATTATTAGTAACTGGGGGGTAATGTACAGGATCTCTGGGTATTATTATTAGTAACTGGGGGGTAATGTACAGGATATCTGGGTATTATTATTAGTAACTGGGGGGTAATGTACAGGTTCTCTGGGTATTATTATTAGTAACTGGGGGGTAATGTACAGGATCTCTGGGTATTATTATTAGTAACTGGGGGTAATGTACAGGATATCTGGGTATTATTATTAGTAACTGGGGGTAATGTACAGGATATCTGGGTATTATTATTAGTAACTGGGGGGTAATGTACAGGATCTCTGGGTATTATTATTAGTAACTGGGGGTAATGTACAGGATCTCTGGGTATTATTATTAGTAACTGGGGGGTAATGTACAGGATCTCTGGGTATTATTATTAGTAACTGGGGGGTAATGTACAGGATATCTGGGTATTATTATTAGTAACTGGGGGGTAATGTGCAGGATATCTGGGTATTACTATTAGTAACTGGGGGTAATGTACAGGATCTCTGGGTATTATTATTAGTAACTGGGGGTAATGTACAGGATATCTGGGTATTATTATTAGTAACTGGGGGGTAATGTACAGGATCTCTGGGTATTATTATTAGTAACTGGGGGTAATGTACAGGATCTCTGGGTATTATTATTAGTAACTGGGGGTAATGTACAGGATCTCTGGGTATTATTATTAGTAACTGGGGGGTAATGTACAGGATCTCTGGGTATTATTATTAGTAACTGGGGGGTAATGTACAGGATCTCTGGGTATTATTATTAGTAACTGGGGGGTAATGTACAGGATCTCTGGGTATTATTATTAGTAACTGGGGGGTAATGTACAGGATCTCTGGGTATTATTATTAGTAACTGGGGGGTAATGTGCAGGATCTCTGGGTATTATTATTAGTAACTGGGGGGTAATGTACAGGATCTCTGGGTATTATTATTAGTAACTGGGGGGTAATGTACAGGATATCTGGGTATTATTATTCGTAACTGGGGGTAATGTACAGGATCTCTGGGTATTATTATTAGTAACTGGGGGTAATGTACAGGATCTCTGGGTATTATTATTAGTAACTGGGGGTAATGTACAGGATATCTGGGTATTATTATTAGTAACTGGGGGGTAATGTACAGGATCTCTGGGTATTATTATTAGTAACTGGGGGGTAATGTACAGGATATCTGGGTATTATTATTAGTAACTGGAGGGTAATGTACAGGATCTCTGGGTATTATTATTAGTAACTGGGGGGTAATGTACAGGATCTCTGGGTATTATTATTAGTAACTGGGGGGTAATGTGCAGGATCTCTGGGTATTATTATTAGTAACTGGGGGTAATGTACAGGATATCTGGGTATTATTATTAGTAACTGGGGGGTAATGTACAGGATCTCTGGGTATTATTATTAGTAACTGGGGGGTAATGTACAGGATATCTGGGTATTATTATTAGTAACTGAGGGGTAATGTACAGGATATCTGGGTATTATTATTAGTAACTGGGGGTAATGTACAGGATATCTGGTATTATTATTAGTAACTGGGGGTAATGTACAGGATATCTGGGTATTATTATTAGTAACTGGGGGTAATGTACAGGATATCTGGGTATTATTATTAGTAACTGGGTGGTAATGTACTGGATCTCTGGGTATTATTATTAGTAACTGGGGGGTAATGTACAGGATCTCTGGGTATTATTATTAGTAACTGGGGGGTAACGTACAGGATATCTGGGTATTATTATTAGTAACTGGGGGTAATGTACAGGATATCTGGGTATTATTATTAGTAACTGGAGGGTAATTTACAGGATCTCTGGGTATTATTATTAGTAACTGGGGGTAATGTGCAGTGTCTCTGGGTATTATTATTAGTAACTGGGGGGTAATGTACAGGATCTCTGGGTATTATTATTAGTAACTGGAGGGTAATGTACAGGATATCTGGTATTATTATTAGTAACTGGAGGGTAATGTACAGGATCTCTGGGTATTATTATTAGTAACTGGGGGGTAATGTACAGGATCTCTGGGTATTATTATTAGTAACTGGGGGTAATGTACAGGATATCTGGGTATTATTATTAGTAACTGAGGGGTGATGTACAGGATCTCTGGGTATTATTATTAGTAACTGGGGGTAATGTACAGGATCTCTGGGTATTATTATTAGTAACTGGGGGTAATGTGCAGGATATCTGGGTATTATTATTAGTAACTGGGGGGTAATGTACAGGATATCTGGGTATTATTATTAGTAACTGGGGGGTAATGTGCAGGATCTCTGGGTATTATTATTAGTAACTGGGGGGTAATGTACAGGATCTCTGGGTATTATTATTAGTAACTGAGGGTAATGTACAGGATATCTGGGTATTATTATTAGCAACTGGGGGTAATGTACAGGATATCTGGGTATTATTATTAGTAACTGGGGGTAATGTACAGGATCTCTGGGTATTATTATTAGTAACTGGGGCGTAATGTACAGGATATCTGGGTATTATTATTAGTAACTGGGGGTAATGTACAGGATATCTGGGTATTATTATTAGTAACTGGGGGTAATGTACAGGATCTCTGGGTATTATTATTAGTAACTGGGGGTAATGTGCAGGATATCTGGGTATTATTATTAGTAACTGGGGGGTAATGTACAGGATATCTGGATATTATTATTAGTAACTGGGGGTAATGTGCAGGATATCTGGGTATTATTATTAGTAACTGGGGGTAATGTACAGGATCTCTGGGTATTATTATTAGTAACTGGGGGTAATGTACAGGATATCTGGGTATTATTATTAGTAACTGGGGGTAATGTACAGGATCTCTGGGTATTATTATTAGTAACTGGGGGTAATGTGCAGGATATCTGGGTATTATTATTAGTAACTGGGGGTAATGTACAGGATCTCTGGGTATTATTATTAGTAACTGGGGGGTAATGTACAGGATCTCTGGGTATTACTATTAGTAACTGGGGGGTAATGTACAGGATCTCTGGGTATTATTATTAGTAACTGGGGGTAATGTACAGGATATCTGGGTATTATTATTAGTAACTGGGGGTAATGTACAGGATCTCTGGGTATTATTATTAGTAACTGGGGGGTAATGTACAGGATATCTGGGTATTATTATTAGTAACTGGGGGGTAATGTGCAGGATCTCTGGGTATTATTATTAGTAACTGGGGGGTAATGTACAGGATCTCTGGGTATTATTATTAGTAACTGGGGGTAATGTACAGGATATCTGGGTATTATTATTAGTAACTGGGGGGTAATGTACAGGATATCTGGGTATTATTATTAGTAACTGGGGGTAATGTACAGGTTCTCTGGGTATTATTATTAGTAACTGGGGGGTAATGTACAGGATATCTGGTATTATTATTAGTAACTGGGGGTAATGTACAGGATCTCTGGGTATTATTATTAGTAACTGGGGGTAATGTACAGGATATATGGGTATTATTATTAGTAACTGGGGGTAATGTACAGGATATCTGGGTATTATTATTAGTAACTGGAGGGTAATGTACAGGATATCTGGGTATTATTATTAGTAACTGGGGGTAATGTACAGGATCTCTGGGTATTATTATTAGTAACTGGGGGGTAATGTGCAGGATCTCTGGGTATTATTATTAGTAACTGGGGGGTAATGTACAGGATATCTGGGTATTATTATTAGTAACTGGAGGTAATGTACAGGATCTCTGGGTATTATTATTAGTAACTGGGGGTAATGTACAGGATCTCTGGGTATTATTATTAGTAACTGGGGGTAATGTACAGGATCTCTGGGTATTATTATTATTAACTGGGGGGTAATGTACAGGATCTCTGGGTATTATTATTAGTAACTGGTGGTAATGTACAGGATCTCTGGGTATTATTATTAGTAACTGGTGGTAATGTACAGGATCTCTGGGTATTATTATTAGTAACTGGGGGTAATGTACAGGATCTCTGGTTATTATTATTAGTAACTGGGGGGTAATGTACAGGATATCTGGGTATTATTATTAGTAACTGGGGGTAATGTACAGGATCTCTGGGTATTATTATTAGTAACTGGGGGTAATGTACAGGATATCTGGGTATTATTATTAGTAACTGGGGGGTAATGTACAGGATCTCTGGGTATTATTATTATTAACTGGGGGTAATGTACAGGATCTCTGGTATTATTATTAGTAACTGGGGGTAATGTACAGGATCTCTGGGTATTATTATTATTAACTGGGGGTATTGTACAGGATATCTGGGTATTATTATTAGTAACTGGAGGTAATGTAGAGGATCTCTGGGTATTATTATTAGTAACTGGAGGGTAATGTACAGGATATCTGGGTATTATTATTAGTAACTGGGGGGTAATGTGCAGGATCTCTGGGTATTATTATTAGTAACTGGGGGGTAATGTACAGGATATCTGGGTATTATTATTAGTAACTGGGGGGTAATGTACAGGATATCTGGGTATTATTATTAGTAACTGGGGGTAATGTGCAGGATATCTGGGTATTATTATTAGTAACTGGGGGGTAATGTACAGGATCTCTGGGTATTATTATTAGTAACTGGAGGGTAATGAACAGGATATCTGGGTATTATTATTAGTAACTGGGGGTAATGTACAGGATATCTGGGTATTATTATTAGTAACTGGAGGGTAATGTACAGGATATCTGGGTATTATTATTAGTAACTGGGGGGTAATGTGCAGGATCTCTGGGTATTATTATTAGTAACTGGGGGGTAATGTACAGGATCTCTGGGTATTATTATTAGTAACTTGGGGGTAATGTGCAGGATCTCTGGGTATTATTATTAGTAACTGGAGGGTAATGTACAGGATCTCTGGGTATTATTATTAGTAACTGGGGGGTAATGTACAGGATCTCTGGGTATTATTATTAGTAACTGGGGGGTAATGTACAGGATCTCTGGGTATTATTATTAGTAACTGGAGGGTAATGTACAGGATCTCTGGGTATTATTATTAGTAACTGGAGGGTAAAGTACAGGATATCTGGGTATTATTATTAGTAACTGGGGGGTAATGTACAGGATCTCTGGGTATTATTATTAGTAACTGGGGGGTAATGTACAGGATATCTGGGTATTATTATTAGTAACTGGGGGGTAATGTACAGGATCTCTGGGTATTATTATTAGTAACTGGGGGGTAATGTACAGGATCTCTGGGTATTATTATTAGTAACTGGGGGGTAATGTACAGGATATCTGGGTATTATTATTAGTAACTGGGGGAGGTAATGTACAGGATCTCTGGGTATTATTATTAGTAACTGGGGGGTAATGTACAGGATATCTGGGTATTATTATTAGTAACTGGGGGTAATGTACAGGATATCTGGGTATTATTATTAGTAACTGGGGGTAATGTACAGGATCTCTGGGTATTATTATTAGTAACTGGAGGGTAATGTACAGGATATCTGGGTATTATTATTAGTAACTGGGGGGTAATGTACAGGATCTCTGGGTATTATTATTAGTAACTGGGGGTAATGTACAGGATCTCTGGGTATTATTATTAGTAACTGGGGGTAATGTACAGGATCTCTGGGTATTATTATTAGTAACTGGGGGGTAATGTACAGGATCTCTGGGTATTATTATTAGTAACTGGGGGGTAATGTACAGGATCTCTGGGTATTATTATTAGTAACTGGGGGGTAATGTACAGGATCTCTGGGTATTATTATTAGTAACTGGGGGGTAATGTACAGGATCTCTGGGTATTATTATTAGTAACTGGGGGGTAATGTGCAGGATCTCTGGGTTTGGGTATTATTATTAGTAACTGGGGGGTAATTGTACAGGATCTCTGGTATTATTATTAGTAACTGGGGTAATGTACAGGATATCTGGGTATTATTATTAGTAACTGGGGTAATGTACAGGGATCTCTGGGTATTATTATTAGTAACTGGGGGGTAATGTACAGGATCTCTGGGTATTATTATAGTAACTGGGGGTAATGTACAGGATATCTGGGTATTATTATTAGTAACTGGGGGTAATGTACAGGATCTCTGGTATTATTATTAGTAACTGGGGGGTAATGTACAGGATCTCTGGGTATTATTATTAGTAACTGGAGGGTAATGTACAGGATATCTGGGTATTATTATTAGTAACTGGGGGTGAATGTACAGATCTCTGGGTATTATTATTAGTAACTGGGGGGTAATGTACAGGATCTCTGGGTATTATTATTGTAACTGGGGGTAATGTACAGGATATCTGGGTATTATTATTAGTAACTGGGGGGTAATGTACAGGATCTCTGGGTATTATTATTAGTAACTGGGGGGTAATGTACAGGATATCTGGGTATTATTATTAGTAACTGAGGGGTAATGTACAGGATATCTGGGTATTATTATTAGTAACTGGGGGTTGGGTTAGATGTACAGGATATCTGGTATTATTATTAGTAACTTGGGGTAATGTACAGGATATCTGGGTATTATTATTAGTAACTGGGGTAATGTACAGGATATCTGGGTATTGATTATTAGTAACTGGGGGGTAATGTACAGGATATCTGGGTATTATTATTAGTAACTGGGGGTAATGTACAAGGATCTCTGGGGTATTATTATTAGTAACTGGGGGGTAATGTACAGGATATCTGGGTATTATTATTAGTAACTGGGGGTAATGTACAGGATATCTGGGTATTATTATTAGTAACTGGAGGTAATTTACAGGATCTCTGGGTATTATTATTAGTAACTGGGGGTAATGTGCAGTGTCTCTGGGTATTATTATTAGTAACTGGGGGGTTAATGTACAGGATCTCTGGGTATTATTATTAGTAACTGGAGGGTAATGTACAGGATATCTGGTATTATTATTAGTAACTGGAGGGTAATGTACAGGATCTCTGGGTATTATTATTAGTAACTGGGGGGTAATGTACAGGATCTCTGGGTATTATTATTAGTAACTGGGGGTAATGTACAGGATATCTGGGTATTATTATTAGTAACTGAGGGGTGATGTACAGGATCTCTGGGTATTATTATTAGTAACTGGGCGGTAATGTACAGGATCTCTGGGTATTATTATTAGTAACTGGGGGTAATGTGCAGGATATCTGGGTATTATTATTAGTAACTGGGGGGTAATGTACAGGATATCTGGGTATTATTATTAGTAACGGGGGGGTAATGTACAGGATCTCTGGGTATTATTATTAGTAACTGGGGGTAATGTACAGGATATCTGGGTATTATTATTAGTAACTGGGGGTAATGTACAGGATCTCTGGGTATTATTATTAGTAACTGGGGGTAATGTACAGGATCTCTGGGTATTATTATTAGTAACTGGGGCGTAATGTACAGGATATCTGGGTATTATTATTAGTAACTGGGGTAATGTACAGGATATCTGGGTATTATTATTAGTAACTGGGGGTAATGTACAGGATCTCTGGGTATTATTATTAGTAACTGGGGGTAATGTGCAGGATATCTGGGTATTATTATTAGTAACTGGGGGTAATGTACAGGATATCTGGATATTATTATTAGTAACTGGGGGTAATGTGCAGGATATCTGGGTATTATTATTAGTAACTGGGGTAATGTACAGGATCTCTGGGTATTATTATTAGTAACTGGGGGTAATGTACAGGATATCTGGGTATTATTATTAGTAACTGGGGTAATGTACAGGATCTCTGGGTATTATTATTAGTAACTGGGGTAATGTACAGGATATCTGGGTATTATTATTAGTAACTGGGGGTAATGTACAGGATCTCTGGGTATTATTATTAGTAACTGGGGGGTAATGTACAGGATCTCTGGGTATTATATTAGTAACTGGGGGGTAATGTACAGGATCTCTGGGTATTATTATTAGTAACTGGGGGTAATGTACAGGATCTCTGGGTATTATTATTAGTAACTGGGGGGTAATGTACAGATTCTCTGGGTATTATTATTAGTAACTGGGGGTAATGTACAGGATATCTGGGTATTATTATTAGTAACTGGGGGTAATGTACAGGATCTCTGGGTATTATTATTAGTAACTGGGGGGTAATGTACAGATCTCTGGGTATTATTATTAGTAACTGGGGGGTAATGTGCAGGATCTCTGGGTATTATTATTAGTAACTGGGGGGTAATGTACAGGATCTCTGGGTATTATTATTAGTAACTGGGGGTAATGTACAGGATCTCTGGGTATTATTATTAGTAACTGGGGGGTAATGTACAGGATATCTGGGTATTATTATTAGTAACTGGGGGTAATGTACAGGATCTCTGGGTATTATTATTAGTAACTGGGGGGTAATGTACAGGATATCTGGTATTATTATTAGTAACTGGGGGTAATGTACAGGATCTCTGGGTATTATTATTAGTAACTGGGGGTAATGTACAGGATATATGGGTATTATTATTAGTAACTGGGGGTAATGTACAGGATATCTGGGTATTATTATTAGTAACTGGAGGGTAATGTACAGGATATCTGGGTATTATTATAGTAACTGGGGGTAATGTACAGGATCTCTGGGTATTATTATTAGTAACTGGGGGGTAATGTGCAGGATCTCTGGGTATTATTATTAGTAACTGGGGGGTAATGTACAGGATATCTGGGTATTATTATTAGTAACTGGAGGTAATGTACAGGATCTCTGGGTATTATTATTAGTAACTGGGGGTAATGTACAGGATATCTGGGTATTATTATTAGTAACTGGGGGTAATGTACAGGATCTCTGGGTATTATTATTAGTAACTGGGGTAATGTACAGGATCTCTGGGTATTATTATTATTAACTGGGGGGTAATGTACAGGATCTCTGGGTATTATTATTAGTAACTGGGGGGTAATGTACAGGATCTCTGGGTATTATTATCAGTAACTGGTGGTAATGTACAGGATCTCTGGGTATTATTATTAGTAACTGGTGGTAATGTACAGGATCTCTGGGTATTATTATTAGTAACTGGGGGTAATGTACAGGATCTCTGGGTATTATTATTAGTAACTGGGGGGTAATGTACAGGATATCTGGGTATTATTATTAGTAACTGGGGGTAATGTACAGGATCTCTGGGTATTATTATTAGTAACTGGGGGTAATGTACAGGATATCTAGGTATTATTATTAGTAACTGGGGGGTAATGTACAGGATCTCTGGGTATTATTATTATTAACTGGGGGTATTGTACAGGATCTCTGGTATTATTATTAGTAACTGGGGGTAATGTACAGGATCTCTGGGTATTATTATTATTAACTGGGGGTATTGTACAGGATATCTGGGTATTATTATTAGTAACTGGAGGTAATGTAGAGGATCTCTGGGTATTATTATTAGTAACTGGAGGGTAATGTACAGGATCTCTGGGTATTATTATTAGTAACTGAGGGTAATGTACAGGATATCTGGGTATTATTATTAGTAACTGGGGGGTAATGTACAGGATATCTGGGTATTATTATTAGTAACTGGGGGTAATGTACAGGATATCTGGGTATTATTATTAGTAACTGGGGGTAATGTACAGGATATCTGGGTATTATTATTAGTAACTGGGGGTAATGTGCAGGATCTCTGGGTATTATTATTAGTAACTGGGGGGTAATGTACAGGATATCTGGGTATTATTATTAGTAACTGGAGGGTAATGTACAGGATATCTGGGTATTATTATTAGTAACTGGAGGGTAATGTACAGGATATCTGGGTATTATTATTAGTAACTGGGGGTAATGTACAGGATATCTGGGTATTATTATTAGTAACTGGGGGGTAATGTGCAGGATCTCTGGGTATTATTATTAGTAACTGGGGGGTAATGTACAGGATATCTGGGTATTATTATTAGTAACTGGGGGTAATGTACAGGATATCTGGGTATTATTATTAGTAACTGGGGGTAATGTGCAGGATATCTGGGTATTATTATTAGTAACTGGGGGGTAATGTACAGGATCTCTGGGTATTATATTAGTAACTGGAGGGTAATGTACAGGATATCTGGGGTATTATTATTAGTAACTGGGGGTAATGTACAGGATATCTGGGTATTATTATTAGTAACTGGAGGGTAATGTACAGGATATCTGGGTATTATTATTAGTAACTGGGGGGTAATGTGCAGGATCTCTGGGTATTATTATTAGTAACTGGGGGGTAATGTACAGGATCTCTGGTATTATTATTAGTAACTTGGGGTAATGTGCAGGATCTCTGGGTATTATTATTAGTAACTGGAGGGTAATGTACAGGATCTCTGGGTATTATTATTAGTAACTGGGGGGTAATGTACAGGATCTCTGGGTATTATTATTAGTAACTGGGGGTAATGTACAGGATCTCTGGGTATTATTATTAGTAACTGGAGGGTAATGTACAGGATCTCTGGGTATTATTATTAGTAACTGGAGGGTAATGTACAGGATATCTGGGTATTATTATTAGTAACTGGGGGGTAATGTACAGGATCTCTGGGTATTATTATTAGTAACTGGGGGTAATGTACAGGATATCTGGGTATTATTATTAGTAACTGGGGGGTAATGTACAGGATCTCTGGGTATTATTATTAGTAACTGGGGGGTAATGTACAGGATCTCTGGGTATTATTATTAGTAACTGGGGGTAATGTACAGGATATCTGGGTTATTATTATTAGTAACTGGGGGAGGTAATGTACAGGATCTCTGGGTATTATTATTAGTAACTGGGGGGTAATGTACAGGATATCTGGGTATTATTATTAGTAACTGGGGGTAATGTACAGGATATCTGGGTATTATTATTAGTAACTGGGGGTAATGTACAGGATCTCTGGGTATTATTATTAGTAACTGGAGGGTAATGTACAGGATATCTGGGTATTATTATTAGTAACTGGGGGGTAATGTACAGGATCTCTGGGTATTATTATTAGTAACTGGGGGGTAATGTACAGGATCTCTGGGTATTATTATTAGTAACTGGGGGGTAATGTACAGGATATCTGGGTATTATTATTAGTAACTGGGGGGTAATGTGCAGGATCTCTGGGTATTATTATTAGTAACTGGGGTAATGTGCAGGATCTCTGGGTATTATTATTAGTAACTGGGGTAATGTACAGGATATTGGGTATTATTATTAGTAACTGGGGTAATGTGCAGGATCTCTGGGTATTATTATTAGTAACTGGGGGTAATGTACAGGATATCTGGGTATTATTATAGTAACTGTAGGGTAATGTACAGAATCTCTGGGTATTATTATTAGTAACTGGGGGGTAATGTACAGGATCTCTGATTATTATTATTAGTAACTGGAGGGTAATGTACAGGATATCTGGGTATTATTATTAGCCACTGGGGGTAATGTACAGGATATCTGGGTATTATTATTAGTAACTGGGGGTAATGAACAGGATCTCTGGGTATTATTATTAGTAACTGGGGGTAATGTACAGGATCTCTGGGTATTATTATTAGCAACTGGGGGTAATGTACAGGATCTCTGGGTATTATTATTAGTAACTGGAGGGTAATGTACAGGATATCTGGGTATTATTATTAGCCACTGGGGGTAATGTACAGGATATCTGGGTATTATTATTAGTAACTGGGGGTAATGTACAGGATATCTGGGTATTATTATTAGTAACTGGGGGGTAATGTACAGGATCTCTGGGTATTATTATTAGTAACTGGGGGTAATGTACAGGATCTCTGGGTATTATTATTAGTAACTGGGGGTAATGTACAGGATATCTGGTATTATTATTAGTAACTGGAGGGTAATGTACAGGATCTCTGGGTATTATTATTAGTAACTGGGGGGTAATGTACAGGATCTCTAGGTATTATTATTAGTAACTGGGGGGTAATGTACAGGATCTCTGGGTATTATTATTAGTAACTGGGGGGTAATGTACAGGATCTCTGGGTATTATTATTAGTAACTGGGGGTAATGTACAGGATATCTGGGTATTATTATTAGTAACTGGGGGGTAATGTACAGGATATCTGGGTATTATTATTAGTAACTGGGGGGTAATGTGCAGGATCTCTGGGTATTATTATTAGTAACTGGGGGTAATGTGCAGGATCTCTGGTATTATTATTAGTAACTGGGGTTAATGTACAGGATCTCTGGGTATTATTATTAGTAACTGGGGGGTAATGTACAGGATATCTGGGTATTATTATTAGTAACTGGGGGGTAATGTGCAGGATTTCTGGGTATTATTATTAGTAACTGGGGGGTAATGTACAGGATCTCTGGGTATTATTAATAGTAACTGGAGGGTAATGTACAGGATCTCTGGGTATTATTATTAGTAACTGGGGGGTAATGTGCAGGATCTCTGGGTATTATTATTAGTAACTGGGGGGTAATGTACAGGATATCTGGGTATTATTATTGGTAACTGGGGGGTAATGTGCAGGATCTCTGGGTATTATTATTAGTAACTGGGGGGTAATGTACAGGATCTCTGGGTATTATTAATAGTAACTGGGGGGTAATGTGCAGGATCTCTGGGTATTATTATTAGTAACTGGGGGGTAATGTACAGGATATCTGGGGTATTATTATTAGTAACTGGAGGGTAATGTACAGGATCTCTGGGTATTATTATTAGTAACTGGGGGTAATGTACAGGATATCTGGGTAATATTATTAGTAACTGGGGGGTAATGTACAGGATATCTGGATATTATTATTAGTAACTGGGGGGTAATGTACAGGATCTCTGGGTATTATTATTAGTAACTGGAGGGTAATGTACAGGATCTCTGGGTATTATTATTAGTAACTGGAGGGTAATGTACAGGATCTCTGGGTATTATTATTAGTAACTGGGGGTAATGTACAGGATCTCTGGGTATTATTATTAGTAACTGAGGGGTAATGTACAGGATCTCTGGGTATTATTATTAGTAACTGGAGGGTAATGTACAGGATCTCTGGGTATTATTATTAGTAACTGGGGGGTAATGTACAGGATCTCTGGGTATTATTATTAGTAACTGGAGGGGTAATGTACAGGATCTCTGGGTATTATTATTAGTAACTGGAGGTAATGTACAGGATATCTGGGTATTATTATTAGTAACTGGAGGGTAATGTACAGGATCTCTGGGTATTATTATTAGTAACTGGGGGGTAATGTACAGGATCTCTGGGTATTATTATTAGTAACTGGAGGGTAATGTACAGGATATCTGGGTATTATTATTAGTAACTGGGGGTAATGTACAGGATCTCTGGGTATTATTATTAGTAACTGGGGGGTAATGTACAGGATATCTGGGTATTATTATTAGTAACTGGGGGTAATGTACAGGATCTCTGGGTATTATTATTAGTAACTGGAGGGTAATGTACAGGATCTCTGGTATTATTATTTGTAACTGGGGGTAATGTACAGGATATCTGGGTATTATTATTAGCAACTGGAGGGTAATGTACAGGATATCTGGGTATTATTATTAGCAACTGGAGGGTAATGTACAGGATATCTGGGTATTATTATTAGTAACTGGAGGGTAATGTACAGGATCTCTGGGTATTATTATTAGTAACTGGGGGGTAATGTACAGGATCTCTGGGTATTATTATTAGTAACTGGAGGGTAATGTACAGGATCTCTGGGTATTATTATTATTAACTGGAGGGTAATGTACAGGATCTCTGGGTATTATTATTAGTAACTGGGGGGTAATGTACAGGATATCTGGGTATTATTATTAGTAACTGGGGGGTAATGTACAGGATCTCTGGGTATTATTATTAGTAACTGGGGGGTAATGTACAGGATATCTGGGTATTATTATTAGTAACTGGAGGGTAATGTACAGGATCTCTGGGTATTATTATTAGTAACTGGGGTAATGTACAGGATCTCTGGGTATTATTATTAGTAACTGGGGGGTAATGTACAGGATCTCTGGGTATTATTATTAGTAACTGGGGGATAATGTACAGGATATCTGGTATTATTATTAGCAACTGGGAGGTAATGTACAGGATATCTGGGTATTATTATTAGTAACTGGGGGTAATGTGCAGGATATCTGGGTATTATTATTAGTAACTGGGAGGTAATGTGCAGGATATATGGGTATTATTATTAGTAACTGAGGGGTAATGTACAGGATCTCTGGGTATTATTATTAGTAACTGGGGGGTAATGTACAGGATATCTGGGTATTATTATTAGTAACTGGGGGTAATGTACAGGATATCTGGGTATTATTATTAGTAACTGGGGGTAATGTGCAGGATCTCTGGGTATTATTATTAGTAACTGGGGGGTAATGTACAGGATATCTGGGTATTATTATTAGTAACTGGAGGGTAATGTACAGGATCTCTGGGTATTATTATTAGTAACTGGGGGGTAATGTACAGGATATCTGGGTAATATTATTAGTAACTGGGGGGTAATGTACAGGATATCTGGATATTATTATTAGTAACTGGGGGGTAATGTACAGGATCTCTGGGTATTATTATTAGTAACTGGAGGGTAATGTACAGGATCTCTGGGTATTATTATTAGTAACTGGAGGGTAATGTACAGGATCTCTGGGTATTATTATTAGTAACTGGGGGTAATGTACAGGATCTCTGGGTATTATTATTAGTAACTGAGGGGTAATGTACAGGATCTCTGGGTATTATTATTAGTAACTGGAGGTAATGTACAGGATCTCTGGGTATTATTATTAGTAACTGGGGGGTAATGTACAGGATCTCTGGGTATTATTATTAGTAACTGGAGGGGTAATGTACAGGATCTCTGGGTATTATTATTAGTAACTGGAGGTAATGTACAGGATATCTGGGTATTATTATTAGTAACTGGAGGGTAATGTACAGGATCTCTGGGTATTATTATAGTAACTGGGGGTAATGTACAGGATCTCTGGGTATTATTATTAGTAACTGGAGGGTAATGTACAGGATATCTGGGTATTATTATTAGTAACTGGGGTAATGTACAGGATCTCTGGGTATTATTATTAGTAACTGGGGGGTAATGTACAGGATATCTGGGTATTATTATTAGTAACTGGGGGGTAATGTACAGGATTCTGGGTATTATTATTAGTAACTGGAGGGTAATGTACAGGATCTCTGGTATTATTATTTGTAACTGGGGGTAATGTACAGGATATCTGGGTATTATTATTAGCAACTGGAGGGTAATGTACAGGATATCTGGGTATTATTATTAGCAACTGGAGGGTAATGTACAGGATATCTGGGTATTATTATTAGTAACTGGAGGGTAATGTACAGGATCTCTGGGTATTATTATTAGTAACTGGGGGGTAATGTACAGGATCTCTGGGTATTATTATTAGTAACTGGAGGGTAATGTACAGGATCTCTGGGTATTATTATTATTAACTGGAGGGTAATGTACAGGATCTCTGGTATTATTATTAGTAACTGGGGGGTAATGTACAGGATATCTGGGTATTATTATTAGTAACTGGGGGGTAATGTACAGGATCTCTGGGTATTATTATTAGTAACTGGGGGGTAATGTACAGGATATCTGGGTATTATTATTAGTAACTGGAGGGTAATGTACAGGATCTCTGGGTATTATTATTAGTAACTGGGGGTAATGTACAGGATCTCTGGGTATTATTATTAGTAACTGGGGGGTAATGTACAGGATCTCTGGGTATTATTATTAGTAACTGGGGGATAATGTACAGGATATCTGGTATTATTATTAGCAACTGGGAGGTAATGTACAGGATATCTGGGTATTATTATTAGTAACTGGGGGTAATGTGCAGGATATCTGGGTATTATTATTAGTAACTGGGAGGTAATGTGCAGGATATATGGGTATTATTATTAGTAACTGAGGGGTAATGTACAGGATCTCTGGGTATTATTATTAGTAACTGGGGGGTAATGTACAGGATATCTGGGTATTATTATTAGTAACTGGGGGTAATGTACAGGATATCTGGGTATTATTATTAGTAACTGGGGGTAATGTGCAGGATCTCTGGGTATTATTATTAGTAACTGGAGGGTAATGTACAGGATCTCTGGGTATTATTATTAGTAACTGGGGGTAATGTACAGGATATCTGGGTATTATTATTAGTAACTGGGGGTAATGTGCAGGATCTCTGGGTATTATTATTAGTAACTGGAGGGTAATGTACAGGATCTCTGGGTATTATTATTAGTAACTGGGGGGTAATGTACAGGATCTCTAGGTATTATTATTAGTAACAGGGGGGTAATGTGCAGGATCTCTGGGGTATTATTATTAGTAACTGGGGGGTAATGTGCAGGATATCTGGGTATTATTATTAGTAACTGGGGTAATGTGCAGGATCTCTGGGTATTATTATTAGTAACTGGGGGGTAATGTGCAGGATCTCTGGTATTATTATTAGTAACTGGAAAATGTACACGATATCTGGGTATTATTATTAGTAACTGGGGGGTAATGTGCAGGATATCTGGGTATTATTATTAGTAACTGGGGGTAATGTACAGGATCTCTGGGTATTATTATTAGTAACTGGGGGGTAATGTACAGAATATCTGGGTATTATTATTAGTAACTGGGGGGTAATGTACAGGATATCTGGGTATTATTATTAGTAACTGGGGGTAATGTGCAGGATATCTGGGTATTATTAGTAACTGGGAGGTAATGTGCAGGATATATGGGTATTATTATTAGTAACTGAGGGGTAATGTACAGGATCTCTGGGTATTATTATTAGTAACTGGGGGGTAATGTACAGGATATCTGGGTATTATTATTAGTAACTGGGGGTAATGTACAGGATATCTGGGTATTATTATTAGTAACTGGGGGTAATGTGCAGGATCTCTGGGTATTATTATTAGTAACTGGAGGGTAATGTACAGGATCTCTGGGTATTATTATTAGTAACTGGGGGTAATGTACAGGATATCTGGGTATTATTATTAGTAACTGGGGGTAATGTGCAGGATCTCTGGGTATTATTATTAGTAACTGGAGGGTAATGTACAGGATCTCTGGGTATTATTATTAGTAACTGGGGGGTAATGTACAGGATCTCTAGGTATTATTATTAGTAACAGGGGGGTAATGTGCAGGATCTCTGGGTATTATTATTAGTAACTGGGGGGTAATGTGCAGGATATCTGGGTATTATTATTAGTAACTGGGGGTAATGTGCAGGATCTCTGGGGTATTATTATTAGTAACTGGGGGGTAATGTGCAGGATCTCTGGTATTATTATTAGTAACTGAAAATGTACACGATATCTGGGTATTATTATTAGTAACTGGGGGTAATGTGCAGGATATCTGGGTATTATTATTAGTAACTGGGGGGTAATGTACAGGATCTCTGGGTATTATTATTAGTAACTGGGGGTAATGTACAGAATATCTGGGTATTATTATTAGTAACTGGGGGGTAATGTACAGGATATCTGGGTATTATTATTAGTAACTGGGGGTAATGTACAGGATATCTGGGTATTATTATTAGTAACTGGGGGGTAATGTATAGAATATCTGGGTATTATTATTGGTAACTGGGGGTAATGTACAGGATATCTGGGTATTATTATTAGTAACTGGGGGTAATGTACAGGATATCTGGGTATTATTATTAGTAACTGGGGGCAATGTACAGGATATCTGGGTATTATTATTAGTAACTGGGGGGTAATGTACAGGATATCTGGGTATTATTATTAGTAACTGGAGGGTAATGTACAGGATATCTGGGTATTATTATTAGTAACTGGGGGGTAATGTACAGGATCTCTGGGTATTATTATTAGTAACTGGGGGTAATGTACAGGATCTCTGGGTATTATTATTAGTAACTGGAGGGTAATGTACAGGATATCTGGGTATTATTATTAGTAACTGGGGGGTAATGTACAGGATCTCTGGGTATTATTATTAGTAACTGGGGGTAATGTACAGGATCTCTGGGTATTATTATTAGTAACTGGGGGTAATGTACAGGATCTCTGGGTATTATTATTAGTAACTGGGGGTAATGTACAGGATATCTGGGTATTATTATTAGTAACTGGGGGGTAATGTACAGGATCTCTGGGTATTATTATTAGTAACTGGGGGTAATGTACAGGATCTCTGGGTATTATTATTAGTAACTGGGGGTAATGTACAGGATCTCTGGGTATTATTATTAGTAACTGGGGGGTAATGTACAGGATCTCTGGGTATTATTATTAGTAACTGGGGGTAATGTACAGGATCTCTGGTATTATTATTAGTAACTGGGGGGTAATGTACAGGACTCTGGGTATTATTATTAGTAACTGGGGGTAATGTACAGGATCTCTGGGTATTATTATTAGTAACTGGGGGTAATGTACAGGATCTCTGGTATTATTATTAGTAACTGGGGGTAATGTACAGGATCTCTGGGTATTATTATTAGTAACTGGGGGTAATGTACAGGATCTATGGTATTATAATTAGTAACTGGGGGTAATGTACAGGATCTCTGGGTATTATTATTAGTAACTGGGGGTAATGTACAGGATATCTGGGTATTATTATTAGTAACTGGGGGTAATGTACAGGATCTCTGGGTATTATTATTAGTAACTGGGGTAATGTACAGGATCTCTGGGTATTATTATTAGTAACTGGGGGTAATGTACAGGATCTCTGGGTATTATTATTAGTAACTGGGGGTAATGTACAGGATCTCTGAGTATTATTATTAGTAACTGGGGGTAATGTACAGGATCTCTGGGTATTATTATTAGTAACTGGGGGTAATGTGCAGGATCTCTGGTATTATTATTAGTAACTGGGGGTAATGTACAGGATCTCTGGGTATTATTATTAGTAACTGGGGGGTAATGTGCAGGATCTCTGGGTATTATTATTAGTAACTGGGGGGTAATGTACAGGATCTCTGGTATTATTATTAGTAACTGGGGGTAATGTACAGGATATCTGGGTATTATTATTAGTAACTGGGGGAGGTAATGTACAGGATCTCTGGGTATTATTATTAGTAACTGGGGGGTAATGTACAGGATATCTGGGTATTATTATTAGTAACTGGGGGTAATGTACAGGATATCTGGGTATTATTATTAGTAACTGGGGGTAATGTACAGGATCTCTGGGTATTATTATTAGTAACTGGGGGTAATGTACAGTATCTCTGGTATTATTATTAGTAACTGGGGGTAATGTGCAGGATATCTGGGTATTATTATTAGTAACTGGGGGGTAATGTACAGGATCTCTGGGTATTATTATTAGTAACTGGGGGTAATGTACAGGATATCTGGGTATTATTATTAGTAACTGGGGGTAATGTACAGGATCTCTGGGTATTATTATTAGTAACTGGGGGTAATGTACAGGATCTCTGGGTATTATTATTAGTAACTGGGGGGTAATGTACAGGATCTCTGGGTATTACTATTAGTAACTGGGGGGTAATGTACAGGATCTCTGGGTATTATTATTAGTAACTGGAGGGTAATGTACAGGATCTCTGGGTATTATTATTAGTAACTGGGGAGTAATGTACAGAATCTCTGGGTATTATTATTAGTAACTGGAGGGTAATGTACAGGATATCTGGGTATTATTATTAGTAACTGGGGGGTAATGTACAGGATCTCTGGGTATTATTATTAGTAACTGGGGGGTAATGTACAGGATCTCTGGGTATTATTATTAGTAACTGGGGGGTAATGTACAGGATATCTGGGTATTATTATTAGTAACTGGGGGGTAATGTGCAGGATCTCTGGGTATTATTATTAGTAACTGGGGTAATGTACAGGATATCTGGATATTATTATTAGTAACTGGGGGTAATGTGCAGGATCTCTGGGTATTATTATTAGTAACTGGGGGGTAATGTACAGGATATCTGGGTATTATTATTAGTAACTGGGGGGTAATGTTCAGGATCTCTGGGTATTATTAGTAACTGGTGGGGTAATGTGCAGGATCTCTGGGTATTATTAGTACCTGGGTGCAATATGCAGTATCCCCAGGTATTAGAATAGTAGACTGGTGTACTCAGTCCAGTCTGGTTTGCCCAGGTTGGTGAGCATTCTGTGGGTACCTACCTGTGGCGGCTGGCTGCCCGCAGTCCATTCTGTGTTTGTGTTATCCCTTGTGATGTCATCACGTGGCCTTGGGGCGCGGCCCCTCCAGTGTATAGATTGTACCGAGGGGGGTAGTTAGTGGCCAGTGACCCCCCCAGGTACAGTAGGATGACGTTCAGTAAGTGCCACACTGTCCGCGTTTTCATTTTCAAGCCACAGAGCAGAGACCACGGGATGGAAAGAAAGTGTCAATTGTGGGTCAGAGAGAGGAGCTGGAGGGCATCACCCTGTGTCCCAATTCTACCCTGTGCAATAACCTAGTGACCTCTCCACGGTCCACTCACAGTCCGGCTAATTGAGTGCTTGTACCTCCACTCACAGTCCGGCTAATTGAGTGCTTGTACCTCCACTCACAGTCCGGCTAATTGAGTGCTTGTACCTCCACTCATAGAGGATCCACGCAGAATGCGCACTAAAACCACAGGTCACAGCCTGGTCCCACAGCCCACCAGACTAGGACAGAGGGGAGTCCATCACTATCCCAGCGGATTGATGACCCCGCTCCTGTCTCTCCTGGGATCCTGAGTCCAGAGATGAGCGAGTGGAGAACTGGCTCCTTTACATCAGATGAAACGTGTCTGAGATCCCAGAGGGAGATGGGACGGGGAGTGAGTCCAGATAATCCCAGATCCTACAGCGTCTTGGAGCGGACGGACTATCTGCACGAGTCCAGAGGGGATGCTGGTTCCTGTATGGTGTCCTAGAGGTGATGGGGTACAATTCCAGAGGGTAATATCCACATGAGATGGCACAAAAAAACCCTTCCCCCAAATCACCCCGATGTCCTCCAGAGGTCCAGTTATAGGTAATGGCCAGAGCTGCCCTGACCTGGGGAACGTGGTCTGTCTGAGCGGTAGTACTTCAGCCCCAGGCGGTGGTAGTATCTGCCCCAGACACAGCGTATTGCCTCTCTGCTGGTCTCTATCCTCTGTCTCCCTCTGCCTGGCCTCTCTATCCTCCCCGGACAGCCCACCGAGGGGAAGGAGCAGAGACCAGGGAGGGGGAGGAGAGAGAAAATCCTAAAATATAGAGACAACTTTCTCCTAACCCCCTCCCCAAACTTCCCTGTCTCCCTCATCTCAGCCACAGGACCAGAGCCATTAACCCCTACCTGGCGCACTCTGTCCTTTCCACTTCATCTGTCTGCCTGTAGACTGTCAGCTCCTGGGCTCAGATATATCAATAAAATGGACAGTCATTTTCATAGGGACAACACGCACACACAGTATTATATATATATGTATATAGAGGTAAGTACAGAGATGTGTATAGTAATACACACACACACACTGATGGTGTATATAAGAGGTAAGTACAGAGATGTGTATAGTAATACACACACACACTGATGGTGTATATAAGAGGTAAGTACAGAGATGTGTATAGTAATACACACACACTGATGGTGTATATAAGAGGTAAGTACAGAGATGTGTATAGTAACACACACACACACACTGATGGTGTATATAAGAGGTAAGTACAGAGATGTGTATAGTAACACACACACACCACACACACACACTGATGGTGTATATAAGAGGTAAGTACAGAGATGTGTATAGTAACACACACACACACACTGATGGTGTATATAAGAGGTAAGTACAGAGATGTGTATAGTAATACACACACACTGATGGTGTATATAAGAGGTAAGTACAGAGATGTGTATAGTAACACACACACACACTGATGGTGTATATAAGAGGTAAGTACAGAGATGTGTATAGTAATACACACACACTGATGGTGTATATAGAGGTAAGTACAGAGATGTGTATAGTAATACACACACACACACTAATGGTGTATATAAGAGGTAAGTACAGAGATGTGTATAGTAATACACACACACACTGATGGTGTATATAAGAGGTAAGTACAGAGATGTGTATAGTAACACACACACACTGATGGTGTATATAAGAGGTAAGTACAGAGATGTGTATAGTAACACACACACACACACTGATGGTGTATATAAGAGGTAAGTACAGAGATGTGTATAGTAACACACACACACACACACACTGATGGTGTATATAAGAGGTAAGTACAGAGATGTGTATAGTAATACACACACACACACACACTGATGGTGTATATAAGAGGTAAGTACAGAGATGTGTATAGTAACACACACACACACACTAATGGTGTATATAAGAGGTAAGTACAGAGATGTGTATAGTAATACACACACACACACACACTGATGGTGTATATAAGAGGTAAGTACAGAGATGTGTATAGTAACACACACACACACACTGATGGTGTATATAAGAGGTAAGTACAGAGATGTGTATAGTAACACACACACACACACACACACTGATGGTGTATATAAGAGGTAAGTACAGAGATGTGTATAGTAATACACACACACACACACTGATGGTGTATATAAGAGGTAAGTACAGAGATGTGTATAGTAACACACACACACACACACTGATGGTGTATATAAGAGGTAAGTACAGAGATATGTATAGTAACACACACACACTGATGGTGTATATAAGAGGTAAGTACAGAGATGTGTATAGTAACACACACACACACACTGATGGTGTATATAAGAGGTAAGTACAGAGATGTGTATAGTAATACACACACACACACACACACTGATGGTGTATATAAGAGGTAAGTACAGATATGTGTATAGTAACACACACACACACACTGATGGTGTATATGAGAGGTAAGTACAGATACGTGTATAGTAATACACACACACACACTGATGGTGTATATAAGAAGTAAGTACAGAGATGTGTATAGTAATACACACACACACACTGATGGTGTATATAAGAGGTAAGTACAGAGATGTGTATAGTAATACACACACACACACTGATGGTGTATATAAGAGGTAAGTACAGAGATGTGTATAGTAATACACACACACACACACTGATGGTGTATATAAGAGGTAAGTACAGAGATGTGTATAGTAATAGACACACACACACTGATGGTGTATATAAGAGGTAAGTACAGATATGTGTATAGTAATACACACACACACTGATGGTGTATATAAGAGGTAAGTACAGAGATGTGTATAGTAATACACACACACACACTGATGGTGTATATAAGAGGTAAGTACAGAGATGTGTATAGTAATAGACACACACACACTGATGGTGTATATAAGAGGTAAGTACAGATATGTGTATAGTAACACACACACACACACACTGATGGTGTATATAAGAGGTAAGTACAGATACGTGTATAGTAATACACACACACACACTGATGGTGTATATAAGAGGTAAGTACAGAGATGTGTATAGTAATACACACACACACACTGATGGTGTATATAAGAGGTAAGTACAGAGATGTGTATAGTAATACACACACACACACTGATGGTGTATATAAGAGGTAAGTACAGAGATGTGTATAGTAATAGACACACACACACTGATGGTGTATATAAGAGGTAAGTACAGATATGTGTATAGTAATACACACACACTGATGGTGTATATAAGAGGTAAGTACAGAGATGTGTATAGTAACACACACACACACACTGATGGTGTATATAAGAGGTAAGTAGAGAGATGTGTAGAGTAACACACACACACACACACTGATGGTGTATATAAGAGGTAAGTACAGAGATGTGTATAGTAACACACACACACACACACACACTGATGGTGTATATAAGAGGTAAGTACAGAGATGTGTATAGTAATACACACACACACACACTGATGGTGTATATAAGAGGTAAGTACAGAGATGTGTATAGTAACACACACACACACACACTGATGGTGTATATAAGAGGTAAGTACAGAGATGTGTATAGTAACACACACACACACACTGATGGTGTATATAAGAGGTAAGTACAGAGATGTGTATAGTAACACACACACACACTGATGGTGTATATAAGAGGTAAGTACAGAGATGTGTATAGTAATACACACACACACTAATGGTGTATATAAGAGGTAAGTACAGAGATGTGTATAGTAATACACACACACACACTGATGGTGTATATAGAGGTAAGTACAGATATGTGTATAGTAACACACACACACTGATGGTGTATATAAGAGGTAAGTACAGAGAAGTGTATAGTAACACACACACACACACTGATGGTGTATATAAGAGGTAAGTACAGAGAAGTGTATAGTAACACACACACACACACTGATGGTGTATATAAGAGGTAAGTACAGAGATGTGTATAGTAACACACACACACACACACACACACATACTGATGGTGTATATACAAGGTAAGTACAGAGATGTGTATAGTAATACACACACACACACACACTGATGGTGTATATAAGAGGTAAGTACAGAGATGTGTATAGTAATACACACACACACACTGATGGTGTATATAAGAGGTAAATACAGATATGTGTATAGTAACACACACACACACACATACTGATGGTGTATATAAGAGGTAAGTACAGAGATATGTATAGTAATACACACACACACACTGATGGTGTATATAAGAGGTAAGTACAGATATGTGTATAGTAACACACACACACACACTGATGGTGTATATAAGAGGTAAGTACAGAGATGTGTATAGTAATACACACACACACACTGATGGTGTATATAAGAGGTAAGTACAGATATGTGTATAGTAACACACACACACACACTGATGGTGTATATAAGAGGTAAGTACAGAGATGTGTATAGTAATACACACACACACTGATGGTGTATATAGAGGTAAGTACAGAGATGTGTATAGTAATACACACACACACACTGATGGTGTATATAAGAGGTAAGTACAGAGATGTGTATAGTAACACACACACACACACTGATGGTGTATATAAGAGGTAAGTACAGATATGTGTATAGTAATACACACACACACACTGATGGTGTATATAAGAGGTAAGTACAGAGATGTGTATAGTAATACACACACATACTGATGGTGTATATAAGAGGTAAGTACAGAGATGTGTATAGTAATACACACACACACACACACTGATGTGTATATAAGAGGTAAGTACAGATATGTGTATAGTAATACACACACACACACTGATGGTGTATATAAGAGGTAAGTACAGAGATGTGTATAGTAACACACACACACACACTGATGGTGTATATAAGAGGTAAGTACAGAGATGTGTATAGTAACACACACACACACACACACTGATGGTGTATATAAGAGGTAAGTACAGAGATGTGTATAGTAATACACACACACACACACTGATGGTGTATATAAGAGGTAAGTACAGAGATGTGTATAGTAACACACACACACACACACACACTGATGGTGTATGTAAGAGGTAAGTACAGAGATGTGTATAGTAACACACACACACACACTGATGGTGTATATAACAGGTAAGTACAGAGATGTGTATAGTAACACACACACACACACTGATGGTGTATATAAGAGGTAAGTACAGAGATGTGTATAGTAACACACACACACACACTGATGGTGTATATAAGAGGTAAGTACAGAGATGTGTATAGTAACACACACACACTGATGGTGTATATAAGAGGTAAGTACAGAGTCTATGTATAGTAATCACACACACTCACACTGATGTGTATATAAGAGGTAAGTACAGAGATGTGTATAGTAATACACACACACACACTGATGGTGTATATAAGAGGTAAGTACAGAGATGTGTATAGTAACACACACACACACACACTGATGGTGTATATAAGAGGTAAGTACAGAGATGTGTATAGTAACACACACACACACACACTGATGGTGTATATAAGAGGTAAGTACAGAGATGTGTATAGTAATACACACACACACACTGATGGTGTATATAAGAGGTAAGTACAGAGATGTGTATAGTAACACACACACACACACACTGATGGTGTATATAAGAGGTAAGTACAGAGATGTGTATAGTAATCACACACACACACACACTGATGGTGTATATAAGAGGTAAGTACAGAGATGTGTATAGTAATACACACACACACACTGATGGTGTATATAAGAGGTAAGTACAGAGATGTGTATAGTAACACACACACACACACACTGATGGTGTATATAAGAGGTAAGTACAGAGATGTGTATAGTAACACACACACACACACTGATGGTGTATATAAGAGGTAAGTACAGAGATGTGTATAGTAATACACACACACACACACTGATGGTGTATATAAGAGGTAAGTACAGAGATGTGTATAGTAATACACACACACACACTGATGGTGTATATAAGAGGTAAGTACAGAGATGTGTATAGTAACACACACACACACACTGATGGTGTATATAAGAGGTAAGTACAGAGATGTGTATAGTAACACACACACACACTGATGGTGTATATAAGAGGTAAGTACAGAGATGTGTATAGTAACACACCACACACACTGATGGTGTATATAAGAGGTAAGTACAGAGATGTGTATAGTAACACACACACACACACTGATGGTGTATATAAGAGGTAAGTACAGAGATGTGTATAGTAACACACACACACACTGATGGTGTATATAAGAGGTAAGTACAGAGATGTGTATAGTAACACACACACACACTGATGGTGTATATAAGAGGTAAGTACAGAGATGTGTATAGTAACACACACACACACTGATGGTGTATATAAGAGGTAAGTACAGAGATGTGTATAGTAACACACACACACACTGATGGTGTATATAAGAGGTAAGTACAGAGATGTGTATAGTAACACACACACACACACTGATGGTGTATATAAGAGGTAAGTACAGAGATGTGTATAGTAACACACACACACACACTGATGGTGTATATAAGAGGTAAGTACAGAGATGTGTATAGTAAACACACACACACACACTGATGGTGTATATAAGAGGTAAGTACAGAGATGTGTATAGTAACACACACACACACACTGATGGTGTATATAAGAGGTAAGTACAGAGATGTGTATAGTACACACACACACACACTGATGGTGTATATAAGAGGTAAGTACAGAGATGTGTATAGTAATACACACACACACACTGATGGTGTATATAAGAGGTAAGTACAGAGATGTGTATAGTAACACACACACACACACACTGATGGTGTATATAAGAGGTAAGTACAGAGATGTGTATAGTAACACACACACACACACTGATGGTGTATATAAGAGGTAAGTACAGAGATGTGTATAGTAACACACACACACACACACACTGATGGTGTATATAAGAGGTAAGTACAGAGATGTGTATAGTAATACACACACACACACACACTGATGGTGTATATAAGAGGTAAGTACAGAGATGTGTATAGTAACACACACAACACACACACTGATGGTGTATATAAGAGGTAAGTACAGAGATGTGTATAGTAACACACACACACACACTGATGGTGTATATAAGAGGTAAGTACAGAGATGTGTATAGTAATACACACACACACTGATGGTGTATATAAGAGGTAAGTACAGAGATATGTATAGTAACACACACACACTGATGGTGTATATAAGAGGTAAGTACAGAGATGTGTATAGTAACACACACACACACACTGATGGTGTATATAAGAGGTAAGTACAGATATGTGTATAGTAATACACACACACACACTGATGGTGTATATAAGAGGTAAGTACAGAGATGTGTATAGTAATACACACACACACACACACTGATGATGTATATAAGAGGTAAGTACAGAGATATGTATAGTAATACACACACACACACACTGATGATGTATATAAGAGGTAAGTACAGAGATGTGTATAGTAACACACACACACACACTGATGGTGTATATAAGAGGTAAGTACAGAGATGTGTATAGTAACACACACACACACACTGATGGTGTATATAAGAGGTAAGTACAGAGATGTGTATAGTAACACACACACACACACTAATGGTGTATATAAGAGGTAAGTACAGAGATGTGTATAGTAATACACACACACACACTGATGGTGTATATAAGAGGTAAGTACAGAGATGTGTATAGTAACACACACACACACACACACTGATGGTGTATATAAGAGGTAAGTACAGAGATGTGTATAGTAACACACACACACACACTGATGGTGTATATAAGAGGTAAGTACAGAGATGTGTATAGTAATACACACACACACACACACTGATGGTGTATATAAGAGGTAAGTACAGAGATATGTATAGTAACACACACACACACTGATGGTGTATATAAGAGGTAAGTACAGAGATGTGTATAGTAACACACACACACACACACACTGATGGTGTATATAAGAGGCAAGTACAGAGATGTGTATAGTAATACACACACACACACTGATGGTGTATATAAGAGGTAAGTACAGAGATGTGTATAGTAATACACACACACACACTGATGGTGTATATAAGAGGTAAGTACAGAGATGTGTATAGTAACACACACACACACACACTGATGGTGTATATAAGAGGTAAGTACAGAGATGTGTATAGTAACACACACACACACACACTGATGGTGTATATAAGAGGTAAGTACAGAGATATGTATAGTAACACACACACACACACTGATGGTGTATATAAGAGGTAAGTACAGAGATGTGTATAGTAACACACACACACACACTGATGGTGTATATAAGAGGTAAGTACAGAGATGTGTATAGTAACACACACACACACACTGATGGTGTATATAAGAGGTAAGTACAGAGATGTGTATAGTAACACACACACACACACTGATGGTGTATATAAGAGGTAAGTACAGATATGTGTATAGTAATACACACACACACACACACTGATGGTGTATATAAGAGGTAAGTACAGATATGTGTATAGTAATACACACACACACACACACACACTGATGGTGTATATAAGAGGTAAGTACAGAGATGTGTATAGTAATACACACACACACACACACTGATGATGTATATAAGAGGTAAGTACAGATATGTGTATAGTAATACACACACACACACACACACTGATGGTGTATATAAGAGGTAAGTACAGAGATATGTATAGTAATAGACACACACACACTGATGGTGTATATAAGAGGTAAGTACAGAGATGTGTATAGTAATACACACACACACACTGATGGTGTATATAAGAGGTAAGTACAGAGATGTGTATAGTAATACACACACACACACACACTGATGGTGTATATAAGAGGTAAGTACAGATATGTGTATAGTAATACACACACACACACACTGATGGTGTATATAAGAGGTAAGTACAGAGATGTGTATAGTAACACACACACACACACTGATGGTGTATATAAGAGGTAAGTACAGAGATGTGTATAGTAATACACACACACACACTGATGGTGTATATAAGAGGTAAGTACAGAGATATGTATAGTAATACACACACACACACTGATGTGTATATAAGAGGTAAGTACAGAGATGTGTATAGTAATACACACACACACACTGATGGTGTATATAAGAGGTAAGTACAGAGATGTGTATAGTAACACACACACACACACACACTGATGGTGTATATAAGAGGTAAGTACAGAGATGTGTATAGTAATACACACACACACACACTGATGGTGTATATAAGAGGTAAGTACAGAGATGTGTATAGTAACACACACACACACACTGATGGTGTATATAAGAGGTAAGTACAGAGATGTGTATAGTAACACACACACACACACACACTGATGGTGTATATAAGAGGTAAGTACAGAGATGTGTATAGTAATACACACACACACACACTGATGGTGTATATAAGAGGTAAGTACAGAGATGTGTATAGTAATACACACACACTGATGGTGTATATAAGAGGTAAGTACAGAGATGTGTATAGTAACACACACACACACACTGATGGTGTATATAAGAGGTAAGTACAGAGATGTGTATAGTAACACACACACACACACACACTGATGGTGTATATAAGAGGTAAGTACAGAGATGTGTATAGTAATACACACACACACACACTGATGGTGTATATAAGAGGTAAGTACAGAGATATGTATAGTAACACACACACACACACACACTGATGGTGTATATAAGAGGTAAGTACAGAGATGTGTATAGTAACACACACACACACACACACACTGATGGTGTATGTAAGAGGTAAGTACAGAGATGTGTATAGTAACACACACACACACACTGATGGTGTATATAACAGGTAAGTACAGAGATGTGTATAGTAACACACACACACACACTGATGGTGTATATAAGAGGTAAGTACAGAGATGTGTATAGTAACACACACACACACACTGATGGTGTATATAAGAGGTAAGTACAGAGATGTGTATAGTAACACACACACACTGATGGTGTATATAAGAGGTAAGTACAGAGGTGTGTATAGTAACACACACACACACACTGATGGTGTATATAAGAGGTAAGTATAGAGATATGTATAGTAATACACACACACACACACTGATGTGTATATAAGAGGTAAGTACAGAGATGTGTATAGTAATACACACACACACACTGATGGTGTATATAAGAGGTAAGTACAGAGATGTGTATAGTAACACACACACACACACACTGATGGTGTATATAAGAGGTAAGTACAGAGATGTGTATAGTAACACACACACACACACACTGATGGTGTATATAAGAGGTAAGTACAGAGATGTGTATAGTAACACACACACACACACACACTGATGGTGTATATAAGAGGTAAGTACAGAGATGTGTATAGTAATACACACACACACACACACACTGATGGTGTATATAAGAGGTAAGTACAGAGATGTGTATAGTAATACACACACACACACACTGATGGTGTATATAAGAGGTAAGTACAGAGATGTGTATAGTAATACACACACACACACACTGATGGTGTATATAAGAGGTAAGTACAGAGATGTGTATAGTAATACACACACACACACTGATGGTGTATATAAGAGGTAAGTACAGAGATGTGTATAGTAATACACACACACACTGATGGTGTATATAAGAGGTAAGTACAGAGATGTGTATAGTAACACACACACACACACTGATGGTGTATATAAGAGGTAAGTACAGAGATGTGTATAGTAATACACACACACACACTGATGGTGTATATAAGAGGTAAGTACAGATATGTGTATAGTAACACACACACACACACTGATGGTGTATATAAGAGGTAAGTACAGAGATGTGTATCGTAACACACACACACACTGATGGTGTATATAAGAGGTAAGTACAGAGATGTGTATAGTAACACACACACACACACTGATGGTGTATATAAGAGGTAAGTACAGAGATGTGTATAGTAACACACACACACACGCTGATGGTGTATATAAGAGGTAAATACAGAGATGTGTATAGTAATACACACACACACTGATGGTGTATATAAGAGGTAAGTACAGAGATGTGTATAGTAACACACACACACTGATGGTGTATATAAGAGGTAAGTACAGAGATGTGTATAGTAACACACACACACACACTGATTGTGTATATAAGAGGTAAGTACAGAGATGTGTATAGTAACACACACACACACACACTGATGGTGTATATAAGAGGT
Organism: Rhinophrynus dorsalis; assembly: GCA_037306005.1. Lineage (NCBI taxonomy): Eukaryota > Metazoa > Chordata > Amphibia > Anura > Rhinophrynidae > Rhinophrynus > Rhinophrynus dorsalis. Next base: position 571,099,155 of record CM074720.1, read on the forward strand.
AAGTACAGAGATGTGTATAGTAATACACACACACACACACACTGATGGTGTATATAAGAGGTAAGTACAGAGATGTGTATAGTAACACACACACACACACTAATGGTGTATATAAGAGGTAAGTACAGAGATGTGTATAGTAATACACACACACACACACACTGATGGTGTATATAAGAGGTAAGTACAGAGATGTGTATAGTAACACACACACACACACTGATGGTGTATATAAGAGGTAAGTACAGAGATGTGTATAGTAACACACACACACACACACACTCTGATGGTGTATATAAGAGGTAAGTACAGAGATGTGTATAGTAATACACACACACACACACACTGATGGTGTATATAAGAGGTAAGTACAGAGATGTGTATAGTAACACACACACACACACACTGATGGTGTATATAAGAGGTAAGTACAGAGATATGTATAGTAACACACACACACTGATGGTGTATATAAGAGGTAAGTACAGAGATGTGTATAGTAACACACACACACACACTGATGGTGTATATAAGAGGTAAGTACAGAGATGTGTATAGTAATACACACACACACACACACACTGATGGTGTATATAAGAGGTAAGTACAGATATGTGTATAGTAACACACACACACACACTGATGGTGTATATGAGAGGTAAGTACAGATACGTGTATAGTAATACACACACACACACTGATGGTGTATATAAGAAGTAAGTACAGAGATGTGTATAGTAATACACACACACACACTGATGGTGTATATAAGAGGTAAGTACAGAGATGTGTATAGTAATACACACACACACACTGATGGTGTATATAAGAGGTAAGTACAGAGATGTGTATAGTAATACACACACACACACACTGATGGTGTATATAAGAGGTAAGTACAGAGATGTGTATAGTAATACACACACACACACACACTGATGGTGTATATAAGAGGTAAGTACAGAGATGTGTATAGTAATACACACACACACACTGATGGTGTATATAAGAGGTAAATACAGATATGTGTATAGTAACACACACACACACACATACTGATGGTGTATATAAGAGGTAAGTACAGAGATATGTATAGTAATACACACACACACACTGATGGTGTATATAAGAGGTAAGTACAGATATGTGTATAGTAACACACACACACACACTGATGGTGTATATAAGAGGTAAGTACAGAGATGTGTATAGTAATACACACACACACACTGATGGTGTATATAAGAGGTAAGTACAGATATGTGTATAGTAACACACACACACACACTGATGGTGTATATAAGAGGTAAGTACAGAGATGTGTATAGTAATACACACACACACTGATGGTGTATATAGAGGTAAGTACAGAGATGTGTATAGTAATACACACACACACTGATGGTGTATATAAGAGGTAAGTACAGAGATGTGTATAGTAACACACACACACACACTGATGGTGTATATAAGAGGTAAGTACAGAGATGTGTATAGTAACACACACACACACACTGATGGTGTATATAAGAGGTAAGTACAGATATGTGTATAGTAATACACACACACACACTGATGGTGTATATAAGAGGTAAGTACAGAGATGTGTATAGTAATACACACACATACTGATGGTGTATATAAGAGGTAAGTACAGAGATGTGTATAGTAATACACACACACACTGATGGTGTATATAAGAGGTAAGTACAGAGATGTGTATAGTAATACACACACACACTGATGTGTATATAAGAGGTAAGTACAGATATGTGTATAGTAATACACACACACACACTGATGGTGTATATAAGAGGTAAGTACAGAGATGTGTATAGTAATACACACACATACTGATGGTGTATATAAGAGGTAAGTACAGAGATGTGTATAGTAATACACACACACACACACTGATGGTGTATATAAGAGGTAAGTACAGAGATGTGTATAGTAATACACACACACACACACACTGATGGTGTATATAAGAGGTAAGTACAGAGATGTGTATAGTAATACACACACACACACACACACACTGATGGTGTATATAAGAGGTAAGTACAGAGATATGTATAGTAATACACACACACACACTGATGGTGTATATAAGAGGTAAGTACAGAGATGTGTATAGTAATACACACACACACACTGATGGTGTATATAAGAGGTAAGTACAGAGATGTGTATAGTAATACACACACACACACACACACTGATGGTGTATATAAGAGGTAAGTACAGAGATGTGTATAGTAATACACACACACACACTGATGGTGTATATAAGAGGTAAGTACAGAGATGTGTATAGTAATACACACACACACACTGATGGTGTATATAAGAGGTAAGTACAGAGATGTGTATAGTAATACACACACACACACACACACTGATGGTGTATATAAGAGGTAAGTACAGATATGTGTATAGTAACACACACACACACACTGATGGTGTATATAAGAGGTAAGTACAGATATGTGTATAGTAATACACACACACACACACTGATGGTGTATATAAGAGGTAAGTACAGAGATGTGTATAGTAACACACACACACTGATGGTGTATATAAGAGGTAAGTACAGAGATGTGTATAGTAATACACACACACACACTGATGGTGTATATAAGAGGTAAGTACAGAGATATGTATAGTAATACACACACACACACTGATGTGTATATAAGAGGTAAGTACAGAGATGTGTATAGTAATACACACACACTGATGGTGTATATAAGAGGTAAGTACAGAGATGTGTATAGTAACACACACACACACTGATGGTGTATATAAGAGGTAAGTACAGAGATGTGTATAGTAACACACACACACACACACACTGATGGTGTATATAAGAGGTAAGTACAGAGATGTGTATAGTAATACACACACACACACACTGATGGTGTATATAAGAGGTAAGTACAGAGATGTGTATAGTAACACACACACACACACACACACTGATGGTGTATGTAAGAGGTAAGTACAGAGATGTGTATAGTAACACACACACACACACTGATGGTGTATATAACAGGTAAGTACAGAGATGTGTATAGTAACACACACACACACACTGATGGTGTATATAAGAGGTAAGTACAGAGATGTGTATAGTAACACACACACACACACTGATGGTGTATATAAGAGGTAAGTACAGAGATGTGTATAGTAACACACACACACTGATGGTGTATATAAGAGGTAAGTACAGAGGTGTGTATAGTAACACACACACACACACTGATGGTGTATATAAGAGGTAAGTATAGAGATATGTATAGTAATACACACACACACACACACACTGATGTGTATATAAGAGGTAAGTACAGAGATGTGTATAGTAATACACACACACACACTGATGGTGTATATAAGAGGTAAGTACAGAGATGTGTATAGTAACACACACACACACACACTGATGGTGTATATAAGAGGTAAGTACAGAGATGTGTATAGTAACACACACACACACACACTGATGGTGTATATAAGAGGTAAGTACAGAGATGTGTATAGTAACACACACACACACACACACTGATGGTGTATATAAGAGGTAAGTACAGAGATGTGTATAGTAATACACACACACACACACACACTGATGGTGTATATAAGAGGTAAGTACAGAGATGTGTATAGTAATACACACACACACACACTGATGGTGTATATAAGAGGTAAGTACAGAGATGTGTATAGTAATACACACACACACACACTGATGGTGTATATAAGAGGTAAGTACAGAGATGTGTATAGTAATACACACACACACACTGATGGTGTATATAAGAGGTAAGTACAGAGATGTGTATAGTAATACACACACACACTGATGGTGTATATAAGAGGTAAGTACAGAGATGTGTATAGTAACACACACACACACACTGATGGTGTATATAAGAGGTAAGTACAGAGATGTGTATAGTAATACACACACACACACTGATGGTGTATATAAGAGGTAAGTACAGATATGTGTATAGTAACACACACACACACACTGATGGTGTATATAAGAGGTAAGTACAGAGATGTGTATCGTAACACACACACACACTGATGGTGTATATAAGAGGTAAGTACAGAGATGTGTATAGTAACACACACACACACACTGATGGTGTATATAAGAGGTAAGTACAGAGATGTGTATAGTAACACACACACACACACTGATGGTGTATATAAGAGGTAAATACAGAGATGTGTATAGTAATACACACACACACTGATGGTGTATATAAGAGGTAAGTACAGAGATGTGTATAGTAATACACACACACACTGATGGTGTATATAAGAGGTAAGTACAGAGATATGTATAGTAATACACACACACACTGATGGTGTATATAAGAGGTAAGTACAGAGATGTGTATAGTAACACACACACACACACTGATGGTGTATATAAGAGGTAAGTACAGAGATGTGTATAGTAACACACACACACACACTGATGGTGTATATAAGAGGTAAGTACAGAGATGTGTATAGTAACACACACACACACACTGATGGTGTATATAAGAGGTAAGTACAGAGATGTGTATAGTAACACACACACACACACTGATGGTGTATATAAGAGGTAAGTACAGAGAAGTGTATAGTAATACACACACACACTGATGGTGTATATAAGAGGTAAGTACAGAGATGTGTATAGTAACACACACACACACACACACACACACTGATGGTGTATATAAGAGGTAAGTACAGATATGTGTATAGTAACACACACACACACACTGATGGTGTATATAAGAGGTAAGTATAGAGATATGTATAGTAACACACACACACTGATGGTGTATATAAGAGGTAAGTACAGAGATATGTATAGTATTACACACACACACACACTGATGGTGTATATAAGAGGTAAGTACAGAGATGTGTATAGTAATACACACACACACACTGATGGTGTATATAAGAGGTAAGTACAGAGATGTGTATAGTAATACACACACACACATACTGATGGTGTATATAAGAGGTAAGTACAGAGATGTGTATAGTAATACACACACACACACACTGATGGTGTATATAAGAGGTAAGTACAGAGATGTGTATAGTAATACACACACACACACTGATGGTGTATATAAGAGGTAAGTACAGAGATGTGTATAGTAATACACACACACACACTGATGTTGTATGTAAGAGGTAAGTACAGAGATGTGTATAGTAATACACACACACACACACACACACACACACACACTGATGGTGTATATAAGAGGTAAGTACAGAGATGTGTATAGTAATACACACGCACACACACTGATGGTGTATATAAGAGGTAAGTACAGATATGTGTATAGTAACACACACACACTGATGGTGTATATAAGAGGTAAGTACAGAGATGTGTATAGTAACACACACACACACACACACTGATGGTGTATATAAGAGGTAAGTACAGAGATATGTATAGTAATACACACACACACACACACACTGATGGTGTATATAAGAGGTAAGTACAAAGATGTGTATAGTAATACACACACACACTGATGGTGTATATACGAGGTAAGTACAGAGATATGTATAGTAATACACACACACACACACACACTGATGGTGTATATAAGAGGTAAGTACAGAGATGTGTATAGTAATACACACACACACTGATGGTGTATATAAAAGGTAAGTACAGAGATGTGTATAGTAATAGACACACACACACTGATGGTGTATATAAGAGGTAAGTACAGAGATTTGTATAGTAATACACACACACTGATGTGTATATAAGAGGTAAGTACAGAGATGTGTATAGTAATACACACACACACACTGATGGTGTATATAAGAGGTAAGTACAGAGATCTGTAAAGTAACACCCACACACACCCACACACACACACACACACTGATGGTGTATGTAAGAGGTAAGTACAGAGATGTGTATAGTAATACACACACACACTGATGGTGTATATAAGAGGTAAGTACAGAGATATGTATAGTAATACACACACACACACTGATGGTGTATATAAGAGGTAAGTACAGAGATGTGTATAGTAACACACACACACACTGATGGTGTATATAAGAGGTAAGTAGAGAGATGTGTATAGTAACACACACACACACTGATGGTGTATATAAGAGGTAAGTACAGATATGTGTATAGTAACACACACACACACACACTGATGGTGTATATAAGAGGTAAGTACAGAGATGTGTATAGTAACACACACACACACACTGATGGTGTATATAAGAGGTAAGTACAGAGATGTGTATAGTAACACACACACACACACTGATGGTGTATATAAGAGGTAAGTACAGAGATGTGTATAGTAACACACACACACACACTGATGGTGTATATAAGAGGTAAGTACAGAGATGTGTATAGTAACACACACACACACACTGATGGTGTATATAAGAGGTAAGTACAGAGATGTGTATAGTAATACACACACACACACTGATGGTGTATATAAGAGGTAAGTACAGAGATGTGTATAGTAATACACACACACACACTGATGGTGTATATAAGAGGTAAGTACAGATATGTGTATAGTAACACACACACACACACACACACACTGATGGTGTATATAAGAGGTAAGTACAGAGATGTGTATAGTAATACACACACACACACACTGATGGTGTATATAAGAGGTAAGTACAGAGATGTGTATAGTAACACACACACACACACTAATGTTGTATATAAGAGGTAAGTACAGAGATGTGTATAGTAACACACACACACACACTGATGGTGTATGTAACGGGCCCTAGGCCGTTACTGAGTATTTTTATATATGGACTGGCCACTCATTTTCCCTTGTTACGGGATGTACTATAGACTGTTGAATGTCGCATGTTACATAGATGTCGAATGTTTTCGTATGTTATATGTTCGAGGGGTACACGGACATCAAGTACACTCGGTGGTTCCCCGTGTGGGGTTCGGGAACGTCGATGCTACCTCGAGCGCGGGAACCGGAGGTAGTGAGTCGACGCCGCATTGGTCGACGTACGACTCACTGCACTCACTGATTGGCCAGGGCTGGAGCCACAGACTACACCCAGTGTGTTCGTGCCTCAACCCCTGGCCTAGCCCGGGATGTGTACTCCCAGCCCCCAAGTCTTTTGTCTTTACGTAAATGGGTTAATTTCAGATGTTGCAACATCATGAATAATATGCTGATGAGGTCATCTGCCATTGGCCCTTTTCCCCTGATTCCTATTGGCCCTTTTTACCCATCTGCCATTGGCCCTGCTGTTCCCCGTGTCACCTATCCACTGTACCCGATTGACCCCTGGCCCAAGTCCCTATTAGAATGCCTAGCCCCTCCCGTCCCATTGTGACATTGTGCTAAGTTGTATAAAAACATGTGTTCGGTTGAATAAAGGTGTGTTCATTTGGCAGCAAGAAGTCTCCTGTGTCGTTCTTGTCCGGATGGTCTAAAGGATCCTCTCTGATCCCCATCCTAACAGACACTTCTGAGCTATTCACATTTTAGTTCCTGCGAATCCCCACCTCGAACTTCGATCTTCAATCCTTCTGGATCTCCGGTCTCCGGTACTCGGCAGGAATTCGGTGTCCGAGCTTGCCTCTACGTTCGACGGGTTCGAGAGGGCTGCGCAGATCGCTGTCCTCTCTGGCAGGGTAGAGCGTTGACCGCGAAGGGATTCGCTCCAACCGGGGTGTTCGACGGAGCCTAGCCGCCTTCGAGAGCAGAGAATCCGGTAACGACGGCCCAGGGCTTCCCGGCTACCTGGGTTACTGTTATACTGGTGGCAGACGACGGGATTGTTCGGACAAACTGAAACCAGCATCCAGGGGGAGATATAGCCGCTGGCTTGACCCCGGTTTCAGCAACGGGATCCAACTGAAACCAGCATCCAGGGGGAGATACAGCCGCTGGCTTGACCCCGGTTTCAGCAACAGATTCTCTGCTCTCTAGAGGTCCGAAACCCAGCTTGGAAACACGGCTACCAGTGGAATGGCGGAATTATACAAACATGCCCCGTTGGCCACATTACAGTACTTGGTGGCTCAACGTGGGCATAGCATCACGGGGCTGAGGAAACAGGTGCAAGTTCTCCTAGATATGGACGCGGAGACCGCGGAGTTGGCCCAGCAAACAGAATTGCCCATGAAGGACCACTCCACTCATTGGCCGGAGCCCTTCGGAACACCCGGGTCAACCAGGCGGGGTACGGACTACCGGTTGCCTCGAACTGTGATCGAGGACGGGGCAGCACGGAGGAGCTTCGAAGGTGAGGATCCAGTGGAGCAAATAGTCACACAGCGGTTACCACTCTATGGACCAAATCGTCAATCGAGGTGATCGACCGGGTGATGGCCTAGGCTAGGGAAGACTGGGCCAGGAGTATGCGAGAGGCGGCTCCAACAGCAGAAGGGCGCCCCGAAGCGGCCAAGGTTGGCCTTCCCGTAACCCATCAGACTTTCCCAACCTTCGACGACACAAAGGGTGATATCGATGGGTTCTTAAGGAACTTTGAACGGATGTGTCGACTGATTTAGGTCGACCAGTCCCAGTGGACTGCCATTTTAGCAGGGAAGCTTACCGGTTGGGCTATGGATGCGTATAGAGCAGTGCCTGACCAGGACATTCTGGACTATGACAAAGTAAAACCTCGACTGTTGGCTCACTATGCGATTACCCCAGACACGTACCGTCAGCAGTTTAGGGAATTACAACAGAAACCCCACGATTCGTACGTAGAATGGGCCCAGGGGTTTGAAAGGGATGTCCGCAACTGGATGCGGGGCTGTGGGGCGCAGACACTGGAAGCCTTTCTTCAGCTAGTTTTGTTGGAACATTTCTTTCTGAACGTGATAGAACCCGTCAGAGATTGGGTTCGGGACCGCGATCATAGCACTTTGGATCAAGCAGCCCAGTTAGCTGATCAGTATGAGGACACGAGGAAGATGGGTTCCAGGCCCCAGCGGCCCCTAGGAGGAGGGGGTAACTGGGCGCCTCAAGATTTCTACCCCTCACGGCCCGCCAGGGCACCTTCCCCACCCAGGAGAACCCCTGAGTCCGGTCCTCAGTGCTACAATTGCAATCAGCGGGGGCATCTGCAGTACAACTGCCCAGTGAATCGGGGGGGCTCTGGCAAGCCCCAAGACCCCTGGGGGCCCCCCGCCAGGTATCAGGCCCCTGCACGAGCAGCTCCAGCCAACCCCTTTTCCCGACCAACCCCTAAACCTACATTGTGCGTTTCCAGGGCAGAGGCATGAAGCCCCACTGGGGAGGCTATGGCCACGGAATGGCCAGTTCCCCTGGAAGTTACGTGTTCCCCTAAGGATTATTGTGAATGGGGCACATACCAGGAGGTTGCCATGGCACAAGGAGATAGCACGGACAACCACCGCAGCACCTATAGCCGGTACTTATTAACGGCATGCCAGCCACAGGAATGCGAGACTCGGGAGCCACTATCACCCCGGTTCAACCCTCCTGCGTGTCCCCTTGCTGCCGGTCCGAACAAGTGGTGGAAGTGCGGGTAGCAGGGGGGAAGGTGTACCAGATACCCATGGCCAAGGTTCAGCTGAACTGGGGGTCGGGGCCCGAGGAGCGCCTTGTGGGAGTTATGCCGGATTTGACTGCTGACATTCTTCTGGGAAACGACTTGGGGAATCTGCAGAGTCACTTCAGCTCCCCGGATGCCATTGAGGACTGCCGCGTCATCACCAGAGCCGTCGCTCAGAGACAGAGGGTAAGCCCACCAATCCCGGACACTACCAGCCCCTCAGATTCCCCCATACCTTGGTTACCTCCCCTAGAGTTCCGTAAGGCCCTATTAGAAGATCCCACCCTGGCGGGGTATAGGAGTAGGGCCGAGACAGGGAAGTAGGGAAGGGGGGGAGCGTTTTCTCTGGGAGAATGGGCTGTTATACAGGAGCACTCAGACACGCTGTCAGGGAGACACCCAGGTTACCTGTACCCAGCTTCTAGTGCCCCTACAACATAGAGATGCCCTCCTGTCTTAAGCTCATGATGTGCCATTGGCAGGGCACTTGGGAATCCGATGCTCTGAGCAGTGGATAACCAGGGCCTTCTTTTGGCCTAATTTGTCACACACACTCTGCTGATTTATATGAGAACTAAGTATAGTGTGTTATCAGACCAGATGACACTGCCTGCCATGCTATATTATTATGTCACCTGGTGATCAGGACACTGCGTGTCATGCTATATTATTATGTCACCTGGTGATCAGGACGCTGCATGCCATGCTATATTATTATGTCACCTGGTGATAAGGACGATGCCTGCCATGCTATATTATTATGTCACCTGGTGATCAGGACGCTGCATGCCATGCTATATTATTATGTCACCTGGTGATAAGGACGATGCCTGCCATACTATATTATTATGTCACCTGGTGATCAGGATGCTGTGTGCCATGTTATATTATTATGTCACCTGGTGATCAGGACAATGCGTGCCATGTTATATTATTATGTCACCTGATGATCAGGACGCTGTGTGCCATGCTATATTATTATGTCACCTGGTGATCAGGACGCTGCGTGCCATGCTATATTGTTATGTCACCTGGTGATCAGGACACTGCGTGTCATGCTATATTATTATGTCACCTGATGATCAGGACGCTGCGTGCCATGCTATATTATTATGTCACCTGGTGATAAGGACGATGCCTGCCATACTATATTATTATGTCACCTGGTGATCAGGATGCGTCCTGCCATGCTATATTATTATGTCACCTGGTGATCAGGACGCTGAGTGCCATGCTATATTATTATGTCACCTGGTGATCAGGACACTGTCTGCCATGCTATATTATTATGTCACCTGATGATCAGGACACTGCGTGCCATGCTATATTATTATGTCACCTGGTGATCAGGACGCTGCATGCCATGCTATATTATTATGTCACCTGGTGATCAGGACGCTGAGTGCCATGCTATATTATTATGTCATTGTGTGATCAGGACACTGCCTGCCATGCTATATTATTATGTCACCTGATGATCAGGACACTGCGTGCCATGCTATATTATTATGTCACCTGGTGATCAGGACGCTGAGTGCCATGCTATATTATTATGTCACCTGGTGATCAGGACACTGCCTGCCATGCTATATTATTATGTCACCTGGTGATCAGGACACTGCCTGCCATGCTATATTATTATGTCACCTGGTGATCAGGACGCTGCCTGCCATACTATATTATTATTATGTCACTGTGTGATCAGGACGCTGCGTATCATGCTATATTATTATGTCACCTGGTGATCAGGATGCTGCCTGCCATGCTATATTATTATGTCACCTGATGATCAGGACACAGCGTGCCATGCTATATTATTATGTCACCTGGTGATCAGGACACTGCGTGCCATGCTATATTATTATGTCACCTGATGATCAGGACACTGCGTGCCATGCTATATTATTATGTCACCTGGTGATCAGGACGCTGCCTGCCATGCTATATTATTATGTCACTGTGTGATCAGAACGCTGCATGCCATGCTATATTATTATGTCACCTGGTGATCAGGATGCTGCATGCCATGCTATATTATTATGTCACCTGGTGATCAGGACACTGCATGCCATGCTATATTATTATGTCACTGTGTGATCAGGATGCTGCCTGCCATGCTATATTATTATGTCACTGTGTGATCAGGATGCTGCCTGCCATGCTATATTATTATGTCACCTGGTGATCAGGACGCTGCATGCCATGCTATATTATTATGTCACCTGATGATCAGGACGCTGCTTGCCATGCTATATTATTATGTCACCTGATGATCAGGACGCTGCCTGCCATGCTATATTATTATGTCACCTGGTGATCAGGACGCTGCCTGCCATGCTATATTATTATGTCACCTGGTAATCAGGACGCTGCATGCCATGCTATATTATTATGTCACCTGGTAATCAGGACACTGCCTGCCATGCTATATTATTATGTCACCTGGTGATCAGGACGCTGCATGCCATGCTATATTATTATGTCACCTGGTGATAAGGACGATGCCTGCCATACTATATTATTATGTCACCTGGTGATCAGGATGCTGTGTGCCATGTTATATTATTATGTCACCTGGTGATCAGGACAATGCGTGCCATGTTATATTATTATGTCACCTGATGATCAGGACGCTGTGTGCCATGCTATATTATTATGTCACCTGGTGATCAGGACGCTGCCTGCCATGCTATATTATTATGTCACCTGGTGATAAGGACGATGCCTGCCATACTATATTATTATGTCACCTGGTGATCAGGATGCGTCCTGCCATGCTATATTATTATGTCACCTGGTGATCAGGACACTGCCTGCCATGCTATATTATTATGTCACCTGATGATCAGGACACAGCGTGCCATGCTATATTATTATGTCACCTGGTGATCAGGACACTGCATGCCATGCTATATTATTATGTCACCTGGTGATCAGGACGCTGAGTGCCATGCTATATTATTATGTCACCTAGTGATCAGGACGCTGAGTGCCATGCTATATTATTATGTCACCTGGTGATCAGGACACTGTCTGCAATGCTATATTATTATGTCACCTGATGATCAGGACACTGCGTGCCATGCTATATTATTATGTCACCTGGTGATCAGGACGCTGCATGCCATGCTATATTATTATGTCACCTGGTGATCAGGACGCTGAGTGCCATGCTATATTATTATGTCACCTGGTGATCAGGACACTGCCTGCCATGCTATATTATTATGTCACCTGATGATCAGGACACTGCGTGCCATGCTATATTATTATGTCACCTGGTGATCAGGACGCTGAGTGCCATGCTATATTATTATGTCACCTGGTGATCAGGACACTGCCTGCCATGCTATATTATTATGTCACCTGGTGATCAGGACACTGCCTGCCATGCTATATTATTATGTCACCTGGTGATCAGGACGCTGCATGCCATGCTATATTATTATTATGTCACTGTGTGATCAGGACGCTGCGTACCATGCTATATTATTATGTCACCTGGTGATCAGGATGCTGCCTGCCATGCTATATTATTATGTCACCTGATGATCAGGACACAGCGTGCCATGCTATATTATTATGTCACCTGGTGATCAGGACACTGTGTGCCATGCTATATTATTATGTCACCTGATGATCAGGACACTGCGTGCCATGCTATATTATTATGTCACCTGGTGATCAGGACGCTGCCTGCCATGCTATATTATTATGTCACTGTGTGATCAGAACGCTGCATGCCATGCTATATTATTATGTCACCTGGTGATCAGGATGCTGCATGCCATGCTATATTATTATGTCACTGTGTGATCAGGATGCTGCCTGCCATGCTATATTATTATGTCACTGTGTGATCAGGATGCTGCCTGCCATGCTATATTATTATGTCACCTGGTGATCAGGACACTGCATGCCATGCTATATTATTATGTCACCTGGTGATCAGGACGCTGAGTGCCATGCTATATTATTATGTCACTGTGTGATCAGGATGCTGCCTGCCATGCTATATTATTATGTCACTGTGTGATCAGGATGCTGCCTGCCATGCTATATTATTATGTCACCTGGTGATCAGGACGCTGCATGCCATGCTATATTATTATGTCACCTGATGATCAGGACGCTGCTTGCCATGCTATATTATTATGTCACCTGATGATCAGGACGCTGCCTGCCATGCTATATTATTATGTCACCTGGTGATCAGGACGCTGCCTGCCATGCTATATTATTATGTCACCTGGTAATCAGGACACTGCGTGTCATGCTATATTATTATGTCACCTGGTGATCAGGACGCTGCATGCCATGCTATATTATTATGTCACCTGGTGATCAGGACGCTGCATGCCATGCTATATTATTATGTCACTGTGTGATCAGGATGCTGCATGCCATGCTATATTATTATGTCACCTGGTGATCAGGACACTGTGTGCCATGCTATATTATTATGTCACCTGGTGATCAGGATGCTGCATGCCATGCTATATTATTATGTCACCTGGTGATCAGGACACTGCATGCCATGCTATATTATTATGTCACTGTGTGATCACGATGCTGCCTTCCATGCTATATTATTATGTCACTGTGTGATCAGGACACTGTGTGCCATGCTATATTATTATGTCACCTGGTGATCAGGACACTGCATGCCATGCTATATTATTATGTCACCTGGTGATCAGGACACTGAGTGCCATGCTATATTATTATGTCACCTGGTGATCAGGACGCTGCATGCCATGCTATATTATTATGTCACCTGGTGATCAGGACGCTGCATGCCATGCTATATTATTATGTCACCTGATGATCAGGACGCTGCATGCCATGCTATATTATTATGTCACCTGGTGATCAGGACGCTGCATGCCATGCTATATTATTATGTCACCTGATGATCAGGACGCTGCATGCCATGCTATATTATTATGTCACCTGGTGATCAGGACGCTGCATGCCATGCTATATTATTATGTCACCTGGTGATCAGGACGCTGCATGCCATGCTATATTATTATGTCACTGTGTGATCAGGATGCTGCATGCCATGCTATATTATTATGTCACCTGGTGATCAGGACGCTGCATGCCATGCTATATTATTATGTCACCTGGTGATCAGGACACTGTGTGCCATGCTATATTATTATGTCATTGTGTGATCAGGACGCTGCCTGCCATGCTATATTATTATGTCACCTGGTGATCAGGACGCTGTGTGCCATGCTATATTATTATGTCACCTGATGATCAGGACGCTGCATGCCATGCTATATTATTATGTCACCTGGTGATCAGGATGCTGCCTGCCATGCTATATTATTATGTCACATGATGATCAGGACACAGCGTGCCATGCTATATTATTATGTCACCTGATGATCAGGACACAGCGTGCCATGCTATATTATTATGTCACCTGATGATCAGGACTCTGTATGCCATGCTATATTATTATGTCATTGTGTGATCAGGACGCTGCCTGCCATGCTATATTATTATGTCACCTGATGATCAGGACGCTGCATGCCATGCTATATTATTATGTCACCTGATGATCAGGACGCTGCGTGCCATGCTATATTATTATGTCACCTGGTGATCAGGACGCTGCCTGCCATGCTATATTATTATGTCACCTGGTGATCAGGACGCTGCATGCCATGCGATATTATTATGTCACCTGGTGATCAGGATGCTGCATGCCATGCTATATTATTATGTCACCTGGTGATCAGGACGCTGTGTGCCATGCTATATTATTATGTCACCTGATGATCAGGACGCTGCATGCCATGCTATATTATTATGTCACCTGGTGATCAGGATGCTGCCTGCCATGCTATATTATTATGTCACCTGATGATCAGGACGCTGCATGCCATGCTATATTATTATGTCACCTGGTGATCAGGACGCTGTGTGCCATGCTATATTATTATGTCACCTGGTGATCAGGACGCTGTGTGCCATGCTATATTATTATGTCACCTGGTGATCAGGACGCTGCCTGCCATGCTATATTATTATGTCACCTGGTGATCAGGACGCTGCCTGCCATGCTATATTATTATGTCACCTGGTGATCAGGACATTGCCTGCCATGCTATATTATTATGTCACCTGGTGATCAGGACATTGCCTGCCATGCTATATTATTATGTCACCTGGTGATCAGGACGCTGTGTGCCATGCTATATTATTATGTCACCTGGTGATCAGGACGCTGAGTGCCATGCTATATTATTATGTCACCTGGTGATCAGGATGCTGCCTGCCATGCGATATTATTATGTCACCTGGTGATCAGGACGCTGTGTGCCATGCTATATTATTATGTCACCTGGTGATCAGGACGCTGCCTGCCATGCTATATTATTATGTCACCTGGTGATCAGGACGCTGCGTGCCATGCTATATTATTATGTCACCTGGTGATCAGGATGCTGCATGCCATGCTATATTATTATGTCACCTGGTGATAAGGACGATGCCTGCCATACTATATTATTATGTCACTGTGTGATCAGGACGCTGCATGCCATGCTATATTATTATGTCACCTGGTGATCAGGACACAGCGTGCCATGCTATATTATTATGTCACCTGATGATCAGGACGCTGCCTGCCATGCTATATTATTATGTCACCTGGTGATCAGGATGCTGCATGCCATGCAATATTATTATGTCACCTGGTGATCAGGACGCTGTGTGCCATGCTATATTATTATGTCACCTGGTGATCAGGACGCTGCGTACCATGCTATATTATTATGTCACCTGGTGATCAGGATGCTGCATGCCATGCAATATTATTATGTCACCTGGTGATCAGGACAATGCGTGCCATGCTATATTATTATGTCACCTGGTGATCAGGACGCTGTGTGCCATGCTATATTATTATGTCACCTGGTGATCAGGACAATGCGTGCCATGCTATATTATTATTATTTCACCGGGTTAAAGGACAATGCGTGTTGTGCTATATTATTATGCCCCTGGGTGATGGGCTATATTGTGTCACCTGGTAATCAGGAAGCTGTGTGTCGTGGTATATTATGCCACTGGGTGATCAGGATGCTGGGTGCTGGGTTATAGTATGTCCCCTGGTGATCAGGGCACTGCGTGTCATGCTATATTTTTATACCACTGGGTGATCAGGATGCTGGGTGCTGGGCTATATTGTTAGATCACCGGGTGATCATTATGCTGCGTGCCGTGCTATATTATGCCACCGGGTGATCAGAATGCTGGGTGCTGGGCTACATTATGTCACATGGTGATCAGGATGTTGAGTGCTGGGTATATTATGTCACTTGGTGATCAGGACGATGCGTCCTAAGAAATATGACACCGTGTGATCTGTTGTGATATACTAATATGTCATGGGGTGATCAGGTTGGTGCATTTAGGGAGTGGCATATTGCATCACTGAGTTATCAGGTTGGTGTACGTCACGAGGTTATCAGGTCTGTGTATGGCACGTTGTATTATTATATCACTGGGTTATCAGGTTGGTGTATGCCACGTTGTATTATTATATCACTGGGTTATCAGGTCGGTGTATGCCATGTTGTATTATGATGTCACTGGTTTATCAGGTAGGTGTATGCCATGTTATATTATGATGTCACTGGGTTATCAGGTCTGTGTGTGCCATGTTATATTATGATGTCACTGGGTTATCATGTCGGTGTATGCCATGTTGTATTATTATATCACTGGGTTATCAGGTTGGTGTATGCCACGTTGTATTATTATATCACTGGGTTATCAGGTCGGTGTATGCCATGTTGTATTATGATGTCACTGGTTTATCAGGTCTGTGTGTGCCATGTTGTATTATGATGTCACTGGTTTATCAGGTCGGTGTATGCCATGTTATATTATGATGTCACTGGGTTATCAGGTCTGTGTGTGCCATGTTATATTATGATGTCACTGGGTTATCAGGTAGGTGTATGCCATGTTATATTATGATGTCACTGGGTTATCAGGTCTGTGTGTGCCATGTTATATTATGATGTCACTGGGTTATCATGTCGGTGTATGCCATGTTGTATTATTATATCACTGGGTTATCAGGTTGGTGTATGCCACGTTGTATTATTATATCACTGGGTTATCAGGTCGGTGTATGCCATGTTGTATTATTATATCACTGGGTTATCAGATCGGTGCATGCCATGTTGTATTATGATGTCACTGGTTTATCAGGTCGGTGTATGCCATGTTATATTATGATGTCACTGGGTTATCAGGTCTGTGTGTGCCATGTTATATTATGATGTCACTGGTTTATCATGTCGGTGTATGCGTCTCTCTCTAATGTCCTTTATGGATTGTCCTGTCTCTCAGGAGTTCCTCTGTGCCGTTTTCTTCACCTCTTGAAAAATCTTTTCCTTATTTGTGTTACTGCAGGAATCCAGGTTTTACCGAGTTTAACTCATACACCTCTGGGGGAATACAGAGAACAGGATTAACTCTTACACCTCTGAGGGAATACAGATAACTGGATTAACCCTTACATGTCTGGGGGAAGCTCCTTCCTGTGTGTGGTCCCTGCCAGCAGGATAAGAAGTTGCTGATGAGGACAGTTTTGGGTGTATTTGTGCATTTCCTGCACATGGTCGGTGACCTCTGTGTGACAGGATCAGGATGTTCTGCATCAGCAGTTCTGGGGAATCCAGGTGCTAAAAGTAATTCATTACTAGTTGTTATTTATACTTCAGTGAGATCTGCTTCCTTATTGTGTATTACCCACAGTAATCTCCTATATCAAGTCCCTTCTTCACTGACACATGCACAGAGTGTCCATCCCTCTCACTGCAGGGTGACACAGACAGAAGGGAGATATAGGACATGGAGTCTGTCCCTCCCACTGCAGGGTGACACAGACAGAAGGGAGATATAGGACATGGAGTCTGTCCCTCCCACTGCAGGGTGACACAGACAGAAGGAAGCTATAGGACATGGAGTCTGTCCCTCCCACTGCAGGGTGACACAGACAGAAGGGAACTATAGGACATGGAGTCTGTCCCTCCCACTGCAGGGTGACACAGACAGAAGGGAGATATAGTACATGGAGTCTGTCCCTCCCACTGCAGGGTGACACAGACAGAAGGGAGCTATAGGACATGGAGTCTGTCCCTCCCACTGCAGGGTGACACAGACAGAAGGGAGATATAGGACATGGAGTCTGTCCCTCCCACTGCAGGGTGACACAGACAGAAGGGAGATATAGGACACGGAGTCTGTCCCTCCCACTGCAGGGTGACACAGACAGAAGGGAGATATAGGATATGTAGTCTGTCCCTTCCACTGCAGGGTGACACAGACAGAAGGGAGATATAGGACATGGAGTCTGTCCCTCCCACTGCAGGGTGACACAGACAGAAGGAAGCTATAGGACATGGAGTCTGTCCCTCCCACTGCAGGGTGACACAGACAGAAGAGATCTATAGGACATGGAGTCTGTCCCTCCCACTGCAGGGTGACACAGACAGAAGGGAGATATAGGACATGGAGTCTGTCCCTCCCACTGCAGGGTGACACAGACAGAAGGGAACTATAGGACATGGAGTCTGTCCCTCCCACTGCAGGGTGACACAGACAGAAGGGAGATATAGTACATGGAGTCTGTCCCTCCCACTGCAGGGTGACACAGACAGAAGGGAGCTATAGGACATGGAGTCTGTCCCTCCCACTGCAGGGTGACACAGACAGAAGGGAGATATAGGACATGGAGTCTGTCCCTCCCACTGCAGGGGGACACAGACAGAAGGGAGATATAGGACATGGAGTCTGTCCCTCCCACTGCAGGGTGACACAGACAGAAGGGAGCTATAGGACATGGAGTCTGTCCCTCCCACTGCAGAGTGACACAGACAGAAGGGATCTATAGGACACGGAGTCTGTCCCTCCCACTGCAGGGTGACACAAACAGAAGGGATCTATAGGACATGTAGTCTGTCCCTCCCACTGCAGGGTGACACAGACAGAAGGGAGATATAGGACATGGAGTCTGTCCCTCCCACTGCAGGGGGACACAGACAGAAGGGAGCTATAGGACATGGAGTCTGTCCCTCCCACTGCAGGGTGACACAGACAGAAGGGAGATATAGGACATGGAGTCTGTCCCTCCCACTGCAGGGGGACACAGACAGAAGGGAGATATGGGACATGGAGTCTGTCCCTCCCACTGCAGGGTGACACTGACAGAAGGGAGATATAGGACATGGAGTCTGTCCCTCCCACTGCAGGGTGACACAGACAGAAGAGATCTATAGGACATGGAGTCTGTCCCTCCCACTGCAGGGTGACACAGACAGAAGGGAGATATAGGACATGGAGTCTGTCCCTCCCACTGCAGGGTGACACAGACAGAAGGGGGATATAGGACATGGAGTCTGTCCCTCCCACTGCAGGGAGACACAGACAGAAGGAAGATATAGGACATGGAGTCTGTCCCTCCCACTGCAGGGTGACACAGACAGAAGGGAGATATAGGACATGGAGTCTGTCCCTCCCACTGCAGGGTGACACAGACAGAGGGGGATATAGGACATGGAGTCTGTCCCTCCCACTGCAGGGGGACACAGACAGAAGGGAGATATAGGACATGGAGTATATCCCTCCCAGTGCAGGGTGACACATACAGAAGGGGGATATAGGACATGGAGTCTGTCCCTCCCACTGCAGGGAGACACAGACAGAAGGAAGATATAGGACATGGAGTCTGTCCCTCCCACTGCCGGGTGACACAGACAGAAGGGAGATATAGGACATGGAGTCTGTTCCTCCCACTGCAGGGTGACACAGACAGAAGGGAGATATAGGACATGGAGTCTGTCCCTCCCACTGCAGGATGATACAGACAGAAGGGAGATATAGGACATGGAGTCTGTTCCTCCCACTGCAGGGTGACACAGACAGAAGGGAGATATAGGACATGGAGTCTGTCCCTCCCACTGCAGGGTGACACAGACAGAAGGGAGATATAGGACATGGAGTCTGTCCCTCCCACTGCAGGGTGACACAGACAGAAGGGGGATATAGGACATGGAGTCTGTCCCTCCCACTGCAGGGAGACACAGACAGAAGGAAGATATAGGACACGGAGTCTGTCCCTCCCACTGCAGGGTGACACAGACAGAAGGGAGATATAGGACATGGAGTCTGTCCCTCCCACTGCAGGGTGACACAGACAGAAGGGAGATATAGGACATGGAGTCTGTCCCTCCCACTGCAGGGTGACACAGACAGAAGGGAGACATAGGACATGGAGTCTGTCCCTCCCACTGCAGGGTGACACAGACAGAAGGGAGCTATAGGACATGAAGTCTGTCCCTTCCACTGCAGGGTGACACAGACAGAAGAGATCTAAAGGACATGGAGTCTGTCCCTCCCACTGCAGGGTGACAGAGACAGAAGGGAGATATAGGACATGGAGTGTATCCCTCCCACTGCAGGGAGACACAGACAGAAGGGAGATATAGGACATGGAGTCTGTCCCTCCCACTGCAGGGTGACACAGACAGAAGGGAGATATAGGACATGAAGTCTGTCCCTCCCACTGCAGAGTGACACAGACAGAAGGGAGATATAGGACATGGAGTCTGTCCCTCCCACTGCAGGGTGATACAGACAGAAGGGGGATATAGGACATGGAGTCTGTCCCTCCCAGTGCAGGGTGACACAGACAGAAGGGAGATATAGGACATGGAGTCTGTCCCTCCCACTGCAGGGTGACACAGACAGAAGGGACCTATAGGACATGTAGTCTGTCCCTCCCACTGCAGGGTGACACAGACAGAAGGGAGATATGGGACATGGAGTCTGTCCCTCCCACTGCAGGGTGACACAGACAGAAGGGACCTATAGGACATGTAGTCTGTCCCTCCCACTGCAGGGTGACACAGACAGAAGGGAGTTATAGGACATGGAGTCTGTCTCTCCCACTGCAGGGTGACACAGACAGAAGGGAGATATAGGACATGGAGTCTGTCCCTCCCACTGCAGGGTGACACAGACAGAAGACATCTATAGGACATGGAGTCTGTCCCTCCCACTGCAGGGTGACACAGATAGAAGGGAGATATAGGACATGGAGTCTGTCCCTCCCACTGCAGGGTGACACAGACAGAAGGGACCTATAGGACATGTAGTCTGTCCCTCCCACTGCAGGGTGACACAGACAGAAGGGATCTATAGGACATGGAGTCTGTCCCTCCCACTGCAGGGTGACACAGATAGAAGGGAGATATAGGACATGGAGTCTGTCCCTCCCACTGCAGGGTGACACAGACAGAAGGAAGATATAGGACATGGAGTCTGTCCCTCCCACTGTAGGGTGACACAGACAGAAGGGAGATATAGGACATGGAGTCTGTTCCTCCCACTGTAGGGTGACACAGACAGAAGGGAGATATAGGACATGGAGTCTGTCCTTCCCACTGCAGGGTGACACAGACAGAAGGGAGATATAGGACATGTAGTCTGTCCCTCCCACTGCAGGGTGACACAGATAGAAGGGAGATATAGGACATGGAGTCTGTCCCTCCCACTGCAGGGTGACACAGACAGAAGGGACCTATAGGACATGTAGTCTGTCCCTCCCACTGCAGGGTGACACAGACAGAAGGGAGATATGGGACATGGAGTCTGTCCCTCCCACTGCAGGGTGACACAGACAGAAGGGAGATATAGGACATGGAGTCTGTCCCTCCCACTGCAGGGGGACACAGACAGAAGGGAGCTATGGGACATGGAGTCTGTCCCTCCCACTGCAGGGTGACACAGACAGAAGGGAACTATAGGACATGGAGTCTGTCCCTCCCACTGCAGGGTGATACAGACAGAAGGGAGATATAGGACATGGAGTCTGTCCCTCCCACTGCAGGGTGACACAGACAGAAGGGAGATATAGGGCATGGAGTCTGTCCCTCCCACTGCAGGGTGACACAGACAGAAGGGAGATATAGGACATGGAGTCTGTCCCTCCCACTGCAGGGTGACACAGACAGAAGGGAGATATAGGACATGGAGTCTATCCCTCCCACTGCAGGGTGACACAGACAGAAGGGAGATATAGGACATGGAGTCTGTCCCTCCCACTGCAGGATGACACAGACAGAAGGGAGATATAGGACATGGAGTCTGTCCCTCCCACTGCAGGGGGACACAGACAGAAGGGAGATATAGGACATGGAGTCTGTCCCTCCCATTGCAGGATGACACAGACAGAAGGGAGATATAGGACATGGAGTCTGTCCCTCCCACTGCAGGGTGACACAGACAGAAGGGAGCTATAGGACATGGAGTCTGTCCCTCCCACTGCAGGGTGACACAGACAGAAGGGAGATATAGGACACGGAGTCTGTCCCTCCCACTGCAGAGTGACACAGACAGAAGGGAGATATAGGACATGGAGTCTGTCCCTCCCACTGCAGGGGGACACAGACAGAAGGGAGATATAGGACATGGAGTCTGTCCCTCCCACTGTAGGGTGACACAGATAGAAGGGACATATAGGACATGGAGTCTGTCCCTCCCACTGCAGGGTGACACAGACAGAAGGGAGATATAGGACATGTAGTCTTTTCCTCCCACTGCAGGGTGACACAGACAGAAGGGAGATATAGGACATGGAGTCTGTCCCTCCCACTGCAGGGTGACACAGACAGAAGGGAGATATAGGACATGTAGTCTTTTCCTCCCACTGCAGGGTAACACAGACAGAAGGGAGATATAGGACATGTAGTCTGTTCCTCCCACTGCAGGGTGACACAGACAGAAGGGAGTTATAGGACATGGAGTCTGTCCCTCCCACTGCAGGATGACACAGACAGAAGGGAGATATAGGACATGGAGTCTGTCCCTCCCACTGCAGGGGGACACAGACAGAAGGGAGATATAGGACATGGAGTCTGTCCCTCCCATTGCAGGATGACACAGACAGAAGGGAGATATAGGACATGGAGTCTGTCCCTCCCACTGCAGGGTGACACAGACAGAAGGGAGCTATAGGACATGGAGTCTGTCCCTCCCACTGCAGGGTGACACAGACAGAAGGGAGATATAGGACACGGAGTCTGTCCCTCCCACTGCAGAGTGACACAGACAGAAGGGAGATATAGGACATGGAGTCTGTCCCTCCCACTGCAGGGGGACACAGACAGAAGGGAGATATAGGACATGGAGTCTGTCCCTCCCACTGTAGGGTGACACAGATAGAAGGGACATATAGGACATGGAGTCTGTCCCTCCCACTGCAGGGTGACACAGACAGAAGGGAGATATAGGACATGTAGTCTTTTCCTCCCACTGCAGGGTGACACAGACAGAAGGGAGATATAGGACATGGAGTCTGTCCCTCCCACTGCAGGGTGACACAGACAGAAGGGAGATATAGGACATGTAGTCTGTCCCTCCCACTGCAGGGTGACACAGACAGAAGGGAGATATAGGACATGTAGTCTTTTCCTCCCACTGCAGGGTAACACAGACAGAAGGGAGATATAGGACATGTAGTCTGTTCCTCCCACTGCAGGGTGACACAGACAGAAGGGAGTTATGACATTACTGATGAGGTGAAGACAGGTCCGTTATCTACGTCTATTAACCTAAATGACATTACTGATGAGGGGAAAACGGCGTCGGTATCTACGTCTATTAAACTAAATGACATTACTGATGAGGGGAAAACGGCGTCGGTATCTACTTCTATTAAACTAAATGACATTACTGATGAGGGGAAGACAGCGCCGGTATCGACGTTTATTAAACTAAATGACATTACTGATGAGGTGAAGACAGCGCCGGTATCTACGTCTATTAATCTAAATGACATTACTGATGAGGTGAAGACGGCGTCGGTATCTACGTCTATTAAACTAAATGACATTACTGATGAGGTGAAGACGACGTCAGTATCTACGTCTATTAAACTAAATGACATTACTGATGAGGTGAAGACGGCGTTGGTATCTACGTCTATTAAACTAAATGACATTACTGATGAGGTGAAGACGGCGCCGGTATCTACGTCTATTAAACTAAATGACATTACTGATGAGGGGAAGACGGCGTCGGTATCTACGTCTATTAAACTAAATGACATTACTGATGAGGTGAAGACTGCACCGGTATCTACGTCTATTAAACTAAATGACATTACTGATGAGGTGAAGACGGCGTCAGTATCTACGTCTATTAAACTAAATGACATTACTGATGAGGTGAAGACTGCACCGGTATCTACGTCTATTAAACTAAATGACATTACTGATGAGGTGAAGACGGCGCCGGTATCTACGTCTATTAAACTAAATGACATTACTGATGAGGTGAAGACGGCGCCGGTATCTACGTCTATTAAACTAAATGACATTACTGATGAGGTGAAGATGGCGCCGGTATCTACGTCTATTAAACTAAATGACATTACTGATGAGGTGAAGACGGCGCCGGTATCTACGTCTATTAAACTAAATGACATTACTGATGAGGTGAATGAGGCGCCGGTATCTACGTCTATTAAACTAAATGACATTACTGATGAGGTGAAGACGGCGCCGGTATCTACGTCTATTAAACTAAATGACATTAATTATGAGGGGAAGACGGCGTCGGTATCTACGTCTATTAAACTAAATGACATTACTGATGAGGTGAAGAAGGCGCCGGTATCTACGTCTATTAAACTAAATGACATTACTGATGAGGTGAAGAAGGCGCCGGTATCTACGTCTATTAAACTAAATGACATTAATTATGAGGGGAAGACGGCGTCGGTATCTACGTCTATTAAACTGAATGACATTACTGATGAGGTGAAGATGGCGCCGGTATCTACGTCTATTAAACTAAATGACATTACTGATGAGGTGAAGACGGCGTCGGTATCTACGTCTATTAAACTGAATGACATTACTGATGAGGTGAAGACGGCGCCGGTATCTACGTCTATTAAACTAAATGACATTACTGATGAGGGGAAGACGGCGCCGGTATCTACGTCTATTAAACTAAATGACATTACTGATGAGGGGAAGACGGCGCCGGTATCTACGTCTATTAAACTAAATGACGTTACTGATGAGGGGAAGACGGCGCCGGTATCTACGTCTATTAAACTAAATGACATTACTGATGAGGGGAAGACGGCGCCGATATCTACGTCTATTAAACTAAATGACATTACTGATGAGGGGAAGAAGGCGTCGGTATCTACGTCTATTAAACTAATTGACATTACTGATGAGGGGAAGAAGGCGTCGGTATCTACGTCTATTAAACTAAATGACATTACTGATGAGGTGAAGACGGCGTCAGTATCTTCGTCTATTAACCTAAATGACATTACTGATGAGGTGAAGACGGCGCCGGTATCTACGTCTATTAAACTAAATGACATTACTGATGAGGTGAAGATGGCGCCGGTATCTACGTCTATTAACCTAAATGACATTACTGATGAGGTGAAGACGGCGCCGGTATCTACGTCTATTAAACTAAATGACATTACTGATGAGGGGATGACGGCGCCGGTATCTACGTCTATTAAACTAAATGACATTACTGATGAGGGGAAGACGGCGCCGGTATCTACGTCTATTAAACTAAATGACATTACTGATGAGGGGAAGACGGCGCCGGTATCTACGTCTATTAAACTAAATGACATTACTGATGAGGGGAAGACGGCGCCGGTATCTACGTCTATTAAACTAAATGACATTACTGATGAGGTGAAGACAGCGCCGGTATCTACGTCTATTAAACTAAATGACATTACTGATGAGGTGAAGACAGCGCCGGTATCTATGTCTATTAAACACTTTTTAAATGGCTGAACAGACACCTATTATGGCAATGGGTGTATTTATTAGCGTGATAGACAGACTGAATGCACCAATAGGAGTGCACATATACCTGTAAATGGCTGAACAGACACCTATTATGGCAATGGGTATATTTATTAGCGTGATAGACAGGCTGAATGTACCAATAGGAGTGCACATATACCTGTAAATGGCTGAACAGACACCTATTATGGCAATGGGTGTATTTATTAGCGTGATAGACAGACTGAATGCACCAATAGGAGTGCACATATGCAAATCACATTCTTTCAATGCGCCACATGAAAATTATAATCAGAATATGTTGCAGTCCTCAGGATCTAAATAAAATAATGATGAATCGTACTTTAATGAACAGTCTTTATTTAGGCCAGCTTTGTATTTTGCTGCCTAATGACCACAGAAATGTTCCCACGTAAGAGAAATAAATCCTATTGTATGGTGCGTATGACAGTAAAGTTACTAATGAGGAAACTCTGATCATCTCACTAATTAAAAGCAGGTCCTCCATTGTAATGCAATGCCATGTGTGCTGTGTGGATAGAACATAACAGGATCCTATACAAGAAAAGAGCAGGGGAACGCACGTACTCGGCCCGCTGGTAGACCCCCACCTAAACTAGAAACATAGAATATGGCATCAGATAAGAACCATTCAGTCCATCTAGTCGCCCATTTTCCTCTGTAAAAACCTCAAATCTTTTTTTGGTCCTCGGTCTTTTCTTAAGTTAAGGACAGCATTATGCCTATCCCATGCATGCTTAAATTCTGTCACTTCTGCTGGTAGGCTATTCCGCTTATCTACTACCCTCTCAGTGAAGTAAAATTTTCTTACATTACATCTAAACCTGTGTCCCCCTAGTTTTACACTATGGCCTCTTGTCCTAATGTGTCTATCATATCCCCTCTCTCTTCTCTCCTCCAAGCTATATATATATCTTTACTTTAGTCTATCCTGATATTTCTTTTCCTGTAAACCAGTCACCATTTTAGTAGTCCTTCTCTGAATTTTCTCTATAATATCTATATCCTTCTGGAGATGGGGTCTACAGTACTGTACACAATACTCTAGAATATCCATATCCTTCTGGAGATGGGGTCTCCTCCTGTACTGTACACAATACTCTAGAGTATCTATATCCTTCTGGAAATGGGGTCTCCAGTACTGTACACAATACCACATGCCCTCTCGACCCAATCCCATCTCAGCTCACCCAAGAACTCTCCCCTCTACTAACTCCAATCCTTACACACTCATTCAACCTCTCTTTGTCAACCGGCACCTTTCCATCCTCTTTCAAACATGCACTAATCACTCCCATCCTAAAAAAACCTTCCCTGGACCCAAACTCACTGTCAAATTACCGGCCAATTTCCCTACTCCCATTCGCCTCCAAGTTTCTCAAGCGCCTTGCATATAACCGGCTCACTAAATTCCTCTGCTCCCATTCCTTGCTAGATCCCTTGCAATCCGGATTCCGCCCTCATCACTCCACTGAGACTGCCCTCACTAAAGTGGCCAATGACTTGCTCTCAGCCAAGTCAAAAGGCCACTACTCCCTACTCATTCTTTTGGACCTGTCAGCCGCCTTTGACACAGTTTATCACCCACTCCTCCTCCAAGCCCTCCACTCCCTAGGTCTCTGCGACACTGCACTCTCCTGGTTTTCATCTTATCTCTGCAACCGCGCCTTCAGTGTTTCCTACTCCGGCTCCACTTCCCCACCCCTCCCACTGTCTGTTGGAGTGCCTCAAGGATCAGTACTGGGACCCTTGCTCTTCTCAATCTACACTGCTTCCCTTGGAAAACTAATAAACTCCTTTGGGTTTCACCATCATCTCTATGCTGATGACACCCAAATATATCTTTCCTCCCCAGACCTCTCCCCTTCCCTCCTGTCCTGAGTGTCTGACTGTCTGTCTGCTGTGTCTTCCTGGATGTCCTCCCATCAACTCAAACTTAACCTTGGCAAAACTGAACTAATTCTCTTCCCTCCATCTACAACCAGCCTTATCCCAAATATTACCCTCACCGTTAACAACACTTCCATCACACCAACCCCTACAGCACACTGCCTGGGGATCACATTTGACTCTGCCCTATCCTTCATTCCTCACATCCAGTCAATCTCCAACTCATGCCGCCTCTACCTCCGCAACATCTCTAGAATCCCACCCTTTCTCACAGAAGACACTACCAAAATTCTAATCCAAACACTCATCATGTCCCGTCTTGACTACTGTAACTCTTTACTAATTGGCCTGCCTCTCACCTGACTAACCCCACTACAGCCCATAATGAACTCTGCTGCAAGACTAATGTACCTCACTCATCGCTTCTCTAACACCACACCCCTCTGTCAGTCCCTACACTGGCTCCCGTTAGCATACAGAGTAAAATTAAAAACTCTGGTGCTAACTTATAGAGCCCTCACTAACACTGCACCCCCCTATATTTCATCTCTCATTTACACATACACTCCCACCCGCCATCTTCACTCTGCACATGACCTTCTGCTCTCCACAGCTCTTATCACATCCTCTCACTCCTGCCTACAGGACTTCTCCCACTCCCACCTACAGGACTTCTCCCACTCCCGCCTACAGGACTTCTCCCGTGCTGCACCTGAGCTGTGGAATTCCCTCCCCCGCCCCATCAGACTCTCCCCCAGCCTTCAAATCTTCAGACGCTCCCTGAAGACTCACCTCTTCAGGGAGGCCTATCAACTGCCTCCATAAACATCATCACCAAGATTCACCCCTTGCACGGACTACTGCACTCAACGGCACTTCTCACTCCCACCCACTGACTGGCAGTTCATGTGGCAGGAGGCACTTAAATGCAATAGCACTTACTCCTTCTGTATCAAACCTACCTTCCTCTAGACTGTAAGCTCTCACGAGCAGGGCCCTCTGATCCTCCTGTTCTCCACATCTGATTGTACTATTTAATACCTCTGTATGTCTATTCCCAATTGTACAGCGCTGCGGAATTAGTTGGTGCTATATAAATAAAGAATAATAATAATAATACCATAGAGTATCTATATCCTTCTGGAGATGGGGTCTCCAGTACAGTACACAATACTCTAGGTCTCTGGTACTGTACACAATACTCTAGAGTATCTATATCCTTCTGGAGATGGTGTCTCCGGTACTGTACACAATACTCTAGAGTATCTATATCCTTCTGGAGATGGGGTCTCCGGTACTGTACACAATACTCTAGACTATCTATATCCTTCTGGAGATAGGGTCTCTGGTACCATACACAATACTCTAGTGTATCTCCATCCTTCTGGAGATGGGGTATCCAGTACTGTACACAATACTCTAGAGGATCAATATCCTTCTGGAGATGGGGTCTCCGGTACTGTACACAATACTCTACAGTATCTATATCCTTCTGGAGATGGGGTCTCTGGTACCGTACACAACACTCTAGAGTATCTATATCCTTCTGGAGATGGGGTCTCCAGTACTGTACACAATACTCTAGGTGAGGTCTAACTAGAGATCTGTAGAGTGACATGACCACTTCCCTTTTTCTGCTACTAATGCCCCTCGCTATACAACCCAGCACCCTGCTTGCATTCCCCACCACTTTATTACATTGCCTGCCTACCTTTAAGTCATTAGAGATAATTACTCCCAAATCCCTTTCCTCTGTTGTCTCTGACAGTACAGTACCCTTAATAGTATGGGTGAATAAAGGTCCTAAGATGTGCTACAGGAAAATTAAAATTGTGAAAACGAAGAAAGCAAAGCGAAACCCCGCAGTACCAGCACAGTCAGATGACTCAAGCTACATCACATAATAAGTTTTAGGGTATTCCTATCAGACTAACGTTTATTAATCATATTAAAAACATACATGAAGCGTGTACATTCTTGTATGAAATTCGTCAGCCCTTTGGAAGGGATTGATACTTGTGTACTATTCACTTGGTATTTAACTTAGACATACAGTCCTATCTTTCAATTCCATCTACTACTTCCCATTTAAGTATAATTATATATAGTAATACCCTTTTTCCTTCACTTATGTTGTTCTGATCGATCCTAATCATCTGGGAGTGCAGTAAACTCTTTAGTGTATGAATGGGATGGAAACTGGACTGATGCAACAATGTGTTCCTATCTGTTGCCTTATGGAAACTGGCGGAATGAATCATGTCTAATAAAAAGAGTGATGTCCAACCATTCAATACCCTCTCTATTTGGTTGTAAATCTTATAATGCATGGGATATTATTCATGTGATGGAAAAAAGGTGAGTCATTCTAAACTCCCCATTCCAGAAAAGAAATAGCATAATATCTAGGAAGAAAATCCAAAGATATGAGTAGTCTCCTAGTAATGCATGAATGTGTTAGTGTAGGTGGAGAGGAAGAACTTCCCATGGCTGTTCCACGGATCTGCCCATAAAATCTTGTCTCAAAACCAATGAAACTTAAAGTCAGGCAGAGCTCCTATAGTTCCAAAAGAAAACTGCCAGGTGGCCTATCATCTCCGGGATTACCCCTGAGTAGATGTCTGACTGCATCTACACTTCTGTCAGAATCACCATATTCAGAACGGACACATCCATGTTCTCTAAGAAGCAATTATTCAGATCTTGCTGGATCGACAATGGCTTAAGACATATATATTATACAAAGTTTGAAAGACTCACTCACAATAATGGTAGAATGGGCCAGGGTGCTTGTCAAGGTTAAATGTAAGGTTGAGTGGCCTTTAGTCAAGCAACGCTCCACGCCAGTGGTAACCCCAGTCATCTATTTATCTTAATCAATGAACTGCACTCACTGGACTTTTCAAAAAAGCAAAGAAGTTGCAAAAAAAATGTGTTTATTTAAAGGGATAGTAATACTTCGTTTTAACTTTATTTTATTTTGTAGGCATTAAAAAAACATGAAGAACGATATAAGTCTTATCTCTCAATCCTTTATGGTTTGAGAGATATTCACAAGCAAAGTTCCCCTCCCCGCCCCTTTTACCTAGTGTAAGCCATCTCTTCTCACATGTGATCAAGTTGTATGACAGTACAGATAACAGAAGGGGACAGTTTTCTTTGTATGAAAACAATGAAAGCCCTTCCCCCCTTGACAAGTTTTTCAGCTTTTTCCCTTATCTTAATTGAAGATTGTCCCTCTCTGCAGTCTACCTGGGCATCTCCCTTCTGATCTGGTTGAACAGGGGGGGATACTTTGTTTGTGAATATCTCTTAAACCATAAAGGTTTCAGAGATAAGCCTTATATCATTCTTCATGTTTTTTTAATGCCTACAAAATAAAATAAAGTTAAAATGAAGTATTACTATCCCTTTAAAGAAGGTTGGTGTTTCGGTGGACACCTCCACCTTTATCTTTATAAAGACATCAAAGTAAGTCTTGACAAAGGTGGAGGTGTCCACCATATATAAATATTGCTTTTAATAGATGTAAAAACAGGCCAATACATTTTAAAATATGCACTGACATTTATATATCATTACAAGACAGGCATATACCCGTAATCAACGAACAGAGCCTGCAGGGGTACTTTACCCATCCCCTCCTGGTGTCTGATCCTTGATACTTCCTCTGAGATTATCAGTCCGAAACATCTTCAGTGGGTCAATATAGGCTTGTATAATACAGCAAAATAAAATGCCATTCCTCTGTGGAAAATGTAAATAGATGTATTTATTATATGATAAAAACCTTTGATATAAGGGCATGGCCTAGGCATCTGAGTGGATGGCTGCTCAATTCTGAAGCACCGCTGTGGGAGATCCCACTTTCATCACTAAATATGCAAAATCACATTTAATTTGCTCTCAAAACTACAGTCTGTATAGTAAATCATTACTATTTCATGGCAAAAACAAATAACATATAATGATCCGAAACGTCAGTGCTACTACCCGCCGAAAACAAGCGGGCTGAGGCACATCCATCTGACAAAATGGCGACTTGTGGCACACTCTATAACTGGGATCTCACTGTATCGTTGAGTCAGGATACCTCAACCATTACAGAAGCCTGGGGTGGGGAGACGTTCATTACCGGGTTAGCTTGACTCCTTTATAATGTTTTTTACTTTAATACCATTCATGACATGTTGATTTTTGGGTCCTTCTTGATCCCTACTGATTTCCCAAATGCGGACTCATATGGGTTCCGCTTTCATTTGAATTGGCTCCTGCAGTAGATACTAATCCAGTCTTTTTTATTCTTCTCTCAAGATGGGTCTACAGCTCCATGACAGTGGTCAATCCTGGAGGTTCATGAGCGGGTCCCTTGGTGGAGGTGAATGCCCTTTCCATTAACGGCGGGTCTTTGTAGCTCACTCAATCTAAAGGGTAATTGTTATTCAACAATCACTGATATTTGGTGGATTGGTGGTTGAGTTACAACATTGTTATTGCTACTGTTTGTAGTCACACAGTACACTTGAATCTCTGAGTCCCCGTTTGTCAAATCATGCAATGTGTCGGGGGCTATGCCATTCTACACCCCCTCATATGCTGTTTCTAAGGAGATACTGTCATACTAGTTTTAGACATGTTTTTTTCATACTGGGGTCACCAGAAATGTAGCTGGGTCCCTCTGTGGGGGTGGACACCATAGTGTCATTATTGGGGGGGTCTGCTCAGATCGATGGTTCTTGCTGAATGTTGTTTATTGATAGAAGAAGCCAGAGATACTCAACTAAGCTCATGAGCTTGCAAGGGTATGCAAAGAGCTCACTGGGACTGCCTCCTTGTGCCCAGGGTACAATCTCTGTTAGCTTATAAATGCCATACACTGAGATTCAATATTCTGAAGTATATTATACAGGTCTGGCCAAAATGACAGTAAAGCCACAAAATGCCAGACAATTCTTCTCTGAACAAAGGAAACAGATAAGCCCGGATGTGCATTTCAACCTTGTTGGCCCTTATCGATGAGGTGCGGCACAGCCACGTCTGTATTCTCCCATTAGCCTTAGGGTGACTACCCTAAGAGCAATTTGCATATGGAAAGAAGAAGTCAGAGATGCTCAACTAGGCTCATGAGCTTGCAAGGATATGAAAATCTCACTGTGACTGTGTCATCACTCCCAGGGTGCAATCTCTTTTAGCTCACAAATACCATACACAGAGAAGAAATATTCTGAAGCATATCATACAGGTCCTGCCTAAATGACAGGATATAGACAGAAGAAGCCAGAGATGCTCAACTAGGCTCATGAGTTTGCAAGGGTATACAAAAGCCAGCTACCCTCGCTATCCCCACAGACCCAAACCACCCTCAACCTACCACCAGCAAACCCAACCACAAGTACCCTCACTAACCCCAAACCACCATAAGCCCAGCCCCAGCCCTCTCAACCCCTATTCCCTCTATGAGCTGTGTATAGAACTAAAAAGCTATGTAATCATGCCCCATAGATCAACCAAATCACAGCTAAACCTACTCCTATCCACCCCTAATCCTAGACTGACCTCGGACATCCATTTCGACCTCGTTGGTGATGTGCAGCTGATCCTACTAGACACTTGTGAGCAAGGGGTCCACGTCTGGATTCCCCATTACCCTTAAGGTGACCAAACCAAAGAGCAATTTGCATATAGATAGAAGAAGTCAGAGATGCTCATCTAGGCTAATGAGCTTGTAAGGGTATGTAAAATCTCACTGGGACTGTGTCCTCGCACCCAGGGTGCAATCTCTTTTAGATCACAGATGCCATACACAGAGAAAAAATATTCTGAAACATATCATACAGATCCTTTCAAAATGACAGTCCAGCCATGAAATGCCAGACTATTCTCTCTGAACAAAGGAAACAGCTAACCACAGACGTACATTTCAGCCTTGCTGTGCTTCATCAGTGAGGTGCAGCTGACCCCTCTAGACACTTGTGAGCAAGGGGTTCACGTCTATGTTCCCCCATTACCCATACAGTGACTAAACCTAAGAGCAATTTGCATACAGATAGAAGAAGTCAGATGCTCAGCTAGGCTCATGAGCTTGCAAGGGTATGCAGAGAGTTCACTTGGATTGTGTTCTCGCTCCCAGTGTGCAATCTCTGTTAGATTATAAATATCATACACAGAAAAGAAATATTCTAAAACATATCATACAGGTGCTGCCAAAATGACAGTCCAGCCACAAAACATCAAACAATTCTTTGAACAGGACAAACAGCTAACCTCAGACATATATTTCAGCCTTGTTGGACCTCATTGGTGAGGTGCAGCTGATCCTACTATACTCTGGTGAGCAAGAGGTCCACCTCTGGATTCCCCCATTACCCTTAGGGTGACCAAACCCAAAGAACAATTTGCATATAGATAGAAGAAGTCAGAGATGCTCAATTAGGCTCATGAGCTTGCAAGTGTACACAGAGAGTTCACTAGAACAGTGTCCTCACCCCCAGAGTGCAATCTCTTTTAGCTCTAAATTTCACACACAGAGAAAAAGTATTCTGACACATAGCAGACAGGTCCTGCCAAAATGAAAAAAACCAGCCACAAAATGCCAAACAATTTTCCTCTGAACAATGGAAACAGCTTACCCAAAGCATATGTTTCAGCCTTATGACATGCAGCTGATCTCTCTAGAAACGTGTGAGCAAGGGGTCCATGTCTGGATTCCCCCATTACCTTTAGGGTGACCAACCCAAAGAGCAATTTGCATATACAGAAAAGAAGTCAGATGCTCAACTAAACTCATGAGCTTGCAAGGGTATGTAAAAGCTCAATGGGACATTCCTAACCCACACCAGCCTCCCAAACCCTAGCAATCCAAACCTAAACACTCCAACCCTACTCACTCCAACCCCATCTACCCTAACCCTAAATAAAGCCAATTCCAGCTACAGCCAACCCACACACCCACCCCAAACCCTAGCACTCCAACCCCAGCCAATACAACCACATGCACACTGCCAACCCAAAACACACTAAAACCAACCCAAAACACAGTAAAATCCAACCATCCCCTATACCAAACAAACCTCCCACATCCTAGTACTCCAAACCCATAAACCACAACCCTACACACTCCAACCCCATCTACCACAACCCTGGTTGAAGTCAATTCCAGCTATTCTCAATCCAAACAACCCTAGCTAAACCAAAACCAACCAATACCATAACACTAGTTAAAATCAATTCTCCCCTACCCCAGCTAGCCCCATAGTCCCAAACCACCCTCAACCTACCACCAGCAACCCCAACCACAGGTACCCTCACTACCCCCAAACCACCATAAGCCCAGCCCCAGCCCTCTCAAACCCTATTCCCTCTATGAGCTGTGTATAGAACTAAGAAGCTATGTAATTATGCCACATAGATCAACCAAATCACAGCTAAACCTATTCCTATCCATCCCTAATCCGAGGCTGACCTCAGACATCTATTTCAACCTCATTGGTGATGTGCATCTGATCCTCCTAGACACTTGTGAGCAAGGGGTCCATGTCTGGATTCCC
The DNA here is from genome assembly GCA_037306005.1 of Rhinophrynus dorsalis. Lineage (NCBI taxonomy): Eukaryota > Metazoa > Chordata > Amphibia > Anura > Rhinophrynidae > Rhinophrynus > Rhinophrynus dorsalis. Next base: position 571,135,120 of record CM074720.1, read on the forward strand.
CCATTACCCTTAAGGTGACCAAACCAAAGAGCAATTTGCATATAGATAGAAGAAGTCAGAGATGCTCATCTAGGCTAATGAGCTTGTAAGGGTATGTAAAATCTCACTGAGACTGTGTCCTCGCACCCAGGGTGCAATCTCTTTTAGATCACAGATGCCATACACAGAGAAAAAATATTCTGAAACATATCATACAGGTCTTGCTCAAATGACAGTCCAGCCACGAAATGCCAGACTATTCTTTTCTGAACAAAGGAAACAGCTAACCACAGACGTACATTTCAGCCTTGCTGTGCTTCATCAGTGAGGTGCAACTGACCCCTCTAGACACTTGTGAGCAAGGGGTTCACGTCTATATTCCCCCATTACCTATCTGCATACAGATAGAAGAAGTCAGATGCTCAACTAGGCTCATGAGCTTGCAAGGGTATGCAGAGAGTTCACTTGGATTGTGTCCTCACACTATTCTCATACAAACATTTCAGCCTCATCAGTGAGATGCAACTGATTCTACTAAACACTTGTGAGCAAGGGGTTCATATCTGGATTCCCCCATTACCTTTAGGGTGACCAACCCAAAGCTTGCAAGAGTATGCAGAGAGTTCACTTGGATTGTGTTCTCGCTCCCAGTGTGCAATCTCTGTTAGCTTATAAATGTCATACACACAGAAGTAATATTCTGAAACATATCATACAGGTCCTGCCAAAACAACAGTCCAGCCACAAAATGTCAAGCAATTCTTTGAACAGGAGAAACAGCTAAACTCAGACATATATTTTTGCCTTGTTGGGCCTCATTGGTGAGGTGCAGCTGATCCTACTAAACCATTGTGAGCAAGGAGTCCACATCTGGATTCCCCCATTACCCTTAGGGTGACCAATCCAAAGAGCAATTTGCATGAACAGGTAAGAAGTCAGAGATGCTCAATTAGGCTCATGAGCTTGCAAGTGTATGCAGAGAGCTCACTAGGACTGTGTCCTCACACCCATGGTGCAATCTCTTTTAGCTCACAAATGTCATACACAGAAAATAATTAATCTGAAGTATATCATACAGGTTCTGCCAAAATGATAGTCCGGCAACAAAATGCCAGATAATTCTTCTCTGAACAAGGGAAACAGCTAACCCCAGATGTACATTTCGGCCTTGATGGACCTGGTCAGGGTGGTGTAGCTGATCACTTTAGACACTTGTGAGCAAGGGGTCCACCTCTGGATTCCCCCATTACCCTTAGGGTGACCAAACAGCAATTTGCATATAGATAGAAGTCAGAGATGCTCAATTAGGCTCATGAGCTTGCAAGAGTATGTAAAATCTCACTGGGACTGTATCCTCACACCCAGGGTGCCATCTCTTTTAGCTCTAAATGCCATACACAGAGAAGAAATAGCCGGAAGCAAATCATACAGGTCCTGCCAAAATGAAAAAAAAAAAAAAAAAAAAAAACAGCCACAAAATGCCAGACTATTTTTCTCTGAACAATGGAAACCACTAATCCCAAACATATTTTTCAGCCTTATGACATACAGCTGATCCCTCTAGAAACTTGTGAGCAAGGGGTCCATGTCTGGATTCCCTCATTACCCTTAGGGTGACCAACCCAAAGAGTAATTTGCATATGGACAGAAGTCACAGATGCTCAACTAGGCTCATGAACTTGCAAAGGTATGTAAAAGCTCACTGGGACTATGTCCTTGTGCCCAGGGCACAATCTCTTTTAGCTTTAAATGCCGTACACAGAGAAGAAATATTCTAAAGCATATGATACAGGTCCTGCCAAAATGCCAGTCCAGCCATAAAATGTCAAACAATTCTTCTCTAGACAAATGAAATTGCTATTCTCAGACAAACATTTCAGTCTCATCATTGAGATGCAACTGATTCTACTAAATACTTGTGAGCAAGGGGTTCATGTCTGGATTTTCCCATTACCCTTAGGGTGACCAAACCCAAGAGCAATTTGCATATACAGCTAAGAAGTCAGAGATGCTCAACTAGACTCATGAGCTTACAAGTGTATACAAAATCTCACTAGGACTGTGTCCTCACTCCCAGGGTGCAATCTCTTTTAGATCACAAATGCCATACACAGAGAAGAACTATTCTAAAGCATATCATACAGGTCCTGCCTAAATGACAGCCCAGCCATGAAATGCCAGGCAATTCTTCATTGAACAAGAAAAACCAGGTGTCCTCAGACATACAGTTCATTCTTATGGGTCTCATTGTGAGATGCAGCTGATCCTACTAGACACTTGTGAGCAAGGGGTCCATGTCTGGATTCCTATATTACCCTTAGGGCGACTAACCCCAAGAGCAATTGTCATATGGACAGAAGAAGTCAGAGATGCTCAGCTACGCTCATGAGCTTGCAGTAGTATGCAAAGAGATCACTAGGACTGTGTCCTCACACCCAGAGTGCAATCTCTTTTATCTAACAAATGCCATACACAGAGAAGAATTATTCACACCTTGTTTATGACCTGTGCATTCTTGGGATCACATGCACACGTTATGTTTATTATAGGATAGGTTTTGTATCTATTGACACATTCCCCCTACTGATACTATGTGTTTGTTTCACGAGCATCCCGTGGTTCTTTACTCTCTCATTCGCCCCCCACGCACAACGACACTCATTTGAAAGTGTTTATTTGAGAATATGTCCCCTCCGACATCAGTGTGACCAGTGTGTGCAACTGTAGATCTGAGACTTAGTGTGGAGGCTCTTAAAGACTAGCTCTCCATATCTGTAACAATTGCCTAGGCCTCAGTTCCTTTATTTACCAGTTTGTACAGTTTTCCGTGGCACAATGACATTCTGTACTACTACAATCTTATTATTTTGATACATATTGACACATTTTACATCACCTGGTTTTATACTCAGAACTGCTTTCTGGACTACAGGTGCCCTGGTGGGGGGCAGGTGTCCTAGTTCACATCGACTAGCCTATGTTTTTTTTCCCTCCTTCATACACTACATATATGTACCCCTCTTAATTTATTTCCAGGTTAAACTATGGAGATACCTATTCTACTCCATACTTACTACAGATCTCTTGCACCCATTCCCTGAGTGTTGTATTTCCACTCCACCTTCCGTTTGTATCCTCTACCGTGTATATGAGATCACATGACCGGGAGACTCCTCAACACTCCAATCAGAGTTGCTCCTTATTTCCCAAAGTCATAGTATAAAAGGGGCATGAGGGTGTCTGTGTTGGTGGAGTGTGAGGAAAGAATCAGTTGGACAAGGAATGATTTTTTTTTATTTTTTTTTTACTGGATTGGGGGGAGGTAGTTAATCCTATATAATAATTAGCTAGGATGTTTGTCAGAAACCATCATGCACAGTAGAGATGGCCCAAATGCACAGAATGCTGGGAGTTCTGTGCTGGGAGTACGGAATGCTGGGAGTTCTGTGCTGGGAGCATTCTGTGTGGAATGCTGGGAGTTCTGTACTGGGAGCATTCTGTGTGGAATGCTGGGAGTTCTGTGCTGGGAGCATTCTGTGCTTTCGGGAAGTCTCTGCAGTGCATGACTGCGTTGGCAGCAGGATGCAGAGCAGGACCGGCCTCTTAACATCACCCGGACCTTGGCCATGTACACGGGCTTTTAAAATAAATACTAAATAAAATACCCCATAAGACATGATATAAAGGGGCCTGAGGAGGGTGCCTGTGTTGGTGAATGAATGAATCATTTGAACAGGGAATTTGTTTTGGGAGGGGTTTCTTGAATGCTATTGGGTTACAGTTAATAAAAAATAAATCAATAAAATAAAATAAGACACTTGTATGTAAAGTGACAGAGACAGGAACCCCCTGACATAAGCTGCCACTGGGTTGGACTGATACTTGACTTGATAGAGTATTTTGTAGAGGATGATTTGTTAGTTTTGTTGTTAGAGGCCTTTGTAGGACTTAGACTTATTAGAGGCCCAAGCCCTTAAGAAACATTGATTTGTAGGACTTAAGCTTGTTTGGCACAAGCCCTAAGGAAACAAGAAATCATCATGGGTGTGTTGTTATCAGAATATATTTTTTCCCTTGAGAGCAGGAACAGCGGGTCTTATCAGCAACTGCAATGTGCACAGTGTGTGTGTGGTAAATAACATCTGGGAGCACAACTGTATCCAAACACCATGACACCAGAAACACTGCCGCTGTCACTATACCCTTTGTCCTCACACCCCTCTAAGGACACATGACAACTTGCTGACAGTTTAATAGTGATGATAAACCCTCACTGCCACCATCTTAGCATATTCTGTGGGATGGAATCTCCTCAGATGCTGCTTGATGACCTGGTATCGATTCTACTCCACTGGCATGTGTGGTCAGTGCACCACACATTAATGGGTAAAGACGAACTGCCACATCATAAACATCAACAGAGTGGCTATCATTTGGTGGGGGAGGTAACAATGAACGAGTTGGATTGGCAGAAGATGTAGTTATCCTAGAGGAAAACCTACATATTATTTCTCTGAATGTTAAGGGTTTAAATTCACCCCAGAAATGTTCCATGGCCCTCAGTGACCTCCAGTGCATGAAAGGTAATTTTCTTTCAAGAGATGCACTTTAGCTCTCGAGGGGAATAGAAACTTACTAACAGACATTTTGTTAATTCCTTTATGAGTTTCTCTTCCTCTAAACATAGTGGTGTGGTGATCTTATGTCACAAACATACTGCTCTACATCATTGCTAATATTTATTTCCCCTAAACAATACACAGATCCCTTTTCCCCAAATAGCACTAGACAAGATAGAAGCTTATAAGGAGGTATTCTGGTATTCGGTGGTGATTTCAGTACAACTATTTCCCCTACCCTAGACTGTTCTTCTGGTTCCTCCTCAGACTCATTAAACACTGTGTGCAAACCAAATAATATGCTATACTCGTTCAAATTAATGGACACCTGGAACCTTCAACACCCAGACACGAGATTATACCTTCTTCTCACACCCCACATAACTTCTACTCCAGAATTGATTACTTCTCCCTTTTACACTTCTCGTTGCATATTATCCATTCCACGTCCGTAGGTTCTATAACCTGGTCTGATCATGCTCTCATCTTCCTTGCAATATATGGTCACTCTTCTGTGACAAAACCCTATCTCTGGAGACTCAATCAATATCTTCTTACTTGTGAAGATGTTAAACTTACCATCAAATCTAAATTACAGGAATATATTACCATTGACCAAACTCCAGCTCCAATGACGATATGGGAAGCAAATAAGTATGTCATACCAGGGTAATTGATAACACTTGCTTCTGGAACCTAATGGCAGCACTCTAAACAAATAAAAGAATCCAATGAATGAACATATTCGGGTTTTGGAAACCCAACGCAATCTTTTATTGCCTCTTGCTGCTCTCCCTCACCTAATTGCACTACATAAACACCTCAAGTCATTGGTCCATGTGATGCTAGACAGGTTATTCCTGAGATCTAAACAAACTTGGTTCAAACAACGGAACAAGCCGGGTTATTTTATACCCAAGCAATTTAGACAAAAAACTCAGTCAACTTATATCCTCACCTTTGCGCGTACTCAAAACACGGTCCCTGAGACTTCAGCTGTCTTTCAGTATATATATATATATATATATATATATATATATATAATTAAATAACCTCTGTTATTATTGCACTAGGAGCGGATGGGGTGGTGATCCCCTTTTGTTATTATAGTGCTAGGAGCGGATGGGGTGGTGATCCCCTTTTGTTATTATAGCGCTAGGAGGGGATGGGGTGGTGATCCCCTTTTATTATTATAGAACTAGGAGCGGATGGGGTGGTGATCCCCTTTTGTTATTATAGCGCTAGGAGGGGATGGGGTGGTGATCTCCTTTTATTATTATAGCACTGGGAGCGGATGGGGTGGTGATCCCTTTTGTTATTATTGCACTAGGAGCGGATGGGGTGGTGATCCTCTTTTGTTATTATTGCACTAGGAGGGGATGGGGTGGTGATCCCCTTTTATTATTACTGCACTAGGAGCGGATGGGGTGGTGATCCTCTTTTATTATTATTGCACTAGGAGCGGATGGGGTGGTGATCTCCTTTTATTATTATTATTGCACTAGGAGCGGATGGGGTGGTGATCCCCTTTTGTGATTATTGCACTAGGAGCGGATGGAGTGGTGATGCCCTTTTATTATTATTGCACTAGGAGCGGATGGGGTGGTGATCTCCTTTTGTTATTATAGCACTAGGAGCGGATGGGGTGGTGATTTCCTTTTGTTATTATAGCACTAGGAGGGGATGGGGTGGTGATCCCCTTTTGTGATTATTTCACTAGGAGTGGATGGGGTGGTGATCCCCTTTTATTATTATTGCACTAGGAGGGGATGGGGTGGTGATCTCCTTTTATTATTATTGCACTAGGAGCGGATGGGGTGGTGATCTCCTTTTGTTATTATTGAACTAGGAGGGGATGGGGTGGTGATCCCCTTTTGTGATTATTGCACTAGGAGCGGATGGGGTGGTGATCTCCTTTTGTTATTATTGCACTAGGAGGGGATGGGGTGGTGATCCCCTTTTGTTATTATTGCACTAGGAGTGGATGGGGTGGTGATCCCCTTTTGTTATTATTGCACTAGGAGCGGATAGGGTGGTGATCCCCTTTTGTTATTATAGCACTAGGAGGGGATGGGGTGGTGATCTCCTTTTGTTATTATAGCACTAGGAGCGGATGGGGTGGTGATTTCCTTTTGTTATTATTGCACTAGGAGCGGATGGGGTGGTGATCTCCTTTTGTTATTATTGCACTAGGAGGGGATGGGGTGGTGATCTCCTTTTGTTATTATTGCACTAGGAGCGGATGTGGTGGTGATCTCCTTTTATTATTATTGCACTAGGAGCGGATGGGGTGGTGATCCCCTTTTATTATTATAGAACTAGGAGCGGATGGGGTGGTGATCTCCTTTTGTTATTATTGCACTAGGAGCGGATGGGGTGGTGATCTCCTCTTATTATTATTGCACTAGGAGCAGATGTGGTGGTGATCTCCTTTTATTATTATAGAACTAGGAGCGGATGGGGTGGTGATCCCCTTTTATTATTATAGAACTAGGAGCGGATGGGGTGGTGATCTCCTTTTATTATTATAGAACTAGGAGCGGATGAGGTGGTGATCCCCTTTTGTTATTATTGCATTAGGAGCGAATCGGGTGGTGATCCCTTTTGTTATTATTGAATTAGGAGCGAATGGGGTGGTGATCCCCTTTTGTTATTATTGCATTAGGAGCGAATGGGGTGGTGATCTCCTTTTGTTATTATTGCACTAGGAGCGGATGGGGTGGTGATCCCCTTTTATTAGTATAGAACTAGGAGGGGATGGGGTGGTGATCCCCTTTTATTATTATAGAACTAGGAGCGGATGGGGTGGTGATCCCCTTTTGTTATTATTGCATTAGGAGCGAATGGGGTGGTGATCCCTTTTGTTATTATTGCATTAGAAGCGAATGGGGTGGTGATCCACTTTTGTTATTATTGCACTAGGAGCGGATGTGGTGGTGATCCCCTTTTGTTATTATTACACTAGGAGCGAATGGGGTGGTGTTCCCCTTTTGTTATTATTGCACTAGGAATGGATGGGGGGTGATCCCTTTTGTTATTATTGCACTAGGAGCGGATGGGGTGGTGATCCACTTTTATTATTATTGCACTAGGAGCGGATGGGGTGGTGATCCACTTTTGTTATTATTGCACTAGGAGCGGATGGGGTGGTGATACCCTTTTATTATTATTGCACTAGGAGCGGATGGGGTGGTGATCCCCTTTTATTATTATTGCACTAGGAGCGGATGGGGTGTTGATCCCCTTTTGTTATTATTGCACTAGGAGCGGATGGGGTGGTGATCCCTTTTATTATTATTGCACAAGGAGCGGATGGGGTGGTGATCTCCTTTTATTATTATAGAACTAGGAGCGGATGGAGTGGTGATCTCCTTTTATTATTATTGCACTAGGAGTGGATGTGGTGGTGATCTCCTTTTATTATTATTACACTAGGAGCGGATGGGGTGGTGATCCCCTTTTGTTATTATTGCACTAGGAGTGGATGGGGTGGTGATTCCCTTTTATTATTATTACACAAGAAGCGGATGAGGTGGTGATCTCCTTTTGTTATTATTGCACTAGGAGCGGATGTGGTGGTGATCTCCTTTTATTATTATTACACTAGGAGCGGATGGGGTGGTGATCTCCTTTTGTTATTGCACTAGGAGCGGATGGGGTGGTGATCTCCTTTTGTTATTATTGCACTAGGAGGGGATGGGGTGGTGATCCCCTTTTGTTATTATTGCACTAGGAGCGGATGTGGTGGTGATCTCCTTTTATTATTATTACACTAGGAGCGGATAGGGTGGTGATCCCCTTTTGTTATTATTACACTAGGAGCGGATGGGGTAGTGATCTCCTTTTGTTATTATTGCACTAGGAGCGGATATGGTGGTGATCTCCTTTTATTATTATTACACTAGGAGCGAATAGGGTGGTGATTTCCTTTTATTATTATTACACTAGGAGCGGATCGGGTGGTGATCTCCTTTTGTTATTATTACACTAGGAGCGGATATGGTGGTGATCTCCTTTTGTTATTATTGCACTAGGAGCGGATGGGGTGGTGATCCCCTTTTGTTATTATTGCACTAGGAGCGGATGGGGTGGTGATCCCCTTTTGTTATTATTGCACTAGGAGGGGATGGGGTGGTGATCTCCTTTTATCATTATTACACTAGGAGCGGATGGGGTGGTGATCTCCTTTTGTTATTATTGCACTAGGAGCGGATGTGGTGGTGATCTCCTTTTATTATTATTACACTAGGAGCGGATGGGGTGGTGATCCCCTTTTGTTATTATTACACTAGGAGCGGATGGGGTGGTGATCTCCTTTTGTTATTATTACACTAGGAGCGGATATGGTGGTGATCTCCTTTTGTTATTATTGCACTAGGAGCAGATGGGGTGGTGAATGGTGATCCTCTTTTGTTATTATTGCACTAGGAGCGGATGGGGTGGTGATCCCCTTTTATTATTATTGCACTAGGAGCGGATGGGGTGGTGATCCTCTTTTATTATTATTGCACTAGGAGCGGATGGGGTGGTGATCTCCTTTTATTATTATTATTATTGCACTAGGAGAGGATGGGGTGGTGATCCCCTTTTGTGATTATTGCACTAGGAGCGGATGGAGTGGTGATCCCCTTTTATTATTATTGCACGAGGAGCGGATGGGGTGGTGATCCCCTTTTGTGATTATTGCACTAGGAGCGGATGGAGTGGTGATGCCCTTTTATTATTATTGCACTAGGAGCGGATGGGGTGGTGATCTCCTTTTGTTATTATAGCACTAGGAGCGGATGGGGTGGTGATCTCCTTTTGTTATTATAGCACTAGGAGGGGATGGGGTGGTGATCCCCTTTTGTGATTATTGCACTAGGAGTGGATGGGGTGGTGATCCCCTTTTATTATTATTGCACTAGGAGGGGATGGGGTGGTGATCTCCTTTTATTATTATTGCACTAGGAGCGGATGGGGTGGTGATCTCCTTTTGTTATTATTGAACTAGGAGGGGATGGGGTGGTGATCACCTTTTGTGATTATTGCACTAGGAGCGAATGGGGTGGTGATCCCCTTTTATTATTATTGCACTAGGAGGGGATGAGGTGGTGATCCCCTTTTGTTATTATTGCACTAGGAGCGGATGGGGTGGTGATCCCCTTTTGTTATTATTGCACTAGGAGCGGATGGGGTGGTGATCCCCTTTTGTTATTATAGCACTAGGAGGGGATGGGGTGGTGATCTCCTTTTATTATTATTACACTAGGAGTGGATATGGTGGTGATCTCCTTTTATTATTATTACACTAGGAGCGGATGGGGTGGTGATTTCCTTTTGTTATTATTGCACTAGGAGCGGATGGGGTGGTGATCTCCTTTTGTTATTATTGCACTAGGAGGGGATGGGGTGGTGATCTCCTTTTGTTATTATTGCACTAGGAGTGGATGTGGTGGTGATCTCCTTTTATTATTATTGCACTAGGAGCAGATGGGGTGGTGATCCCCTTTTATTATTATAGGACTAGGAGCGGATGGGGTGGTGATCCCCTTTTGTTATTATTGCACTAGGAGCGGATGGGGTGGTGATCTCCTCTTATTATTATTGCACTAGGAGCGGATGGGGTGGTGATCTCCTCTTATTATTATTGCACTAGGAGCGGATGTGGTGGTGATCTCCTTTTATTATTATAGAACTAGGAGCGGATGGGGTGGTGATCCCCTTTTATTATTATAGAACTAGGAGCGGATGGGGTGGTGATCTCCTTTTATTATTATAGAACTAGGAGCGGATGAGGTGGTGATCCCCTTTTGTTATTATTGCATTAGGAGAAATGGGGTGGTGATCCCTTTTGTTATTATTGCATTAGGAGCGAATGGGGTGGTGATCCCCTTTTGTTATTATTGCATTAGGAGCGAATGGGGTGGTGATCCCTTTTGTTATTATAGCACTAGGAGCGGATGGGGTGGTGATCTCCTTTTGTTATTATTGAACTAGGAGCGGATGGGGTGGTGATCCCCTTTTATTAGTATAGAACTAGGAGGGGATGGGGTGGTGATCCCCTTTTATTATTATAGAACTTGGAGTGGATGGGGTGGTGATCCCCTTTTGTTATTATTGCATTAGGAGCGAATGGGGTGGTGATCCCTTTTGTTATTATTGCATTAGGAGCGAATGGAGTGGTGATCCACTTTTATTATTATTGCACTAGGAGCGGATGGGGTGGTAATCCCCTTTTGTTATTATTACACTAGGAGCGAATGGGGTGGTGATCCCCTTTTGTTATTATTGCACTAGGAGTGGATGGGAGGTGATCCCTTTTGTTATTGTTGCACTAGGAGCGGATGGGGTGGTGATCCCCTTTTATTATTATTGCACTAGGAGCGGATGGGGTGGTGATCCCCTTTTGTTATTATTGCACTAGGAGCGGATGGGGTGGTGATACCCTTTTATTATTATTGCACTAGGAGCGGATGGGGTGGTGATCCCCTTTTATTATTATTGCACTAGGAGCGGATGGGGTGTTGATCCCCTTTTGTTATTATTGCACTAGGAGCGGATGGGGTGGTGATCCCTTTTATTATTATTGCACTAGGAGCGGATGGGGTGGTGATCTCCTTTTATTATTATAGAACTAGGAGCGGATGGAGTGGTGATCTCCTTTTATTATTATTGCACTAGGAATGGATGTGGTGGTGATCTCCTTTTATTATTATTACACTAGGAGCGGATGGGGTGGTGATCCCCTTTTGTTATTATTGCACTAAGAGTGGATGGGGTGGTGATTCCCTTTTATTATTATTACACAAGAAGCGGATGGGGTGGTGATCTCCTTTTGTTATTATTGCACTAGGAGCGGATGTGGTGGTGATCTCCTTTTATTATTATTACACTAGGAGCGGATGGGGTGGTGATCTCCTTTTGTTATTGCACTAGGAGCGGATGGGGTGGTGATCTCCTTTTGTTATTATTGCACTAGGAGGGGATGGGGTGGTGATCACCTTTTGTTATTATTGCACTAGGAGCGGATGTGGTGGTGATCTCCTTTTATTATTATTACACTAGGAGCGGATAGGGTGGTGATCCCCTTTTGTTATTATTACACTAGGAGCGGATGGGATAGTGATCTCCTTTTGTTATTATTGCACTAGGAGCGGATATGGTGGTTATCTCCTTTTATTATTATTACACTAGGAGCGAATGGGGTGGTGATTTCCTTTTATTATTATTACACTAGGAGCGGATGGGGTGGTGATCTCCTTTTGTTATTATTACACTAGGAGCGGATATGGTGGTGATCTTCTTTTGTTATTATTGCACTAGGAGCGGATGGGGTGGTGATCTCCTTTTGTTATTATTGCACTAGGAGCGGATGGGGTGGTGATTCCCTTTTGTTATTATTGCACTAGGAGCGGATGGGGTGGTGATCCCCTTTTGTTATTATTGCACTAGGAGGGGATGGGGTGGTGATCTCCTTTTGTTATTATTGCACTAGGAGCGGATGGGGTGGTGATCTCTTTTTATTATTATTACACTAGGAGCGGATGGGGTGGTGATCCCCTTTTGTTATTATTACACTAGGAGCGGATGGGGTGGTGATCTCATTTTGTTATTATTACACTAGGAGCGGATATGGTGGTGATCTCCTTTTGTTATTATTGCACTAGGAGCGAATGGGGTGGTGATCTTCTTTTATTATTATTACACTAGGAGCAGATGGGGTGGTGATCTCCTTTTGTTATTATTACACTAGGAGCGGATATGGTGGTGATCTCCTTTTGTTATTATTGCACTAGGAGCGGATGGGGTGGTGATTTCCTTTTATTATTATTGCACTAGGAGTGGATGGAGTGGTGATCTCCTTTTATTATTATTACACTAGTAGCGAACGGGGTGGTGATCTCCTTTTATTATTATTACACTAGGAGCGGATGGGGTGGTGATCCCCTTATGTTATTATTACACTAGGAGCGGATGGGGTGGTGATCTTCTTTTATTATTATTGCACTAGGAGTGGATGGGGTGGTGATCTCCTTTTATTATTATTGCACTAGGAATGGATGGGGTGGTGATCTCCTTTTATTATTATTGCACTAGGGGCGGATGGGGTGGTGATCTCCTTTTATTATTATTCCACTAGGAGCGAATGGGGTGGTGACCTCCTTTTATTATTATTACACTAGGAGCGGATGGGGTGGTGATCCCCTTTTGTTATTATTACACTAGGAGCAGATGGGGTGGTGATCCCCTTTTATTATTATTGCACTAGGAGCGGATGGGGTGGTGATCTCCTTTTATTATTATTACACTAGGAGTGGATGGGGTGGTGATCCTCTTTTGTTATTATTACGCTAGGAGCGGATGGGGTGGTGATCTCCTTTTATTATTATTGCACTAGGAGCGGATGGGGTGGTGATCTCTTTTTATTATTATTACACTAGGAGCGGATGGGGTGGTGATCCCCTTTTGTTATTATTGCACTAGGAGTGGATATGGTGGTGATCTCCTTTTGTTATTATTGCACTAGGAGCGGATATGGTGGTGATCTCCTTTTATTATTATTGCACTAGGAGCTGATGGGGTGGTGATCTCTTTTTATTATTATTGCACTAGGAGGGGATTTGGTGATCTCCTTTTATTATTATTGCACTAGGAGCGGATGGGGTGGTGATCCCCTTTTGTTATGTGGTGATCTCCTTTTGTTATTATTGCACTAGGAGCGGATGGGGTGGTGATCTCCTTTTGTTATTATTGCACTAGGAGCGGATATGGTGGTGATCTCCTTTTATTATTATTGCACTAGGAGCGGATATGGTGGTGATCTCCTTTTATTATTATTACACTAGGAGCGGATATGGTGGTGATCTCCTTTTGTTATTATTGCACTAGGAGGGGATGGGGTGGTGATCCCCTTTTGTTATTATAGCACTAGGAGCGGATGGGGTGGTGATCCCCTTTTATTATTATTACACTAGGAGCGGATGGGGTGGTGATCCCCTTTTGTTATTATTGCACTAGGAGCGGATGTGGTGGTGATCCCTTTTGTTATTATTGCACTAGGAGCGGATGGGGTGGTGATCTCCTTTTGTTATTATTACACTAGGAGGGGATATGGTGGTGATCCACTTTTAGTATTATTACACTAGGAGGGGATATGGTGGTGATCTCCTTTTGTTATTATTGCAGTAGGAGCAGATGGGGTGGTGATCCCCTTTTATTATTATTACACTAGGAGCGGATATGGTGGTGATCTCCTTTTGTTATTATTGCACTAGGAGCAGATATGGTGGTGATCTCCTTTTGTTATTATTACACTACGAGTGGATATGGTGGTGATCCCCTTTTGTTATTATTGCACTAGGAGCGGATGTGGTGGTGGTCTCCTTTTGTTATTATTGCACTAGAAGGGGATGGGGTGGTTATCTCCTTTTGTTATTATTGCACTAGGAGGGGATATGGTGGTGATCCCCTTTTGTTATTATTGCACTAGGAGCGGATGTGGTGGTGATCTCCTTTTGTTATTATTACACTAGGAGTGGATGGGGGTTGATCCCTTTTGTTATTATTACACTTGGAGCGGATGTGGTGGTGGTCTCCTTTTGTTATTATTGCACTAGGAGGGGATGGGGTGGTGATCTCCTTTTGTTATTATTGCACTAGGAGGGGATGGGGTGGTGATCCCCTTTTATTATTATTGCACTAGGAGCGGATGTGGTGGTGATCTCCTTTTGTTATTATTGCACTAGGAGCGGATTAGGTGGTGATCCCCTTTTATTATTATTGCACTAGGAGCGGATGGGGTGGTGATCTCCTTTTATTATTATTGCACTAGGAGCGGATGGGGTGGTGATCTACTTTTGTTATTATTACACTAGGAGCGGATGGGGTGGTGATCCCCTTTTGTTATTATTGCACTAGGAGCGAATGGGGTGGTGATCCCCTTTTTGTTATTATTGCACTAGGAGGGGATGGGGTGGTGATCTCCTTTTGTTATTATTGCACTAGGAGCGGATGGGGTGGTGATCCCCTTTTGTTATTATTACACTAGGAGCGGATGGGGTGGTGATCTCCTTTTGTTATTATTGCACTAGGAGCGGATGGGGTGGTGATCCCCTTTTGTTATTATTGCACTAGGAGCGGATGGGGTGGTGATCCCCTTTTGTTATTATTGCACTAGGAGGGGATGGGGTGGTGATCTCCTTTTGTTATTATTGCACTAGGAGCGGATGGGGTGGTGATCCCCTTTTGTTATTATTACACTAGGAGCGGATGGGGTGGTGATCTCATTTTGTTATTATTACACTAGGAGCGGATATGGTGGTGATCTCCTTTTGTTATTATTGCACTAGGAGCGAATGGGGTGGTGATCTTCTTTTATTATTATTACACTAGGAGCAGATGGGGTGGTGATCTCCTTTTGTTATTATTACACTAGGAGCGGATATGGTGGTGATCTCCTTTTGGTATTATTGCACTAGGAGCGGATGGGTGGTGATTTCCTTTTATTATTATTGCACTAGGAGTGGATGGAGTGGTGATCTCCTTTTATTATTATTACACTAGGAGCGAACGGGGTGGTGATCTTCTTTTATTATTATTACACTAGGAGCGGATGGGGTGGTGATCCCCTTTTGTTATTATTACACTAGGAGCGGATGGGGTGGTGATCTTCTTTTATTATTATTGCACTAGGAGTGGATGGGGTGGTGATCTCCTTTTATTATTATTGCACTAGGAATGGATGGGGTGGTGATCTCCTTTTATTATTATTGCACTAGGGGCGGATGGGGTGGTGATCTCCTTTTATTATTATTCCACTAGGAGCGAATGGGGTGGTGACCTCCTTTTATTATTATTACACTAGGAGCGAATGGGGTGGTGATCCCCTTTTGTTATTATTACACTAGGAGCAGATGGGGTGGTGATCCCCTTTTGTTATTATTACACTAGGAGCGGATGGGGTGGTGATCTCCTTTTATTATTATTGCACTAGGAGCGGATGGGGTGGTGATCTCCTTTTATTATTATTACACTAGGAGTGGATGGGGTGGTGATCCTCTTTTGTTATTATTACACTAGGAGCGGATGGGGTGGTGATCTCCTTTTATTATTATTGCACTAGGAGCGGATGGGGTGGTGATCTCTTTTTATTATTATTACACTAGGAGCGGATGGGGTGGTGATCCCCTTTTGTTATTATTGCACTAGGAGTGGATATGGTGGTGATCTCCTTTTGTTATTATTGCACTAGGAGCGGATATGGTGGTGATCTCCTTTTATTATTATTGCACTAGGAGCTGATGGGGTGGTGATCTCTTTTTATTATTATTGCACTAGGAGGGGATGTGGTGATCTCCTTTTATTATTATTGCACTAGGAGCGGATGGGGTGGTGATCCCCTTTTGTTATTATTGCACTAGGAGCGGATATGGTGGTGATCTCCTTTTGTTATTATTGCACTAGGAGCGGATGGGGTGGTGATCTCCTTTTGTTATTATTGCACTAGGAGCGGATATGGTGGTGATCTCCTTTTATTATTATTGCACTAGGAGCGGATATGGTGGTGATCTCCTTTTATTATTATTACACTAGGAGTGGATGGGGTGGTGATCTCCTTTTTTTATTATTGCACTAGGAGTGGATATGGTGGTGATCTCCTTTTATTATTATTACACTAGGAGCGGATGGGGTGGTGATCTCCTTTTATTATTATTACACTAGGAGTGGATGGGGTGGTGATCTCCTTTTGTTATTATTGCACTAGGAGCGGATGGGGTGGTGATCCCCTTTTGTTATTATTACACTAGGAGCAGATGGGGTGGTGATCTCCTTTTATTATTATTACACTAGGAGTGGATGGGGTGGTGATCTCCTTTTATTATTATTACACTAGGAGCGGATGGGGTGGTGATCCCCTTTTATTATTATTACACTAGGAGCGGATATGGTGGTGATCTCCTTTTGTTATTATTACACTAGGAGCGGATGGGGTGGTGATCTCCTTTTATTATTATTGCACTAGGAGCGGATGGGGTGGTGATCTCCTTTTATTATTATTACACTTGGAGTGGATAGGGTGGTGATCTCCTTTTATTATTATTGCACTAGGAGGGGATGGGGTGGTGATCTCCTTTTATTATTATTGCACTAGGAGCGGATATGGTGGTGATCCCTTTTTTTATTATTGCACTAGGAGTGGATATGGTGGTGATCTCCTTTTATCATTATTGCACTAGGAGCGGATGGGGTGGTGATCCCTTTTGTTATTATAGCACTAGGAGGGGATGGGGTGGTGATACCCTTTTATTATTATTGCACTAGGAGGGGATGGGGTGGTGATCTCCTTTTTTTATTATTGCACTAGGAGAGGATGGGGTGGTGATACCCTTTTATTATTAATGCACTAGGAGCGGATGGGGTGGTGATCCCCTTTTGTTATTATAGCGCTAGGAGCGGATGGGGTGGTGATACCCTTTTATTATTATTGCACTAGGAGCGAATGGGGTGGTGATCTCCTTTTATTATTATTGCACTAGGAGCGGATGGGGTGGTGATCCCTATTGTTATTATTACACTAGAAGCGGATATGGTGGTGATCTCCTTTTGTTATTATAGCACTAGGAGCGGATGGGGTGGTGATCTCCTTTTGTTATTATAGCACTAGGAACGGATGGGGTGGTGATGCTCTTTTATTATTATTGTGCTAGGAGGGGATGGGGTGGTGATCTCCTTTTATTTTTATTACACTAGGAGCGGATGGGGTGGTGATCTCCTTTTATTTTTATTACACTAGGAGCGGATGGGGTGGTGATCCCCTTTTATTATTATTGCACTAGCAGCGGATGGGGTGGTGATCCCCTTTTATTATTATTGCACTAGCAGCACCTCTTGTTTTTTTTTATACTTATTTTTCTCCTGCAACAGTCAGGTGTCCTGTGAAAATATGGCGATATTTGTACATTTTTTGCCAGAACAAATGATCTTTTATACATACATTTGTTGTTTCTTATGAATCAAAGAAAATGGATGCAAATCTAGGACAAACACCATCAGAAGTGACAAATTAAAAACTTGTTGATTTAAATGGGGTTTTTAACTCCTTGTATTGCTAGTTAGGTCTCCACTGTCACCTCTGCAGAGCTCTAGGATTTTAAAGTAACGTGGGGCAATTTTATTCACTGTGTGGTGCAGTTGGTTTGCCCGAGAACGGCTCCTTTTAGTAGTTAATTAACGTTATTAACTTCAGTTGTGACATATCCGTTGTTCCCCCATTATGTGATAGGATTGTTAATTCAGATTCATTGGGGATGGGGGTGTAGTAAAATAGTCTTATTGGTCTAGTAAGAATTAAGATAGTGTTGAGTCATGTACATAGAAATAAAGCCACATTTATAAATATGTCGCTGAGAACATTCACTAACTTCTTTTTGTTTTCATATTTTATAGATATTTCCAGAGAGAAGGTTACACCTGGAGGAAGTAAATCGCTTCTAGAAATGCCTTATTTTTGTCTTAGTGAATGTATTCACTATCCTGGGACGCTCCTATTTCTACTCCACTTTTGATAACCGTTAACCCAATGGTGTCTCTTGGCAAAAATCTCGCAAAATGTTTATATATCATTTTGACTATTTGTGACAATTTTACAGACACTTTATTAAGCTGTTTTATACAGCCCCTCTCCCCCCATTTTCTCTGTCTATCATGGCATGACCCGGAAAAAAAACCTGCCTCCTTGAAAGTTGTAATTTTAAAGACAAAATAAAACCGTTGTTTTTAATGACTTTTAAGACTACTATTTCATATAAGGATAAAGACAAACTTATGTTACAAACATTTTAACCTGTGAATGTGAACAGCTTCAGCTGCCTCCACATTAATAACAACCTTTAGAAGAAGGCCAGTTCCTACATGAGCTGCTCAATTTTCCAAGAACAATGGCCAGGGGCCAGAAATTTCTCTAAACTGGGAAAGGGGGTACTAAATGTAAAACCTGTCAACTGTAGGTTTATGTTTGTCGCCAGTGTATACTGTTGGTGTGAGGTACGGTATAATATATCATGTTTAAGTTCCTCTTCTCACGTCAACGTCTTCTGTTCTAGGGCTCTGCTTGGCAAATGTTTGTGCAATTAACTTTTCCATCCACCTTACCCACAAGTGTTTTAGATCTGTAAATCTGTTTATGTTGTGACCTCTTTGCCTGTCTCTCGGCTGATGTTCCTATCAGCAGTATTTCATTACGTTTTCACCTAACCCCACAGTTTTCATTCTGTATTTTGTGAAACCCAGTCACACAAGATCCCCATTAAACCCCAGTGCCTGAACCCTGAACCCTTTAAGTCTTTGGGTGACAGTGAAGTCAACATGAATTACTGACAAGGGGTTAAAACTGTACAGAAGGATCAAGTACATAGGAACGCGAGTTAATATTGTAATGCTAAATTATTAGGCTAAAGGTTCAGATATCCATTATCATGAAACAAATTGAAATTAATTAAACTATTGCTAGAAATCGAATGGGTAGATAGTTTTTACCGTCTGGAAAGAGATCATCTTTTGCACATCCACTAATAGTCAAAAGCCATACAATGTCTGTAATACGAGGCAGGAGGAAGCAGGAACCCAGAGGTGGACAAGACATTGACCAGAATATGTATAAAGTATAAAGAGGCAATAAAACCAACCGCTGATACTTGACCTCAAGAGAATAGGGAGCAATGGATGAGCGCATACATTGCCAGCTTTGGGGACAATGAACTGCAGTTTTGGTGCTGCTTTCACTGTGACTAAAAGGTGCAGTCCACAAAGCTGGGTACCAAACATTGCCTGAGTCAGTGATTGGTCAGGATCACTGAAAGGGAGGTAAGGGAAATAGGCACATATAGCAGTTTGTCTCTCTTATTTACTAGCAATCTCCTTAGAGTCCAGTAGACGGAAGCAAATTGAAGTTACAGGTTCTTGCAGGATACAGTAGCATAGATGGCCAAAGGGGGAGGCCATTAGGGGAATGGTGGGGAGACTGAGAAGCATTGACCTTGTGATACCTGACTGGAGAGACTGAGAAGTACTGACCTTGTGGAACCTGGCTGGAGAGGCTGATAAGCACTGCTTTCTTTAACCTGCATGGAGAGGCTGAGAAGTACTGCACTTGTGGGACCTGGCTGGAGATGCTGAGAAGTACTGCCCTTGTGGGACCGAAGTGGAGAGGCTGAGAAGTACTGCCCTTGTGGGACCGAAGTGGAGAGGCTGAGAAGTACTGCCCTTGTGGGACCGAAGTGGAGAGGCTGAGAAGTACTGCCCTTGTGGGACCTGGCTGGAGAGGCTGATAAGCACTGCCCTTGTGGGACCTGAGTGGAGAGGCCGAGACGTACTGCCCTTGTGGGACCTGAGTGGAGAGGATAAGAAGTACTGCCCTTGTGGGATCTGAGTGGAGAGGATAAGAAGTACTGCCCTTGTGGGACCTGAGTGGAGAGGATAAGAAGTACTGCCCTTGTGGGACCTGAGTGGAGAGGATAAGAAGTACTGCCCTTGTGGGATCTGAGTGGAGAGGATAAGAAGTACTGCCCTTGTGGGACCTGAGTGGAGAGGATAAGAAGTACTGCCCTTGTGGGACCTGAGTGGAGAGGATAAGAAGTACTGCCCTTGTGGGACCTGAGTGGAGAGGATAAGAAGTACTGCCCTTGTGGGACCTGGCTGGAGATGCTGAGAAGTACTGCCCTTGTGGGACCTGGCTGGAGAGGCTGAGAAGTACTGCCCTTGTGGGACCTGAGTGGAGAGGCCGAGACGTACTGCCCTTGTGGGACCTGAGTGGAGAGGATAAGAAGTACTGCCCTTGTGGGATCTGAGTGGAGAGGATAAGAAGTACTGCCCTTGTGGGATCTGAGTGGAGAGGATAAGAAGTACTGCCCTTGTGGGACCTGAGTGGAGAGGATAAGAAGTACTGCCCTTGTGGGACCTGAGTGGAGAGGATAAGAAGTACTGCCCTTGTGGGACCTGAGTGGAGAGGATAAGAAGTACTGCCCTTGTGGGATCTGAGTGGAGAAGATAAGAAGTACTGCCCTTGTGGGATCTGAGTGGAGAGGATAAGAAGTACTGCCCTTGTGGGATCTGAGTGGAGAGGATAAGAAGTACTGCCCTTGTGGGACCTGAGTGGAGAGGATGAGAAGTACTGCCCTTGTGGGACCTGAGTGGAGAGGATAAGAAGTACTGCCCTTGTGGGATCTGAGTGGAGAGGATAAGAAGTACTGCCCTTGTGGGATCTGAATGGAGAGGATAAGAAGTACTGCCCTTGTGGGATCTGAGTGGAGAAGATAAGAAGTACTGCCCTTGTGGGACCTGAGTGGAGAGGATAAGAAGTACTGCCCTTGTGGGATCTGAGTGGAGAGGATAAGAAGTACTGCCCTTGTGGGATCTGAGTGGAGAGGCTAGAAGTACTGCCCTTGTGGGATCTGAATGGAGAGGATAAGAAGTACTGCCCTTGTGGGATCTGAGTGGAGAAGATAAGAAGTACTGCCCTTGTGGGATCTGAGTGGAGAGGATAAGAAGTACTGCCCTTGTGGGACCTGAGTGGAGAGGATAAGAAGTACTGCCCTTGTGGGATCTGAGTGGAGAGGATAAGAAGTACTTCCCTTGTGGGATCTGAGTGGAGAGGCCGAGACGTACTGCCCTTGTGGGATCTGAGTGGAGAGGATAAGAAGTACTGCCCTTGTGGGACCTGAGTGGAGAGGATAAGAAGTACTGCCCTTGTGGGACCTGAGTGGAGAGGCTGAGAAGTACTGCCCTTGTGGAACCTGAGTGGAGAGGATAAGAAGTACTGCCCTTGTGGGATCTGAGTGGAGAGGATAAGAAGTACTGCCCTTGTGGGACCTGAGTGGAGAGGATAAGAAGTACTGCCCTTGTGGGATCTGAGTGGAGAGGATAAAAAGTACTGCCCTTGTGGGACCTGAGTGGAGAGGATAAGAAGTACTGCCCTTGTGGGACCTGAGTGGAGAGGATAAGAAGTACTGCCCTTGTGGGACCTGAGTGGAGAGGATAAGAAGTACTGCCCTTGTGGGATCTGAGTGGAGAGGATAAGAAGTACTGCCCTTGTGGGATCTGAGTGGAGAGGATAAGAAGTACTGCCCTTGTGGGATCTGAGTGGAGAGGATAAGAAGTACTGCCCTTGTGGGACCTGAGTGGAGAGGATAAGAAGTACTGCCCTTGTGGGACCTGAGTGGAGAGGATAAGAAGTACTGCCCTTGTGGGATCTGAGTGGAGAGGCTGAGAAGTACTGCCCTTGTGGGACCTGAGTGGAGAGGATAAGAAGTACTGCCCTTGTGGGATCTGAGTGGAGAGGATAAGAAGTACTGCCCTTGTGGGACCTGAGTGGAGAGGATAAGAAGTACTGCCCTTGTGGGACCTGAGTGGAGAGGATAAGAAGTACTGCCCTTGTGGGATCTGAGTGGAGAGGATAAGAAGTACTGCCCTTGTGGGATCTGAGTGGAGAGGATAAGAAGTACTGCCCTTGTGGGACCTGAGTGGAGAGGATAAGAAGTACTGCCCTTGTGGGACCTGAGTGGAGAGGATAAGAAGTACTGCCCTTGTGGGACCTGAGTGGAGAGGATAAGAAGTACTGCCCTTGTGGGACCTGAGTGGAGAGGATAAGAAGTACTGCCCTTGTGGGATCTGAGTGGAGAGGATAAGAAGTACTGCCCTTGTGGGACCTGAGTGGAGAACCTGAGAAGTATTTCCCTTGTGGGACCTGAGTGGAGAGGCTGAGAAGTACTGCCCTTGTGGGACCTGAGTGGAGAGGCTGAGAAGTACTGCCCTTGTGGGACCTGAGTGGAGAGGATAAGAAGTACTGCCCTTGTGGGATCTGAGTGGAGAAGCTGAGAAGTATTTCCCTTGTGGGATCTGAGTGGAGAGGATAAGAAGTACTGCCCTTGTGGGACCTGAGTGGAGAGGATAAGAAGTACTGCCCTTGTGGGATCTGAGTGGAGAAGCTGAGAAGTATTTCCCTTGTGGGATCTGAGTGGAGAAGATAAGAAGTACTGCCCTTGTGGGACCTGAGTGGAGAGGCTAGAAGTACTGCCTTTGTGGGACCTGAGTGGAGAGGCTGAGAAGTACTGCCCTTGTGGGACCTGAGTGGAGAGGATAAGAAGTACTGCCCTTGTGGGACCTGAGTGGAGAGGCTGAGAAGTACTACCCTTGTGGGACCTGAGTGGAGAGGCTGAGAAGTACTGCCTTTGTGGGACCTGAGTGGAGAGGCTGAGAAGTACTGCCCTTGTGGGACCTGGCTGGAGAGGCTGAGAAGTACTGCCCTTGTGGGACCTGAGTGGAGAAGCTGAGAAGTATTTCCCTTGTGGGACCTGAGTGGAGAGGATAAGAAGTACTGCCCTTGTGGGATCTGAGTGGAGAGGATAAGAAGTACTGCCCTTGTGGGATTTGAGTGGAGAGGATAAGAAGTACTGCCCTTGGGGGACCTGGCTGGAGAGGCTGAGAAGTACTGCCCTTGTGGGACCTGAGTGGAGAGGATAAGAAGTACTGCCCTTGTGGGACCTTAGTAGAGTAGCTGAGAAGTACTGCCCTTGTGGGATCTGAGTGGAGAGGCTGAGAAGTACTACCCTTGTGGGATCTGAGTGGAGAGAATAAGAAGTACTGCCCTTGTGGGATTTGAGTGGAGAGGATAAGAAGTACTGCCCTTGTGGGATCTGAATGGAGAGGATAAGAAGTACTGCCCTTGTGGGACCTGAGTGGAGAGGCTGAGAAGTACTGCCCTTGTGGGATTTGAGTGAAGTAGATAAGAAGTACTGCCCTTGTGGGACCTGAGTGGAGAGGATAAGAAGTACTGTCCTTGTGGGACCTGAGTGGAGAGTATAAGAAGTACTGCCCTTGTGGGATCTGAGTGGAGAGGATAAGAAGTACTGCCCTTGTGGGACCTGAGTGGAGAGGATAAGAAGTACTGCCCTTGTGGGATCTGAGTGGAGAGGCTGAGAAGTACTGCCCTTGTGGGATCTGAGTGGAGAGGATAAGAAGTACTGCCCTTCTGGGATCTGAGTGGAGAGGATAAAAAGTACTGCCCTTGTGGGACCTGAGTGGAGAGGATAAGAAGTACTGCCCTTGTGGGATCTGAGTGGAGAGGATAAGAAGTACTGCCCTTGTGGGACCTGAGTGGAGAGGATAAGAAGTACTGCCCTTGTGGGATCTGAGTGGAGAGGATAAGAAGTACTGCCCTTGTGGGATCTGAGTGGAGAGGATAAGAAGTACTGCCCTTGTGGGACCTGAGTGGAGAGGATAAGAAGTACTGCCCTTGTGGGACCTGAGTGGAGAGGATAAGAAGTACTGCCCTTGTGGGATCTGAGTGGAGAGGATAAGAAGTATTGCCCTTGTGGGACCTGAGTGGAGAGGATAAGAAGTACTGCCCTTGTGGGACCTGAGTGGAGAGGATAAGAAGTACTGCCCTTGTGGGACCTGAGTGGAGAGGATAAGAAGTACTGCCCTTGTGGGATCTGAGTGGAGAGGATAAGAAGTACTGCCCTTGTGGGATCTGAGTGGAGAGGATAAGAAGTACTGCCCTTGTGGGACCTGAGTGGAGAGGCTGAGAAGTACTACCCTTGTGGGATCTGAGTGGAGAGGATAAGAAGTACTGCCCTTGTGGGATCTGAGTGGAGAGGATAAGAAGTACTGCCCTTGTGGGACCTGAGTGGAGAGGATAAGAAGTACTGCCCTTGTGGGATCTGAGTGTAGAAGATAAGAAGTACTGCCCTTGTGGGATCTGAGTGGAGAGGATAAGAAGTACTGCCCTTGTGGGATCTGAGTGGAGAGGCTGAGAAGTACTGCCCTTGTGGGACCTGAGTGGAGAGGATAAGAAGTACTGCCCTTGTGGGATCTGAGTGGAGAAGCTGAGAAGTATTTCCCTTGTGGGATCTGAGTGGAGAAGATAAGAAGTACTGCCCTTGTGGGACCTGAGTGGAGAGGATAAGAAGTACTGCCCTTGTGGGATCTGAGTGGAGAGGATAAGAAGTACTGCCCTTGTGGGACCTGAGTGGAGAGGATAAGAAGTACTGCCCTTGTGGGACCTGAGTGGAGAGGATAAGAAGTACTGCCCTTGTGGGACCTGAGTGGAGAGGATAAGAAGTACTGCCCTTGTGGGATCTGAGTGGAGAAGCTGAGAAGTATTTCCCTTGTGGGATCTGAGTGGAGAAGATAAGAAGTACTGCCCTTGTGGGACCTGAGTGGAGAGGATAAGAAGTACTGCCCTTGTGGGACCTGAGTGGAGAGGATAAGAAGTACTGCCCTTGTGGGATCTGAGTGGAGAGGATAAGAAGTACTGCCCTTGTGGGACCTGAGTGGAGAGGATAAGAAGTACTGCCCTTGTGGGACCTGAGTGGAGAGGATAAGAAGTACTGCCCTTGTGGGATCTGAGTGGAGAGGATAAGAAGTACTGCCCTTGTGGGATCTGACTGGAGAGGATAAGAAGTACTGCCCTTGTGGGATCTGAGTGGAGAGGATAAGAAGTACTGCCCTTGTGGGATCTGAGTGGAGAGGATAAGAAGTACTGCCCTTGTGGGATCTGAGTGGAGAGGATAAGAAGTACTGCCCTTGTGGGACCTGAGTGGAGAGGATAAGAAGTACTGCCCTTGTGGGACCTGAGTGGAGAGGATAAGAAGTACTGCCCTTGTGGGATCTGAGTGGAGAGGATAAGAAGTATTGCCCTTGTGGGACCTGAGTGGAGAGGATAAGAAGTACTGCCCTTGTGGGACCTGAGTGGAGAGGATAAGAAGTACTGCCCTTGTGGGATCTGAGTGGAGAGGATAAGAAGTACTGCCCTTGTGGGATCTGAGTGGAGAGGATAAGAAGTACTGCCCTTGTGGGATCTGAGTGGAGAGGATAAGAAGTACTGCCCTTGTGGGACCTGAGTGGAGAGGATAAGAAGTACTGCCCTTGTGGGACCTGAGTGGAGAGGATAAGAAGTACTGCCCTTGTGGGACCTGAGTGGAGAGGATAAGAAGTACTGCCCTTGTGGGACCTGAGTGGAGAGGATAAGAAGTACTGCCCTTGTGGGATCTGAGTGGAGAGGATAAGAAGTACTGCCCTTGTGGGATCTGACTGGAGAGGATAAGAAGTACTGCCCTTGTGGGATCTGAGTGGAGAGGATAAGAAGTACTGCCCTTGTGGGATCTGAATGGAGAGGATAAGAAGTACTGCCCTTGTGGGATCTGAGTGGAGAGGATAAGAAGTACTGCCCTTGTGGGACCTGAGTGGAGAGGATAAGAAGTACTGCCCTTGTGGGACCTGAGTGGAGAGGATAAGAAGTACTGCCCTTGTGGGATCTGAGTGGAGAGGATAAGAAGTATTGCCCTTGTGGGACCTGAGTGGAGAGGATAAGAAGTACTGCCCTTGTGGGACCTGAGTGGAGAGGATAAGAAGTACTGCCCTTGTGGGATCTGAGTGGAGAGGATAAGAAGTACTGCCCTTGTGGGATCTGAGTGGAGAGGATAAGAAGTACTGCCCTTGTGGGATCTGAGTGGAGAGGATAAGAAGTACTGCCCTTGTGGGACCTGAGTGGAGAGGATAAGAAGTACTGCCCTTGTGGGACCTGAGTGGAGAGGATAAGAAGTACTGCCCTTGTGGGACCTGAGTGGAGAGGATAAGAAGTACTGCCCTTGTGGGACCTGAGTGGAGAGGATAAGAAGTACTGCCCTTGTGGGACCTGAGTGGAGAGGATAAGAAGTACTGCCCTTGTGGGATCTGAGTGGAGAGGATAAGAAGTACTGCCCTTGTGGGACCTGAGTGGAGAGGATAAGAAGTACTGCCCTTGTGGGATCTGAGTGGAGAGGATAAGAAGTATTTCCCTTGTGGGATCTGAGTGGAGAGGATAAGAAGTACTGCCCTTGTGGGATCTGAGTGGAGAGGATAAGAAGTACTGCCCTTGTGGGACCTGAGTGGAGAGGATAAGAAGTACTGCCCTTGTGGGACCTGAGTGGAGAGGATAAGAAGTACTGTCCTTGTGGTATCTGACTGGAGAGGATAAGAAGTACTGCCCTTGTGGGATCTGACTGGAGAGGATAAGAAGTACTGCCCTTGTGGGATCTGAGTGGAGAGGCTAGAAGTACTGCCCTTGTGGGATCTGAGTGGAGAGGATAAGAAGTACTGCCCTTGTGGGATCTGAGTGGAGAGGATAAGAAGTACTGCCCTTGTGGGATCTGAATGGAGAGGATAAGAAGTACTGCCCTTGTGGGATCTGAATGGAGAGGATAAGAAGTACTGCCCTTGTGGAACCTGAGTGGAGAGGATAAGAAGTACTGCCCTTGTGGGATCTGAGTGGAGAGGATAAGAAGTACTGCCCTTGTGGAACCTGAGTGGAGAGGATAAGAAGTACTGCCCTTGTGGGACCTGAGTGGAGAGGATAAGAAGTACTGCCCTTGTGGGACCTGAGTGGAGAGGATAAGAAGTACTGCCCTTGTGGGACCTGAGTGGAGAGGATAAGAAGTACTGCCCTTGTGGGATCTGAATGGAGAGGATGAGAAGTACTGCCCTTGTGGAACCTGAGTGGAGAGGATAAGAAGTACTGCCCTTGTGGAACCTGAGTGGAGAGGATAAGAAGTACTGCCCTTGTGGGATCTGAGTGGAGAGGATAAGAAGTACTACCCTTGTGGGACCTGAGTGGAGAGGATAAGAAGTACTGCCCTCGTGGGACCTGAGTGGAGAGGATAAGAAGTACTGCCCTTGTGGGATCCGAGTGGAGAGGATAAGAAGTACTGCCCTTGTGGGATCCGAGTGGAGAGGATAAGAAGTACTGCCCTTGTGGGATCTGAGTGGAGAGGCTGAGAAGTACTACCCTTGTGGGATCTGAGTGGAGAGGATAAGAAGTACTGCCCTTGTGGGATCCGAGTGGAGAGGATAAGAAGTACTGCCCTTGTAGGACCTGAGTGGAGAGGATAAGAAGTACTGCCCTTGTGGGACCTGAGTGGAGAGGCTGAGAATAATTGTTTTTCTGCAACTGTAGGATATCTTAGATGGTTTGTCATCAGCTGAGAGGGGATATTAGCCTGGTGTTGGTAGCTTAACTGTGAACTACACGTACATTTTAGTCTGAGGAACTGACTCCTGAGAATGCTCCTGATAAAGTGATGTAGATGGCAACTACTCATGTGTAAACGAGTGTTGCCTGAAGTGATTTGTGATACAGACTGGCATCCACTGCATTTGTATACACATTCCCAGTGAGTGTTAAATCCAAGAAATCAGTGCTAGTGTTGTTGAAACTAGAGCTACATTTTAAACAAGTGTTACAATTCAAGCATTCAAAAAAATTAAACGGAGGTTTGCTTCCACAACAAAAAAAATGAGCTCTTCTATTTACCTATGGAACAATGTAATTTATGACTTTATGGGGTCAGTATTCCTGAAGACGTGGAGTTGCTCACAAGCACCTACATAGAGGTTGGCAAGTCAGGCAATGCTGAATCTCTGGCGTTTAAAAAAAAACAAACAAAAAAAACAACCTCACCCATCAAACAAGAAAAAAGGTATTTCATTAGGTATATTATGACTCTACTCAAGGCTGAGGAATAATCAATCTCCTTGTCCATAAAGTAGTTTACAGCTGTTTAATCCTTCATCATGAGGAATGCAAAAAATGTAGTGCTACAGAGTCATCTGTCAGTCAGATGTGATGGTCCCTCCACATCATGTGATTTATACCGAGTGGTGTCTCAAAGATGTGTAACACCAATGGTTGAAAATCCACTAATTCAGATAAGTCTTCACCCACTTTGAAATGGTGCATCGTTATTCTGCGCTCACTATGTGGCAGACATCAAAATTGTGTCCTCAGTATTTTGCTGATGCACAGGAAATTTCTATCTTTTAGGTTAGGGTTAGGTTAGTATCTTTTGGGGAGTTGTTTAGGTTAGTTTTGGGGGTGGTTTAGGTTAGGTTTGTGGGGGATTTTAGGAGGTTATTTAAAATTATGCTCTGGTGCCATTTTGAAAGTTCACATTTTTGTTTTGATGACTGCAATGTTCTGAACCAGTTATTCTGACAAGTGTATTTCCATCGGTGACATTTTGATATTAAATCTCTTAACTTCAGAACCCAATTCCAGAGAGAAGAGGTTACCGACTGGAGGTAACAAGCTTTATGTTCTTTAGGAAGGTGGTGAAAGACTGGGATAACCAGCTCATCCACCATTAGTCTGTCTCCTTCTATATGATACGGAGCGAGAAGAGGCCAAAAAATGACTCCTCATAATTCCTGTGGAAATTCAAAAGTAGGGTCTATTCTCAAGACACTATATGTATCTCTATCATGAAGTGCATACCTTCCAAATTACAAGTCTGCCTTATCAATAAAAATGGGTGCCCCCCTTTAACCAATTAAGGATAAGTATGTTACATTTTTGAGGGACCGCATTCTACATAGGCTGTATAGGCAAGTGAGGGAGGACGCAGAAAAGTCTTCAGCTAGGAAAGTTCATTCTATAATCTTTCGAAACAGATCTATGTGACAGCCCGTGAAATGAACAGGATAATGAGATGACCTGTACTGTAGATGAGTCGCCAGTCCACTGGAGATGAAACACTGTCCTCTGTCAATAATGACTGTGTGTCTACAATGCAACTCAGCTCAACGAATGTCCAGATGCTCCCACTCTGTGCCCGCAGGAAAGAGAGCTGGGGTGGCACTGTTGACAATAGGAATGGGACATGATGACCCTGAATCCGTAACTGACAATACATGGTGGTCTAAATATACTTTTACTTTTGGGTGCAACAAGGGAGGTACAGACAAATCTATTTACATCTAAACAGGTTCATATGGCAGTGTGTGAACAGACTAAACCTCTGGACAGTACTTTGAGCTAATGAACATTAAGTGGACATTTAAAAAGATTAATAATATTCACTGACAACCTCCTCTGTTATTTCAACTTTTGACTGTCAATTGGATCTGTAAGGGACAGGCGTCAGTAAGATTTGGATGTGTAAGGGACAGGCGTCAGTATGATTTGGATCTGTAAGGGACAGGAGTCAGTATGATTTGGATCTGTAAGGGACAGGAGTCAGTATGATTTGGATGTGTAAGGGACAGGCGTCAGTACGATTTGGATGTGTAAGGGACAGGCGTCAGTATGATTTGGATCTGTAAGGGACAGGTGTCAGTATGATTTGGATATGTAAGGGACAGGCGTCAGTACGATTTGGATCTGTAAGGGACAGGCGTCAGTATGATTTGGATCTGTAAGGGACAGGCGTCAGTACGATTTGGATGTGTAAGGGACAGGAGTTAGTATGATTTGGATCTGTAAGGGACAGGAGTCAGTACGATTTGGATCTGTAAGGGACAGGAGTCAGTATGATTTGGATCTGTAAGGGACAGGAGTCAGTATGATTTGGATCTGTAAGGGACAGGAGTCAGTATGATTTGGATCTATAAGGGACAGGCGTCAGTATGATTTGGATCTGTAAGGGACAGGAGTCAGTATGATTTGGATCTATAAGGGACAGGAGTCAGTATGATTTGGATCTGTAAGGGACAGGCGTCAGTATGATTTGGATCTGTAAGGGACAGGAGTCAGTACGATTTGGATCTGTAAGGGACAGGCGTCAGTATGATTTGGATCTGTAAGGGACAGGCGTCAGTATGATTTGGATCTGTAAGGGACAGGAGTCAGTATGATTTGGATCTGTAAGGGACAGGCGTCAGTATGATTTGGATCTGTAAGGGACAGGCGTCAGTACGATTTGGATCTGTAAGGGACAGGAGTCAGTATGATTTGGATCTGTAAGGGACAGGAGTCAGTACGATTTGGATCTGTAAGGGACAGGAGTCAGTACGATTTGGATCTGTAAGGGACAGGAGTCAGTACGATTTGGATCTGTAAGGGACAGGCGTCAGTATGATTTGGATCTGTAAGGGACAGGCGTCAGTATGATTTGGATCTGTAAGGGACAGGAGTCAGTATGATTTGGATCTGTAAGGGACAGGCGTCAGTATGATTTGGATCTGTAAGGGACAGGCGTCAGTATGATTTGGATCTGTAAGGGACAGGCGTCAGTACGATTTGGATCTGTAAGGGACAGGAGTCAGTATGATTTGGATCTGTAAGGGACAGGAGTCAGTATGATTTGGATCTGTAAGGGACAGGCGTCAGTACGATTTGGATCTGTAAGGGACAGGCGTCAGTATGATTTGGATGTGTAAGGGACAGGCGTCAGTACGATTTGGATGTGTAAGGGACAGGCGTCAGTATGATTTGGATCTGTAAGGGACAGGAGTCAGTATGATTTGGATCTGTAAGGGACAGGAGTCAGTATGATTTGGATCTGTAAGGGACAGGCGTCAGTATGATTTGGATCTGTAAGGGACAGGCGTCAGTATGATTTGGATCTGTAAGGGACAGGAGTCAGTACGATTTGGATCTGTAAGGGACAGGCGTCAGTATGATTTGGATCTGTAAGGGACAGGCGTCAGTACGATTTGGATCTGTAAGGGACAGGCGTCAGTATGATTTGGATCTGTAAGGGACAGGCGTCAGTACGATTTGGATCTGTAAGGGACAGGCGTCAGTATGATTTGGATCTGTAAGGGACAGGCGTCAGTACGATTTGGATCTATAAGGGACAGGAGTCAGTATGATTTGGATCTGTAAGGGACAGGCGTCAGTATGATTTGGATCTGTAAGGGACAGGCGTCAGTATGATTTGGATCTGTAAGGGACAGGAGTCAGTATGATTTGGATCTGTAAGGGACAGGAGTCAGTATGATTTGGATCTGTAAGGGACAGGCGTCAGTATGATTTGGATCTGTAAGGGACAGGAGTCAGTATGATTTGGATCTGTAAGGGACAGGAGTCAGTATGATTTGGATCTGTAAGGGACAGGCGTCAGTACGATTTGGATCTGTAAGGGACAGGCGTCAGTATGATTTGGATCTGTAAGGGACAGGCGTCAGTATGATTTGGATCTGTAAGGGACAGGCGTCAGTACGATTTGGATGTGTAAGGGACAGGCGTCAGTACGATTTGGATGTGTAAGGGACAGGCGTCAGTACGATTTGGATGTGTAAAGGACAGGAGTCAGTACGATTGGGATCTGTAAGGGACAGGAGTCAGTACGATTTGGATCTGTAAGGGACAGGAGTCAGTACGATTTGGATCTGTAAGGGACAGGCGATAGTACAGTTTGGATCTGTAAAGGACAGAAATTAATACAATTCAGATCTGTAAGGGACAGGTGTTAGTACAGTTTGGATCTGTAAGGCACTGCCATGGTTTGACTAATCTGGTCTAACACTTGCCTGTTGATTACTGCTGCCCTTCCTTCCCTGGGTCAGGCTGAGTCAGCTGATGCTTAACGAACTGCCTTGACCTCTCAGTTTCCATGGTTACTCATCTGACTGTTATCAACCAACCCCTTCCAGGGTATTTAAAGCAGCTAGGCTCACTTCCTGTTAGCCCTTGTGTTGTTTCTGGCTGCAGTGTATTCTCCTGAGTTCCGTGCATGACCTGGTTTCCTCTGACGTCCCTTCTGGCTCCCGGTTTGTTCCGGACATCATTGATCTCCGTATTCCTGACCCAGGATTGGCTGAGTAGCTGTCTTGGTTTCTGACCCCGGCGTGTCTTTTGGTTTACGCTTCTGGATCACAATTTTTCTTTGTTTGCTTTTGTTACTTTAATAAAAGTGTTTTGCACTTTAAATGTTTGTGTCTGTCTGGTTCCTGGTCCCTAAAAGTACACAAGGGCCACAAACCCAGAAGGCGCAGGTAATCCACTGAACATTTTTACCAGGCTGAACCAGGTAGACCAGAGCATGGACCAGTTTGCGTTAGCCCTGCAGACTTTGTTGCTTCGTACTGAGCATCTGGCTCCACCACCTCAGCAACCTTCGGCGCAGGCTGCCCCTAATACTGCTGCTGCTTCCACTCTGGCGGCCACTGGTGATTCCAATGTTGCTAGAGGTAAGACTGAGTCTGCCCCACTTCCCCAGCATTATGGGGGTGACCCTACCCAGTACAGAGGTTTCTTGAACCAGGTTGGTATCTATCTGGAGATGGTACCACAGGCCTTCCCATCTGATAGGAGTAAGGTGGGCCTCGTGATTTCTTTACTCCCTTGCAGGGCCTTGGCATGAGCTAATCTCTTTTGGCAGATGTATAAACCGATAATATACAATTGCCCTGAGTTTGTGGCATCCTTTAAAAGGGTATTTATTTATTTAGAAAATGTTTTACCAGGAAGAATACATTGAGATTTCTCTCGTTTTCAAGTATGTCCTGGACAGGGTTACATATTTACACTAATTGTGAGACATTATATACAAACATACATAAATACACATACTTATTAAACAATGGATTATTTACAGTTACACACTGTTTTTAGATATAAAGAAACATTTACTTTTAAGGATTTTAGACTGGGTGCAGATGTGATTATTTCCGACAGATTGTTCCAGATTTTTGGAGTTCTGAAGGAGAAGGCAGATCTTCCTGCTTCTTTCTTGTATTGTGGTATACGCAGTGAGTTGTTAGTAGTGGAGCGGAGGTTATAGTTAGTATGGAGAGCTGGGGTGAGCATACTGCTCAGGTAGTGTGGTAGTTTTCCAGAGAAGTGGTTGTGTACTAGGCAAGAAAGATGAAGGTTACGTCTAGATTTGAGTGTTAGCCAATTTAGTTCTTTAAGCATGTCACAATGATGGGTAGTGTAGTCACATTGGAGGATAAAGCGGCATAATGAATTATATAGAGTGTCAAGTTTACTGAGATGGATTTCTGGCGCTGGAGCATAAACTACGTCCCTATAGTCTATGACTGGCAGCAACATCTGTTGTACAATACGTTTTCTCACCAGGGTACTTAAACATGATTGGTTTCTAAAAAGAGTACTTATTTTGGGATAAAGTTTAGAGGTTAATTTGTCAATATAGTGACCAAAATTGAGGTTAGGGTCAAGCCACATACCAAGATATTTGTAGGAGTCTACTGGGGCCAATTTACAATTAGACTCTGTCACAATGGATAGGTGGATATTGTCGAGATTATGTAGTTTGTGCTTTGTGCCAAATATCATTGTGACAGTTTTATCTGTGTTTAAAGGGATAGTAATGTTTCATAATAAAATCAGCTCTAATTAATCATCATAGTATTTGGACTTTGTAGAGTGTTATTTCAGTTCTGTCAGAGTTGTAGTACAACAGTAATTGAATG
Source organism: Rhinophrynus dorsalis (assembly GCA_037306005.1). Lineage (NCBI taxonomy): Eukaryota > Metazoa > Chordata > Amphibia > Anura > Rhinophrynidae > Rhinophrynus > Rhinophrynus dorsalis. The sequence continues at coordinate 571,168,890 of CM074720.1, forward strand.
ATAAAGTATCCCCCTCCCACCCCTTTTACTGATGTAACACTGCTCAGCCAGATCAGAAGGGAGGTGCCCAGGTAGACTGCAGAGAGGGACAATCTTCAATTAAGATAAGGGAAAAACCTGAAAAACTTGTCAAGGTGGGCATGGCTTTCATTGTTCTCATAGGAAAAAGATTGTCCCCTGCTGTTATCTGTCTGGTCTATGGACTGCATTCCACATCTGAGAAGAGATGGCTTACACTAGGTAAAAGGGGGGGGGGACTTTGCTTGTGAATATCTCTCAAACCATAAAGGTCTGAGAGATAAGACTTATATCGTTCTTCATGTTTTTTAATGCCTTCAAAATAAAATTAAGTTAAAATGAAGTATTACTATCCCTTTAAGAACAGTTTGTTCTGTGTTATCCATCTTTCCACTTTGTAGAAATCATGTTGTAATTCGGTTTCAAGTTGTGATATGCTTGAGTTTTTAGCATACATTATGGTGTCATCTGCATACATGTGTACTGAAAATGATTTGCAAACCATGGGCAGATCATTTATAAGAAGAGAAAATAGAAGAGGGCCAAGAATGGAGCCTTGAGGAACTCCACTTGTTACTTTGAGCGGAAGGGAGTCATTGTTTGCAACTGACACATACTGCATTCTGTCTGATAAATAGGATCGTAACCAGTTTAGAGAATTATTTGATGTACCGGCCCTACCACTTCGGCTGCCAAGCAACTAATGTCCATCTGGCAGGGTACAAGGATGGTTTCGGATTATGCCAAAGAGTTTCATACCCTGGAAGCTGAGGGTGGTTGGAATAATAAGGATCTCATGGCTGTTTTATCTAATGGGCTCTCGGATACAGTTAAAGACGAGATTGCAGCCCGGGACCTCCTCAGAGATTTGGAGGAATTGGTCTCATATTGCATCCTGATTGACTCCCGAATCCATGAGAGACCTTCCTTCAGGGAGCGCCTGCGGAGGTACCCCATCCATTTAGCCCCGACCTTTTCGTCCCCACCCATGCCTCCTACTCCTCCCCCACCTCCTAGTCTTAAGACATCTGGAGATGTGGAGCCCATTCAACTTGGGTTCACTTGCCTTTCGGTTGTGGAAAGGGCCTTTAGGAGAAGGGAGGGCCTGTGTGTTTACTGTGGTAAGGCAGGGCACCTACTGCAAACTTGCCCCACAAGTCCAGGAAACACCTGCACCTAAGGCTCTATAGGGGACAGACCTTAGGTGGTGTCTCGGCGTCCCCAGCTATCTGTAAGGATAAACCACTAGTCTCTATTGGGCTCTCTTGGGGCAAGATTTGCATTATTACAGAGGCACTTATTGATTCCGGTGCAGTGGGCCTCTTTATCGACAGTGCCTTCGCCCAGAAGCACTCCATCCCATTGCAGCACCTCTGCAGGTCACCCACTAAACTGCTTCTTTGTCTATGGCTGTAGGGGCTTTCCATCACAAAACCTTAAAATTCCAGGTGATCCACTCTCCTCACTAACCTGTGGTGCTGGGTTATCCATGGTTGCACAAACACAATCCCACGTTCGATTGGGTAAGGGTCGCAGACATGGCATGGTCACTCAATTGTTACAAGACATGCCTAGCAAAAGTGGTGAAGGTGCTAACCACATCCTTGGTCTCTTTGCTGCCTGAAGAGTATCAAGAGTTCCATGATGTATTTGATAAGGGCCGGGCTGGTGAGCTCCCACCTCACCGCCCATACAATTGCTCCATTGATCTGCAACCAGGTGCCATACCTCCTCAAGGTCAAGTTTACCCTCTTTCTGTAGAGAGAATAAGGGCATGGAGGAGGATGTTGCGGATACGCTGTCCCAGGGGTTCATCCGCAAGTCCTCCTCTCCTGCCAGGGCCGGATTCTTCTTGGTGAAGAAGAGTAGAGAACTGAGACCCTGTATCGATTACAGGGGGCTCAACTGTATCATGGTCAAAATGTCTACCCAATTCCACTTATTACCGAGCTATTCGATCAATTGAAAGGGTCCAAGGTGTACACTAAGCTCGACCTGCGGGGGTGTATAATTTGGTAAGAATAAAAGGAGGGCCACAAATGGAAAACTGCTTTTAACACCAAGAGCAGGCATTACGAATACCTCATAATTCCCTTCGGCCTCTGCAATGCTCCCGCAGTTTTCCAGGAATTCCTGAATGATGTCCTCAGGGACATGCTCCAACAATGTGTGGTGGTATACTTAAATTACATTCTGATCCATTTCACCTCCATGGAAAGCCACCACGTAGATGTAGCCCAAGCTCTGCAAAGATTAAACGAAAATAACCTATTTTGCAAATTAGAGAAGTTTGAGTTCCATAGCAAACAGGTCACCTTTTTGGGGTACCTTATTTCAGAGGTTGGTTTCACTATGGATCCTGAGAAACTATCGGCTGTTCTCGAGTGGCCGCGACCCGTAGGTCTCTGCTATCTTCAACGTTTCCTCAGGTTCGCTAATTATTACAGGAAATTTATTCACAATTTTTCCTCTATGGTAAAACCCCTTACCATCTTTTTTGGTCATGTCGGTAATTCCACTCACTGGTCCCCGGAAGCCATCAAAACATTTGAGTCTTTAAAAGCAGTTTTGCTGCAGCACTCATTTTGGCACATCCGAAACCCGAGCTTCCATTCATACTTGGTCAATGCATCTGAGACAGGAGTAGGCTCCCTCCTGTCTCAACATCCTACTCCTGAGAGCCAGTTGCACCCGTGTGGGTATTTCTCTAAAAAGCTAAGTCCTGCGGAGAGCAACTATGAAATTGCTGAATGTGAGTTGCTGGCGATAATACTCGCTCTCAAAAAATTGAGGCATTTGCTCAAGGGAACTTCCGTGCCAATCCTAATCCTTGCGTATCATAAAAACCTCAGCTACCTGTCCGAGTCCAAGTGCTTGTCTCCAAGGCAGGCCTGATGGGCCTTATTTTTGTCTTGCTTTAATTATGTGGTCTTGTACCTGCTGGGTACCAAAAATGTCCAGGCTAATGCCCTATCTAGACAGTTCTCGGGTACTAAGGAGTAGAGCCCTCCTAATCCTATTATTCTTCCAGACCGAGTACTGGCCACCATATGTACCAACATAACAACATCTCCCCTCGGGGAAAGAATACTGGCTGCCCAAATTGATGCACCTGCTGAGACTCCCTCTAGGCGCTGTTTTTCACCTCTGTACCAGGATACTTCCAACCTACCATAATATTAAATCAGCAGGTCATCCCGGAAAAAAACAGCTGCTCTGGTCGGTTTCCCGTCTCTTCTGGTGGCCAGAAATTAACAGAAATATTGCTGTCTTTGTCTCTTCCTGTACAGTCTGTGCACAGACCAAATCCCCCTGTCACCTTCCAGTGGGCCTTCTACAACCCATACCCAATGGCGAGAAGCCATGGTCACACCTTGTCATGGACTTCATAGTTGACTTCCCTCTGTCCAATGGTAACAGTCATCCTCATGGTCGTGGACCAATTTTCTAAGATTATCTACTGCATACCATTCGAAAAACTCCCATCCGTCAACCCCTTCCAGGGTATTTAACCCTTTGAGTGCAAGAGGGTGTCACGGTTTATTAAGACTCTCAGACGCAAGGTTAGGTAAAAACACAACTTTATTGAAAAGTTTAAGATAATCCCATAGGACTTTATACACATACATAAAATACATACAAATGGCAAATAGGTAGTGACAATAGCGAATCAGGCTCTACCGGCCCTGCCAATATACCGGGCAAGGCAGCCTGGGCAAGCAGTGGAAAGGTGGCTCTACCGACCCTGCCAATATACCGGGCAAGGCAGCCTAATAGACAGACAGGAGAATACAGGCTCTACCGGCCCTGCCAATATACCGGGCAAGGCAGCCTGGGCAAGCAGTGGAAAGGTGGCTCTACCGACCCTGCCAATATACCGGGCAAGGCAGCCTAATAGACAGTCAGGAGAATACAGGCTCTACCGGCCCTGCCAATATACCGGGCAAGGCAGCCTAATGGATCACCAGCTGATACAGGCTCTACCGGCCCTGCCAATATACCGGGCAAGGCAGACTAACGGAATACCATAAAAGTAGGCTCTACCGGCCCTGCCAATACCGGGTAAGGCAACCTCAGGATGGAACGATTGGAAGGTTCTACCAGCCTTACCAATATACCGGGCAAGGCAGCCTAATAGACAGTCAGGAGAATACAGGCTCTACCGGCCCTGCCAATATACCGGGCAAGGCAGCCTAACGGATCACCAGCTGATACAGGCTCTACCAGCCCTGCCAATATACCGGGCAAGGCAGACTAACGGAATACCATAAAAGTAGGCTCTACCGGCCCTGCCAATATACCGGGCAAGGCAGCCTGGGCAAGCAGTGGAAAGGTGGCTCTACCGACCCTGCCAATATACCGGGCAAGGCAGCCTAATAGACAGTCAGGAGAATACAGGCTCTACCGGCCCTGCCAATATACCGGGCAAGCAGCCTAACGGATCACCAGCTGATACAGGCTCTACCGGCCCTTCCAATATACCGGGCAAGGCAGCCTAACGGATCACCAGCTGATACAGGCTCTACCGGCCCTGCCAATATACCGGGCAAGGCAGACTAACGGAATACCATAAAAGTAGGCTCTACCGGCCCTGCCAATACCGGGTAAGGCAACCTCAGGATGGAACGATTGGAAGGTTCTACCAGCCTTACCAATATACCGGGCAAGGCAGCCTAAGGAGAAGGTGTCAACCACAGTGGCCTCAATAACTGTCAGATGACAATGACAGTATGGAGATGGTAGGTAGAGGCTACAAGGCCTGTGGTATTACCAGGTAGTCTGCACACCCCAGTACCCATGTACCGAGGGAATAACTAGCTGTCTAGGACTGGACAGCGCCCTGGAAACCATCAGACTATATGAATCGTAAGCTGTGAGGCAGAGGAGTAAACCAGCGCCCTCACGCTGGAAACCAACAGGCTGGATGTTAAGTAGACCTTAAGGTCATAGAGCGAACCAACGCCCGCGCGCTGGGAACCAACACTCTAATACAAATAAGCAGCAAGGCAGTGGAGCAAACCAGCGCCCGCGCGCTGGGAACCAACAGACTGAGTAAATTGTAGGGCAGAAGGCAATGGAGCGAACCAGCGCCCGCGCACTGGTAACCAACAGACTGGATATATCGTAGGCTGTAAGGCAGTGAAGCGAACCAGCGTCCGCACGCTGGGAACCAACAGATAGTTGTGTATTGAACCTTAAGGCAAAGGAACGAACCAGTGCCAGTGCACTAGTAACCAACAGACTAAAGTATAGTAGCCGCAAGGCAGTGGAGTGAACCAGCGTCCGCACGCTGGGAACCAACAATGAACGTATAGTAGGCCGTGAAGTAGTGGAGTGAACCAGCGTCCGCACGCTGGGAACCTACAGATAGTTGTGTATTGAGCCGTAAGGCAATGAAGCGAACCAGCGCCCGCGCGCTAGTAACCAACAAACTAATAGTGTAGTAGCCACAAGGCAGTGGAGCGAACCAGCGTCCGCACACTGGGAACCAACAAATAGTTGTGTATGGAGCCGTAAGGCAAAGGAGCGAACCAGCGCCCATGCGCTAGTAACCAACAGCCTAGAGTATAGTAGTCGCAAGGCAGTGGAGCGAACCAGCGTCCGCACGCTGGGAACCAACAGGTGAAAATGTCGCCGGAGCGACCGAGGAACAAGGTCGCCACAGATGAAGGAACCGGACACAGGAGATGAACAGGAACCAGCACAATGATGGTCAACCGGATCAGGAACGACAACGAAGACTGGCAGCAGGAAACAGCAGCCTCGGACGACTGAAACCGGAACAGGCACTGGAACAAGTACAGCAGACAGGAGACTCAGGAACAGGACGAAGTCAGGAAACCAGGAACACAGCAAAAGGCCCATCAAGCTTCTGTAGCAAAGTGAAAGTGGATGCAGTCTGAGACACCACGAAAGGGCAACCAAAGGATGGCCAAACTCAGTTTAAATAGACAATATGAGGGCTAAAGGCAGACAGCCAATGGGAGCCCCCTACAGGTGATAGACACAGAAATGCAGCAATCACGGGCACTATGATAGAGGGGAACCTCTCTGGCACTCAAAGGGATAAAGCAGCCAAGCTCACTTCCTCTTTGCCCTTGTGTCTGCTTCTGGCTGCAAGTGCGTTCTCCTGAGTTCCTGATTATCCATGTATGACCATGCATCACCTGGCTTACTCCGACGTCCTTCCAGCTTGTTCCTGACATTGCTGATCTCCATATTCCTGACCACTGCTTGTCTGAGTACCTGTCATGGTTCCTGACTCCGGCTTGCCTTTTGGTTTACACTCCTGGATCACAATTTTCCTTTTTTTGCTTTTGGTTATTTTAATACAGGTGTTTTGCATTTTACATATTTGTGTCTGTCTGGTTCCTGGTCCATAACAGGGACAGGAGTTAGACAGGTGATCTGTAAGGGATGTACCCATGAATATGTGAGAGACACTGGGATCTGATGAATGTACGGATGTAGAAGGACTTGCAGTGCAGGGTTTCCTCTCTGATCTGCAAGTCTGTGTTAGTAAATAAAGAAGTCACTTGTCTGATCAAGATGGCTGAACTCGTACGTCAGGATAGGACAAGTACATCTTGTGTGATTAAAGCACTGTGTGGGTGGATATTTCCCAGTGACCAGTATGTGTACCCCCAGCACTGCAGGGGTTAATATACATTCTGACATTATTAACTGTTCAGAGCTAGAATGACAGATGTTTGTCCCCAATAGACCCAGAGATGTAAGAAATGTTACTTCCTCAGATCTTTCTATCTATATCTCTCTTCTACCTCTCTATCTATCTACACACACCCCTACATACATACGGGCTTTGTAACTAGTATATATATATATATATATATATATATATATATATATGTGTGTGTGTATATATATATATTTATATATATATATATATATATATAGAGAGAGAGAGAGAGAGAGAGAGGAGATTGTAGCCGTATTAGTCCAGTGATGCAGATGTAAAATAACAAACAAAATAAGTATCTTGTAATACCTTTTTATTGGACTAACAGAATTTTGGATTGACAAGCTTTCTGGAGAACCTCCCTTTCTCAAGTCTATATATATATGCATGAATGTGTGTGTATGTATATATATATATATGTATTGTGTGTGTGTATATATATTGTGTATGTGTGTATATATTGTGTATGTGTGTATATATATATATATATATTGTGTGTGTGTGTGTATATATATTGTGTATGTGTGTATATATTGTGTATGTGTGTATATATATATATATATTGTGTGTGTGTGTATATATATTGTGTATGTGTGTATATATTGTGTATGTGTGTATATATATATATATATATATATATATATATATATATATGTGCGTATGTGTGTGTGTATATATTGTGTGTGTGTATATATATGTGTATGTGTGTATATATATATATATATATATGTGTATGTGTGTATATATATATATATATGTGTATGTGTGTATATATATATATATATATATATATATATGTGTATGTGTGTGTATATATATATGTGTATGTGTATGTGTGTATATATTGTGTATGTGTGTATATATATATATATATTGTGTGTGTGTGTATATATATTGTGTATGTGTGTATATATTGTGTATGTGTGTATATATATATATATATATATATATATATATATATATATATATATATATATCTGTGTATGTGTGTGTGTATATATTGTGTGTGTGTATATATATGTGTATGTGTGTATATATATATATATATATATATGTGTATGTGTGTATATATATATATATATATGTGTATGTGTGTATATATATATATATATATATGTGTATGTGTGTGTATATATATATGTGTATGTGTGGTATATATATATATATATTGTGTATGTGTGTATATATATACATGTGTGTGTGTGGTGGTGGTGGGTGATCAGATCAGAGACCTGGGGCAGCAGAGATCACCTGGATACACAAGGAGGTAAAATCCTAAATATGTAAAAAATGTGCTTAATAATAACTCCTTCCCTTCCAGACATCCATGTATTATTATTATTATTATTCTTTATTTATATAGCGCCAACTAATTCCGCAGCGCTGTGCAATTAAATAAAGAATAATAATAATAATAAATAATAGACATACAGAGGTATTAAATAGTACAATCAGGAGGATCAGAGGGTCCTGTTCGTGAGATCTTAGATGTTCGTGAGAGCTTACAGTCTAGAGGAAGGTAGGTTTGATACAGAAGGAGTAAGTGCTATTGTGTTTAAGTGCCTCCTGCCACATGAACTGCCAGTCAGTGGGTGGGAGTGAGAAGTGCTGGTGAGTGCAGTAGTCTGTGCAAGGGGTGAATCTTGGTGATGATGTTTATGGAGGCAGTTGATAGGCCTCCCTGAAGAGGTGAGTCTTCAGGGAGCGTCTGAAGATTTGAAGGCTGGGGGAGAGTCTAATGGGGCGGGGGAGGGAATTCCACAGCTCAGGTGCAGCACGGGAGAAGTCCTGTAGGCAGGAGTGGGAGGAGTCCTGTAGGCAGGAGTGGGAGGAGTCCTGTAGGCAGGAGTGGGAGGAGTCCTGTAGGTGGGAGTAGGAGGATGTGATGAGAGCTGTGGAGAGCAGAAGGTCATGTGCAGAGTGAAGATGGCGGGCGGGAGTGTATGTGGAAATGAGAAATGAAATATAGGGGGGTGCGGTGTTAGTGACGGCTCTATAAGTTACCACCAGAGTTTTGAATGTAATTCTGTATACTAACGGGAGCCAGTGTAGGACTGACAGAGGGGTGTGGTGTTAGAGAAGTGATGAGTGAGGTAGATTAGTCTTACAGCAGAGTTCATTATGGACTGTAGTGGGGTTAGTCGGGTGAGAGGAAGGCCAGTTAGTAAAGAGTTACAGTATAACGTATAACATCTTCATCACATTAAAATGAAGACCTTAACAGCAGAGTACTCAGAGGACTATGTATCTGTATAGCAGAAACCCACCACCGGGAGATGCTTTGTACCAAGATTATATCTCTCTATCGTGTTTTTATTTTAGATAAATAGTGCCCCCTGGTGTCCAGGGAGCTCATCTCTGGGTCACCTGGTGCCACGCATTATTTAAGTGATAGGAACAGGGAGGGAGGTGGAGATAGAAGTCTGAACTGACGAAGGTACAAACCTCAGGTTCCCGGTGGGGAGACCTGTCTGAGATTCCCCCAGCCAGCGGTTCTGTTGTGGGGTCAGTACGGGCGCTGAACCAGGAGGAGCGCATCCTTGGCACAGGCCTAAACTAGACCTAGTTATAGCAAGATTTATCAACTGCCATTAGCACATACCAGAAAGAGTTAACGCAGAGACCCGAGAGAAGGGCATTAAAGACAGTGATCACATACCAGAAAGGGTTAACGCAGAGAACGGCGAGCAGGACATTAAGGACAGTGATCACTTACCAGAAAGGGTTAACACAGACTGGAGAGCAGGACATTAAGGACAGTGATCACTTACCAGAAAGGGTTAACACAGACGCCGGAGAGCAGGACATTAAGGACAGTGATCACTTACCAGAAAGGGTTAACACAGACTGGAGAGCAGGACATTAGGCATACAGCATATTTTCTCAAGTATGAACTATGGTTACTGCTAAAGCATCCCCTCCAGATAAAGGTATCTCCCCCAGCTAAAGCATCCCCAATTACCTGTACTGATGGACTGATGTACCGGGTGACACTAGATCCTTACATTACCTGTACTGATGGACTGATGTACCGGGTGACACTAGATCCTTACATTACCTGTACTGATGGACTGCTGTACCATGTGACACTAGATCCTTACATTACCTGTACTGATGTACTGCTGTACCGGGTGACACTAGATCCTTACATTACCTGTACTGATGGACTGATGTACCGTGTGACACTAGATCTTATATTACCTGTACTGATGGACTGCTGTACCATGTGACACTAGATTCTTACATTACCTGTACTGATGGACTGCTGTATCGTGTGACACTAGATCCTTACATTACCTGTACTGATGGACTGCTGTATCGTGTGACACTAGATCCTTACATTACCTGTACTGATGGACTGATGTTCCGGGTGACACTAGATCCTTACATTTCCTGTACTGATGGACTGCTGTACCGTGTGACACTAGATCCTTACATTACCTGTACTGATGGACTGCTGTACCATGTGACACTAGATCCTTACATTACCTGTACTGATGGACTGATGTACCGGGTGACACTAGATCCTTACATTACCTGTACTGATGGACTGCTGTATCGTGTGACACTAGATCCTTACATTACCTGTACTGATGGACTGATGTACCGGGTGACACTAGATCCTTACATTACCTGTACTGATGGACTGATGTACCGGGTGACACTAGATCCTTACATTACCTGTACTGATGGACTGATGTACCGGGTGACACTAGATCCTTACATTACCTGTACTGATGGACTGCTGTACCATGTGACACTAGATCCTTACATTACCTGTACTGATGGACTGCTGTACCGTGTGACACTAAATCCTTACATTACCTGTACTGATGGACTGATGTACCGTGTGACACTAAATCCTTACATTACCTGTACTGATGGACTGATGTACCGTGTGACACTAGATCCTTACATTACCTGTACTGATGGACTGCTGTACCGGGTGACACTAGATCCTTACATTACCTGTACTGATGGACTGCTGCACCGTGTGACACTAAATCCTTACATTACCTGTACTGATGGACTGCTGTACTGGGTGACACTAGATCCTTACATTACCTGTACTGATGGACTGCTGCACCGTGTGACACTAGATCCTTACATTACCTGTACTGATGGACTGATGTACCGTGTGACACTAGATCCTTACATTACCTGTACTGATGGACTGCTGTACTGTGTGACACTAGATCCTTACATTACCTGTACTGATGGACTGATGTACCGTGTGACACTAGATCCTTACATTACCTGTACTGATGGACTGATGTACCGGGTGACACTAGATCCTTACATTACCTGTACTGATGGACTGCTGCACCGTGTGACACTAGATCCTTACATTACCTGTACTGATGGACTGATGTACCGTGTGACACTATATCCTTACATTACCTGTACTGGTGGACTGATGTACCGGGTGACACTAGATCCTTACATTACCTGTACTGATGGACTGATGTACCGGGTGACACTAGATCCTTACATTACCTGTACTGATGGACTGCTGTACCGGGTGACACTAGATCCTTACATTACCTGTACTGATGGACTGATGTACCGTGTGACACTAGATCCTTACATTACCTGTACTGATGGACTGATGTACCGTGTGACACTAGATCCTTACATTACCTGTACTGATGGACTGATGTACCGTGTGACACTAGATCCTTACATTACCTGTACTGATGGACTGATGTACCGGGTGACACTAGATACTTACATTACCTGTACTGATGGACTGATGTACCGTGTGACACTAGATCCTTACATTACCTGTACTGATGGACAGCTGTACCGTGTGACACTAGATCCTTACATTACCTGTACTGATGGACTGATGTACCGTGTGACACTAAATCCTTACATTACCTGTACTGATGGACTGATGTACCGTGTGACACTAGATCCTTACATTACCTGTACTGATGGACTGCTGCACCGTGTGACACTAGATCCTTACATTACCTGTACTGATTGACTGATGTACCGTGTGACACTATATCCTTACATTACCTGTACTGGTGGACTGATGTACCGGGTGACACTAGATCCTTACATTACCTGTACTGATGGACTGATGTACCGGGTGACACTAGATCCTTACATTACCTGTACTGATGGACTGCTGTACCGGGTGACACTAGATCCTTACATTACCTGTACTGATGGACTGATGTACCGTGTGACACTAGATCCTTACATTACCTGTACTGATGGACTGATGTACCGTGTGACACTAGATCCTTACATTACCTGTACTGATGGACTGATGTACCGGGTGACACTAGATACTTACATTACCTGTACTGATGGACTGATGTACCGTGTGACACTAGATCCTTACATTACCTGTACTGATGGACTGCTGTACCGTGTGACACTAGATCCTTACATTACCTGTACTGATGGACTGATGTACCGTGTGACACTAAATCCTTACATTACCTGTACTGATGGACTGATGTACCGTGTGACACTAGATCCTTACATTACCTGTACTGATGGACTGCTGCACCGTGTGACACTAGATCCTTACATTACCTGTACTGATGGACTGATGTACCGTGTGACACTATATCCTTACATTACCTGTACTGGTGGACTGATGTACCGGGTGACACTAGATCCTTACATTACCTGTACTGATGGACTGATGTACCGGGTGACACTAGATCCTTACATTACCTGTACTGATGGACTGCTGTACCGGGTGACACTAGATCCTTACATTACCTGTACTGATGGACTGATGTACCGTGTGACACTAGATCCTTACATTACCTGTACTGATGGACTGATGTACCGTGTGACACTAGATCCTTACATTACCTGTACTGATGGACTGATGTACCGTGTGACACTAGATCCTTACATTACCTGTACTGATGGACTGATGTACCGGGTGACACTAGATACTTACATTACCTGTACTGATGGACTGATGTACCGTGTGACACTAGATCCTTACATTACCTGTACTGATGGACTGCTGTACCGTGTGACACTAGATCCTTACATTACCTGTACTGATGGACTGATGTACCGTGTGACACTAAATCCTTACATTACCTGTACTGATGGACTGATGTACCGTGTGACACTAGATCCTTACATTACCTGTACTGATGGACTGATGTACCGTGTGACACTAGATCCTTACATTACCTGTACTGATGGACTGATGTACCGGGTGACACTAGATACTTACATTACCTGTACTGATGGACTGATGTACCGTGTGACACTAGATCCTTACATTACCTGTACTGATGGACTGATGTACCGTGTGACACTAGATCCTTACATTACCTGTACTGATGGATTGATGTACCATGTGACACTAGATCCTTACATTACCTGTACTGATGGACTGCTGTACCGTGTGACACTCGATCCTTACATTACCTGTACTGATGGACTGCTGTACCGGGAGACACTAGATCCTTACATTACCTGTACTGGTGGACTGCTGTACCGTGTGACACTAGATCCTTACATTACCTGTACTGATGGACTGCTGTACCGTGTGACACTAAATCCTTACATTACCTGTACTGATGGACTGATGTACCGGGTGACACTAGATCCTTACATTACCTGTACTGATGGACTGATGTACCGGGTGACACTAGATCCTTACATTACCTGTACTGATGGACTGATGTACCGGGTGACACTAGATCCTTACATTACCTGTACTGATGGACTGCTGCACCGTGTGACACTAGATCCTTACATTACCTGTACTGATGGACTGATGTACCATGTGTGACACTAGATCCTTACATTACCTGTACTGATGGACTGCTGTACTGTGTGACACTAGATCCTTACATTACCTGTACTGATGGACTGATGTACCGTGTGACACTAGATCCTTACATTACCTGTACTGATGGACTGATGTACCGGGTGACACTAGATCCTTACATTACCTGTACTGATGGACTGCTGCACCGTGTGACACTAGATCCTTACATTACCTGTACTGATGGACTGATGTACCGTGTGACACTATATCCTTACATTACCTGTACTGGTGGACTGATGTACCGGGTGACACTAGATCCTTACATTACCTGTACTGATGGACTGATGTACCGGGTGACACTAGATTATTACATTACCTGTACTGATGGACTGCTGTACCGGGTGACACTAGATCCTTACATTACCTGTACTGATAGACTGATGTACCGTGTGACACTAGATCCTTACATTACCTGTACTGATGGACTGATGCACCGTGTGACACTAAATCCTTACATTACCTGTACTGATGGACTGCTGCACCGTGTGACACTAAATCCTTACATTACCTGTACTAATGGACTGCTGTACCGGGTGACACTAGATCCTTACATTACCTGTACTGATGGACTGATGTACCGGGTGACACTAGATACTTACATTACCTGTACTGATGGACTGATGTACCGTGTGACACTAGATCCTTACATTACCTGTACTGATGGACTGATGTACCGTGTGACACTAAATCCTTACATTACCTGTACTGATGGACTGATGTACCGTGTGACACTAGATCCTTACATTACCTGTACTGATGGACTGATGTACCGTGTGACACTAGATCCTTACATTACCTGTACTGATGGACTGATGTACCGGGTGACACTAGATACTTACATTACCTGTACTGATGGACTGATGTACCGTGTGACACTAGATCCTTACATTACCTGTACTGATGGACTGATGTACCGTGTGACACTAGATCCTTACATTACCTGTACTGATGGACTGATGTACCGTGTGACACTAGATCCTTACATTACCTGTACTGATGGACTGCTGTACCGTGTGACACTCGATCCTTACATTACCTGTACTGATGGACTGCTGTACCGGGTGACACTAGATCCTTACATTACCTGTACTGGTGGACTGCTGTACCGTGTGACACTAGATCCTTACATTACCTGTACTGATGGACTGCTGTACCGTGTGACACTAAATCCTTACATTACCTGTACTGATGGACTGATGTACCGGGTGACACTAGATCATTACATTACCTGTACTGATGGACTGCTGTACCGTGTGACACTAGATCCTTACATTACCTGTACTGGTGGACTGCTGTACCGTGTGACACTAGATCCTTACATTACCTGTACTGATGGACTGATGTACCGTGTGACACTAGATCCTTACATTACCTGTACTGATGGACTGATGTACCGTGTGACACTAGATCCTTACATTACCTGTACTGATGGACTGATGTACCGGGTGACACTAGATCCTTACATTACCTGTACTGATGGACTGATGTACCGGGTGACACTAGATCCTTACATTACCTGTACTGGTGGACTGCTGTACCGTGTGACACTAGATCCTTACATTACCTGTACTGATGGACTGATGTACCGTGTGACACTAGATCCTTACATTACCTGTACTGATGGACTGATGTACCGTGTGACACTAGATCCTTACATTACCTGTACTGATGGACTGATGTACCGGGTGACACTAGATCCTTACATTACCTGTTCTGATGGACTGATGTACAGTGTGACACTAGATCCTTACATTACCTGTACTGATGGACTGATGTACCGGGTGACACTAAATCCTTACATTACCTGTACTGATGGACTGCTGTACCGTGTGACACTAGATCCTTACATTACCTGTACTGATGGACTGCTGTACTGTGTGACACTAGATCCTTATATTACCTGTACTGATGGACTGCTGTACTGTGTGACACTAGATCCTTACATTACCTGTACTGATGGACTGCTGTACCGGGTGACACTAGATCCTTACATTACCTGTACTGATGGACTGCTGCACCGGGTGACACTAGATCCTTACTTTACCTGTACTGATGGACTGATGTACTGTGTGACACTAGATCCTTACTTTACCTGTACTGATGGACTGATGTACCATGTGACACTAGATCCTTACATTACCTGTACTGATGGACTGCTGTACCGGGTGACACTAGATCCTTACATTACCTGGACTGATGGACTGCTGTACCGGGTGACACTAGATCCTTACATTACCTGTACTGATGAACTGATGTACCTTGTGACACTAGATCTTTACATTACCTGTACTGATGGACTGATGTACTGTGTGACACTAGATCCTTACTTTACCTGTACTGATGGACTGATGTACCGTGTGACACTAGATCCTTACATTACCTGTACTGATGGACTGATGTACCGGGTGACACTAGATCCTTACTTTACCTGTAGTGATGGACTGATGTACCGTGTGACACTAGATCTTTACATTACCTGTACTGATGGACTGCTGTACCATGTGACACTAGATCCTTACATTACCTGTACTGATGGACTGCTGTACCGGGTGACACTAGATCCTTACATTACCTGTACTGATGGACTGATGTACCGTGTGACACTAGATCCTTACATTACCTGTACTGATGGACTGATGTACCGGGTGACACTAGATACTTACATTACCTGTACTGATGGACTGATGTACCGTGTGACACTAGATCCTTACATTACCTGTACTGATGGACTGCTGTACCGGGTGACACTAGATCCTTATATTACCTGTACTGATGGACTGCTGTACTGTGTGACACTAGATCTTTACATTACCTGTACTGATGGACTGATGTACCATGTGACACTAGATCCTTACATTACCTTTACTGATAGACTGCTGTACCGGGTGACACTAGATCCTTACATTACCTGTACTGATGGACTGCTGTACTGGGTGACACTAGATCCTTACATTACCTGTACTGATGGGCTGCTGTACCGGGTGACACTAGATCCTTACATTACCTGTACTGATGGACTGCTGCACCGTGTGACACTCGATCCTTACATTACCTGTACTGATGGACTGCTGTACTGTGTGACACTAGATCCTTACATTACCTGTACTGATGGACTGATGTACCGGGTGACACTAGATCCTTACATTACCTGTACTGATAGACTGCTGTACCGGGTGACACTAGATCCTTACATTACCTGTACTGATGGACTGCTGTACCGGGTGACACTAGATTCTTACATTACTTGTACTGATGGACTGCTGTACCGGGTGACACTAGATCCTTACATTACCTGTACTGATGGACTGCTGTACCGGGTGACACTAGATCCTTACATTATCTGTACTGATGGACTGATGTACCGGTTGACACTAGATCCTTACATTACCTGTACTGATGGACTGCTGTACCGGGTGACACTAGATCCTTACATTACCTGTACTGATGAACTGATGTACCGGGTGACACTAGATCCTTACATTACCTGTACTGATGGACTGATGTACCGTGTGACACTAGATCTTTACATTACCTGTACTGATGATCTGCTGTACCATGTGACACTAGATCCACACATGACCTGCAATGATGGACTGATGTACCGTGTGACACTAGATCCTTACATTACCTGTACTGATGGACTGCTGTACCGTGTGACACTAGATCCTTACATTACCTGTACTGATGGACTGCTGTACTGTGTGACACTAGATTCTTACATTACCTGTACTGATGGACTGCTGCACCGGGTGACACTAGATTCTTACATTACCTGTATTGGGTGACACTTGATCCTAACATTATGTGACATTACTCCATAGACCACAATGTTTTGCCCTTTGTGAATGTCCCTAGCCCACAGGCTTATGCAGTGCATGGAGGTGTTAATGAGATGCACCTCCGCTGTTTGTGTAATGACACAAGGTTCTGCTAATTTCTCTCACCCCGCTCCTTATAATGAACTTTACAGGCTGATCTCATTGTGGACTGCAGTAGTGAAAGGGTTACAGTGGTTTTCCCTCCCTGTATTGAAGATGTGACTTCATCCCACAGCCCTTTTATGGACTCCGCAGACCTGGCTCCAGACTTATCTCTGAGCTAATATTAGGACTTTGGGTAAACAGAGAATGGGGAGGGGGCAGGGCCTGAACGTGAGACCTTCCCAAAAATCCAGGGCACATCATCCTTTCCATGGAAAGATCGACTACGTCATCATTAACCCTTTCAGTCCTACACCCCAGTTCCTTCTTCCAAGGAATGATAACATGTCATCCTTTCATTCATTTCCAGTAAACCACTGTGGCCATACCTAATAGGGAGAGTGGAGAAAGTCTTAGTAAATGCATCTTATAGAAGATAACATCTTCCTACTGGATTAAATGAGATGTTTATCCTCTGGTAATTGGTGTTATAAACTTCACTGGAAGGCAAACCGTCCTGTTACTAGATTATACATACCGCCTATATGTTCTGTGTAACACAGCCTGAAAGTGTATTCACCTCTATACAGTAGTAATACACAGACAGTACAGGACAGTACAGGTGTAATCGCCTCTATACAGTAGTAATACACAGACAGTACAAGTGTAATCGTCTCTATACAGTAGTAACACACAGACAGTACAGGACAGTACAAGTGTAATAGTCTCTATACAGTAGTAACACACAGACAGTACAGGACAGTACAAGTGTAATCACCTCTATACAGTAGTAATACACAGACAGTACAGGACAGTACAGGTGTAATCACCTCTATACAGTAGTAATACACAGACAGTACAGTACAGTACAAGTGTAATCACCTCTATACAGTAGTAATACACAGACAGTACAGGACAGTACAAGTGTAATTACCTCTACACAGTAGTAATACACAGACAGTACAGGACAGTACAGGTGTAATCAACTCTATTCAGTAGTAATACACAGACAGTACAGTACAGTACAAGTGTAATCACCTCTATACAGTAGTAATACACAGACAGTACAGGACAGTACAAGTGTAATCAACTCTATACAGTAGTAACACACAGACAGTACAGGACAGTACAAGTGTAATCACCTCTATACAGTAGTAATACACAGACAGTACAGGACAGTACAAGTGTAATCACCTCTATACAGTAGTAATACACAGACAGTACAGGACAGTACAGGTGTAATCGCCTCTATACCGTAGTAATACACAGACAGTACAGGACAGTACAGGTGTAATCGCCTCTATACAGTAGTAATACACAGACAGTACAGGACAGTACAGGTGTAATCACCTCTACACAGTAGTAATACACAGACAGTACAGGTCAGTACAGGTGTAATCACCTCTATACAGTAGTAATACACAGACAGTACAGGACAGTACAGGTGTAATCACCTCTATACAGTAGTAATACACAGACAGTACAGGACAGTACAGGTGTAATCACCTCTATACAGTAGTAACACACAGACAGTACAGGACAGTACAGGTGTAATCACCTCTATACAGTAGTAATACAGAGACAGTACAGGACAGTACAAGTGTAATCACCTCTATACAGTAGTAATACACAGACAGTACAGGACAGTACAGGTGTAATCACCTCTATACAGTAGTAATACACAGACAGTACAGGACAGTACAAGTGTAATCGCCTCTATACAGTAGTAATACACAGACAGTACAGGACAGTACAAGTGTAATCACCTCTATACAGTAGTAATTCACAGACAGTACAGGACAGTACAAGTGTAATCACCTCTATACAGTAGTAATACACAGACAGTACAGGACAGTACAGGTGTAATCACCTCTATACAGTAGTAACACACAGACAGTACAGGACAGTACAAGTGTAATCACCTCTATACAGTAGTAATACACAGACAGTACAGGACAGTACAGGTGTAATCACCTCTATACAGTAGTAATACACAGACAGTACAGGACAGTACAGGTGTAATCACCTCTATACAGTAGTAATACACAGACAGTACAGGACAGTACAGGTGTAATCACCTCTATACAGTAGTAATACACAGACAGTACAGGACAGTACAAGTGTAATCGCCTCTATACAGTAGTAATACACAGACAGTACAGGACAGTACAGGTGTAATCACCTCTATACAGTAGTAATACACAGACAGTACAGGACAGTACAGGTGTAATCACCTCTATACAGTAGTAATACACAGACAGTACAGGACAGTACAAGTGTAATCACCTCTATACAGTAGTAATACACAGACAGTACAGGACAGTACAGGTGTAATCACCTCTATACAGTAGTAACACACAGACAGTACAGGACAGTACAAGTGTAATCACCTCTATACAGTAGTAATACAGAGACAGTACAGGACAGTACAGGTGTAATCACCTCTATACAGTAGTAATACACAGACAGTACAGGACAGTACAGGTGTAATCACCTCTATACAGTAGTAATACACAGACAGTACAGGACAGTACAAGTGTAATCACCTCTATACAGTAGTAATACACAGACAGTACAGGACAGTACAGGTGTAATCACCTCTATACAGTAGTAACACACAGACAGTACAGGACAGTACAAGTGTAATCACCTCTATACAGTAGTAATACAGAGACAGTACAGGACAGTACAGGTGTAATCACCTCTATACAGTAGTAATACACAGACAGTACAGGACAGTACAGGTGTAATCACCTCTATACAGTAGTAACACACAGACAGTACAGGACAGTACAAGTGTAATCGCCTCTATACAGTAGTAATACATAGACAGTACAGGACAGTACAGGTGTAATCACCTCTATACAGTAATAATACACTGACAGTACAGGACAGTACAGGTGTAATCACCTCTATACAGTAGTAGCACACAGACAGTACAGGTGTAATCACCTCTATACAGTAGTAACACACAGACAGTACAGGTGTAATCACCTCTATACAGTAGTAATACACAGACAGTACAGGACAGTACAAGTGTAATCACCTCTATACAGTAGTAATACACAGACAGTACAGGACAGTACAGGTGTAATCACCTCTATACAGTAGTAACACACAGACAGTACAGGACAGTACAGGTGTAATCGCCTCTATACAGTAGTAATACACAGACAGTACAGGACAGTACAGGTGTAATCACCTCTATACAGTAGTAATAGACAGTACAGGACAGTACAGGTGTAATCACCTCTATACAGTAGTAACACACAGACAGTACAGGACAGTACAGGTGTAATCACCTCTATACAGTAGTAATACACAGACAGTACAGGACAGTACAGGTGTAATCACCTCTATACAGTAGTAATACACAGACAGTACAGGACAGTACAAGTGTAATCACCTCTATACAGTAGTAATACACAGACAGTACAGGACAGTACAGGTGTAATCACCTCTATACAGTAGTAATACACAGACAGTACAGGACAGTACAAGTGTAATCACCTCTATACAGTAGTAATACACAGACAGTACAGGACAGTACAGGTGTAATCACCTCTATACAGTAGTAATACACAGACAGTACAGGACAGTACAGGTGTAATCACCTCTATACAGTAGTAACACACAGACAGTACAGGACAGTACAGGTGTAATCACCTCTATACAGTAGTAATACACAGACAGTACAGGACAGTACAGGTGTAATCACCTCTATACAGTAGTAATACACAGACAGTACAGGACAGTACAGGTGTAATCACCTCTATACAGTAGTAACGCACAGACAGTACAGGACAGCACAAGTGTAATCGTCTCTATACAGTAGTAACACACAGACAGTACAGGACAGTACAGGTGTAATCACCTCTATACAGTAGTAATACACAGACAGTACAGGACAGTACAGGTGTAATCGCCTCTATACAGTAGTAATACACAGACAGTACAGGACAGTACAGGTGTAATCACCTCTATACAGTAGTAACACACAGACAGTACAGGACAGTACAAGTGTAATCACCTCTATACAGTAGTAATACACAGACAGTACAGGACAGTACAGGTGTAATCACCTCTATACAGTAGTAATACACAGACAGTACAGGACAGTACAGGTGTAATCACCTCTATACAGTAGTAATACACAGACAGTACAGGACAGTACAGGTGTAATCACCTCTATACAGTAGTAATACACAGACAGTACAGGACAGTACAAGTGTAATCACCTCTATATAGTAGTAATACACAGACAGTACAGGACAGTACAGGTGTAATCACCTCTATACAGTAGTAACGCACAGACAGTACAGGACAGTACAGGTGTAATCGTCTCTATACAGTAGTAATACACAGACAGTACAGGACAGTACAGGTGTAATCACCTCTATACAGTAGTAACACACAGACAGTACAGGACAGTACAGGTGTAATCACCTCTATACAGTAGTAATACACAGACAGTACAGGACAGTACAAGTGTAATCACCTCTACACAGTAGTAATACACAGACAGTACAGGACAGTACAAGTGTATTCACCTCTATACAGTAGTAATACACAGACAGTACAGGACAGTACAGGTGTAATCACCTCTATACAGTAGTAATACACAGACAGTACAGGACAGTACAAGTGTAATCACCTCTATACAGTAGTAATACACAGACAGTACAGGACAGTACAAGTGTAATCACCTCTATACAGTAGTAACACACAGACAGTACAGGACAGTACAGGTGTAATCACCTCTATACAGTAGTAATACACAGACAGTACAGGACAGTACAGGTGTAATCGCCTCTATACAGTAGTAATACAAAGACAGTACAGACAGTACAAGTGTAATCACCTCTATACAGTAGTAATACACAGACAGTACAGGACAGTACAGGTGTAATCACCTCTATACAGTAGAAATACACAGACAGTACAGGACAGTACAGGTGTAATCACCTCTATACAGTAGTAATACACAGACAGTACAGGACAGTACAGGTGTAATCACCTCTATACAGTAGTAATACACAGACAGTACAGGACAGTACAAGTGTAATCACCTCTATACAGTAGTAATACACAGACAATACAGGACAGTACAGGTGTAATCACCTCTATACAGTAGTAACACACAGACAGTACAGGACAGTACAAGTGTAATCGCCTCTATACAGTAGTAATACACAGACAGTACAGGACAGAACAGGTGTAATCGCCTCTATACAGTAGTAACACACAGACAGTACAGGACAGTACAGGTGTAATCACCTCTATACAGTAGTAATACACAGACAGTACAGGACAGTACAGGTGTAATCACCTCTATACAGTAGTAATACACAGACAGTACAGGACAGTACAGGTGTAATCACCTCTATACAGTAGTAACGCACAGACAGTACAGGACAGTACAGGTGTAATCACCTCTATACAGTAGTAATACACAGACAGTACAGGACAGTACAGGTGTAATCACCTCTATACAGTAGTAATACACAGACAGTACAGGACAGTACAAGTGTAATAGTCTCTATACAGTAGTAATACACAGACAGTACAGGACAGTACAGGTGTAATCACCTCTACACAGTAGTAATACACAGACAGTACAGGACAGTACAGGTGTAATCACCTCTATACAGTAGTAACACACAGACAGTACAGGACAGTACAGGTGTAATCACCTCTATACAGTAGTAATACACAGACAGTACAGGACAGTACAGGTGTAATCACCTCTATACAGTAGTAACGCACAGACAGTACAGGACAGTACAGGTGTAATCACCTCTATACAGTAGTAACACACAGACAGTACAGGACAGTACAGGTGTAATCACCTCTACACAGTAGTAATACACAGACAGTACAGGACAGTACAGGTGTAATCACCTCTACACAGTAGTAATACACAGACAGTACATGACAGTACAAGTGTAATCACCTCTATACAGTAGTAATACACAGACAGTACAGGACAGTACAAGTGTAATCACCTCTATACAGTAGTAACACACAGACAGTACAGGACAGTACAGGTGTAATCACCTCTATACAGTAGTAATACACAGACAGTACAGGACAGTACAGGTGTAATCACCTCTACACAGTAGTAATACACAGACAGTACAGGACAGTACAGGTGTAATCACCTCTATACAGTAGTAATACACAGACAGTACAGGACAGTACAAGTGTAATCACCTCTATACAGTAGTAACACACAGACAGTACAGGACAGTACAGGTGTAATCACCTCTATACAGTAGTAACACACAGATAGTACAGGACAGTACAGGTGTAATCACCTCTATACAGTAGTAACACACAGACAGTACAGGACAGTACAGGTGTAATCACCTCTACACAGTAGTAATACACAGACAGTACATGACAGTACAGGTGTAATCACCTGTATACACTAGTAATACACAGACAGTACAGGACAGTACAGGTGTAATCACCTCTATACAGTATTAATACACAGACAGTACAGGACAGTACAGGTGTAATCACCTCTATACAGTAGTAATACACAGACAGTACAGGACAGTACAAGTGTAATCACCTCTATACAGTAGTAACACACAGACAGTACAGGACAGTACAAGTGTAATCACCTCTATACAGTAGTAACACACAGACAGTACAGGACAGTACAGGTGTAATCACTTCTATACAGTAGTAACACACAGACAGTACAGGACAGTACAGGTGTAATCACCTCTATACAGTAGTAATACACAGACAGTACAGGACAGTACAGGTGTAATCACCTCTATACAGTAGTAACACACAGACAGTACAGGACAGTACAGGTGTAATCACCTCTATACAGTAGTAACACACAGACAGTACAGGACAGTACAGGTGTAATCACCTCTATACAGTAGTAACACACAGACAGTACAGGACAGTACAGGTGTAATCACCTCTATACAGTAGTAACACACAGACAGTACAGGACAGTACAGGTGTAATCACCTCTATACAGTAGTAACACACAGACAGTACAGGACAGTACAGGTGTAATCACCTCTATACAGTAGTAACACACAGACAGTACAGGACAGTACAGGTGTAATCACCTCTATACAGTAGTAATACACAGACAGTACAGGACAGTACAGGTGTAATCACCTCTATACAGTAGTAACACACAGACAGTACAGGACAGTACAGGTGTAATCACCTCTATACAGTAGTAACACACAGACAGTACAGGACAGTACAAGTGTAATCACCTCTATACAGTAGTAACACACAGACAATACAGGACAGTACAGGTGTAATCACCTCTATACAGTAGTAACACACAGACAGTACAGGACAGTACAGGTGTAATCACCTCTATACAGTAGTAACACACAGACAGTACAGGACAGTACAGGTGTAATCACCTCTATACAGTAGTAATACACAGACAGTACAGGACAGTACAAGTGTAATCACCTCTATACAGTAGTAATACAGAGACAGTACAGGACAGTACAGGTGTATTCACCTCTATACAGTAGTAATACACAGACAGTACAGGACAGTACAGGTGTAATCACCTCTATACAGTAGTAACACACAGACAGTACAGGACAGTACAGGTGTAATCGCCTCTATACAGTAGTAACACACAGACAGTACAGGACAGTACAGGTGTAATCGCCTCTATACAGTAGTAATACACAGACAGTACAGGTCAGTATAAGTGTAATCACCTCTATACAGTAGTAATACACAGACAGTACAGGACAGTACAGGTGTAATCACCTCTATACAGTAGTAACACACAGACAGTACAGGACAGTACAGGTGTAATCACCTCTATACAGTAGTAATACACAGATAGTACAGGACAGTACAAGTGTAATCACCTCTATACAGTAGTAATACACAGACAGTACAGGACAGTACAAGTGTAATCACCTCTATACAGTAGTAATACACAGACAGTACAGGACAGTAGAAGTGTAATCACCTCTATACAGTAGTAATACACAGACAGTACAGGACAGTACAGGTGTAATCACCTCTATACAGTAGTAACACACAGACAGTACAGGACAGTACAGGTGTAATCACCTCTATACAGTAGTAATACACAGACAGTACAGGACAGTACAGGTGTAATCGCCTCTATACAGTAGTAACACACAGACAGTACAGGACAGTACAGGTGTAATCACCTCTATACAGTAGTAATACACAGACAGTACAGGACAGTACAAGTGTAATCGCCTCTATACAGTAGTAATACACAGACAGTACAGGACAGTACAGGTGTAATCGCCTCTACACAGTAGTAATACACAGACAGTACAGGACAGTACAGGTGTAATCGCCTCTATACAGTAGTAATACACAGACAGTACAGGACAGTACAGGTGTAATCACCTCTATACAGTAGTAATACATAGACAGTACAGGACAGTACAGGTGTAATCGCCTCTACACAGTAGTAATACACAGACAGTACAGGACAGTACAGGTGTAATCGCCTCTACACAGTAGTAATACACAGACAGTACAGGACAGTACAGGTGTAATCACCTCTATACAGTAGTAACACACAGACAGTACAGGACAGTACAAGTGTAATCACCTCTATACAGTAGTAATACACAGACAGTACAGGACAGTACAAGTGTAATCACCTCTATACAGTAGTAATACACAGACAGTACAGGACAGTACAGGTGTAATCACCTCTATACAGTAGTAACACACAGACAGTACAGGACAGTACAGGTGTAATCACCTCTATACAGTAGTAACACACAGACAGTACAGGACAGTACAGGTGTAATCACCTCTACACAGTAGTAATACACAGACAGTACAGGACAGTACAGGTGTAATCACCTCTATACAGTAGTAATACACAGACAGTACAGGACAGTACAAGTGTAATCGCCTCTATACAGTAGTAACACACAGACAGTACAGGACAGTACAGGTGTAATCACCTCTATACAGTAGTAACGCACAGACAGTACAGGACAGTACAGGTGTAATCACCTCTATACAGTAGTAACACACAGACAGTACAGGACAGTACAGGTGTAATCACCTCTACACAGTAGTAATACACAGACAGTACAGGACAGTACAGGTGTAATCACCTCTATACAGTAGTAATACACAGACAGTACAGGACAGTACAGGTGTAATCACCTCTATACAGTAGTAATACACAGACAGTACAGGTGTAATCACCTCTATATAGTAGTAATACACAGACAGTACAGGACAGTACAGGTGTAATCGCCTCTACACAGTAGTAATACACAGACAGTACAGGACAGTACAGGTGTAATCGCCTCTACACAGTAGTAATACACAGACAGTACAGGACAGTACAGGTGTAATCGCCTCTATACAGTAGTAATACACAGACAGTACAGGACAGTACAGGTGTAATCACCTCTATACAGTAGTAATACATAGACAGTACAGGACAGTACAGGTGTAATCACCTCTATACAGTAGTAATACACAGACAGTACAGGACAGTACAAGTGTAATCACCTCTATACAGTAGTAATACATAGACAGTACAGGACAGTACAGGTGTAATCACCTCTATACAGTAGTAATACACAGACAGTACAGGACAGTACAGGTGTAATCACCTCTATACAGTAGTAATACATAGACAGTACAGGACAGTACAGGTGTAATCACCTCTATACAGTAGTAATACACAGACAGTACAGGACAGTACAGGTGTAATCGCCTCTATACAGTAGTAATACACAGACAGTACAGGACAGTACAGGTGTAATCACCTCTATACAGTAGTAATACACAGACAGTACAGTACAGTACAGGTGTAATCACCTCTATACAGTAGTAATACACAGACAGTACAGGACAGTACAGGTGTAATCACCTCTATATAGTAGTAATACACAGACAGTACAGGACAGTACAGGTGTAATCACCTCTATACAGTAGTAATACACAGACAGTACAGGACAGTACAGGTGTAATCACCTCTATACAGTAGTAATACACAGACAGTACAGGTGTAATCACCTCTATATAGTAGTAATACACAGACAGTACAGGACAGTACAGGTGTAATCGCCTCTACACAGTAGTAATACACAGACAGTACAGGACAGTACAAGTGTAATCACCTCTATACAGTAGTAATACACAGACAGTACAGGACAGTACAAGTGTAATCACCTCTATACAGTAGTAATACACAGACAGTACAGGACAGTACAGGTGTAATCACCTCTATACAGTAGTAATACACAGACAGTACAGGACAGTACAGGTGTAATCACCTCTATACAGTAGTAATACACAGACAGTACAGGACAGTACAGGTGTAATCGCCTCTACACAGTAGTAATACACAGACAGTACAGGACAGTACAGGTGTAATCACCTCTATACAGTAGTAACACACAGACAGTACAGGACAGTACAGGTGTAATCACCTCTATACAGTAGTAATACACAGACAGTACAGGTCAGTACAAGTGTAATCACCTCTATACAGTAGTAACACACAGACAGTACAGGTGTAATCACCTCTATACAGTAGTAACACACAGACAGTACAGGACAGTACAGGTGTAATCGCCTCTATACAGTAGTAATACACAGACAGTACAGGACAGTACAGGTGTAATCACCTCTATACAGTAGTAATACACAGACAGTACAGGACAGTACAGGTGTAATCGCCTCTATACAGTAGTAATACATAGACAGTACAGGACAGTACAGGTGTAATCACCTCTATACAGTAGTAACACACAGACAGTACAGGACAGTACAGGTGTAATCACCTCTATACAGTAGTAATACACAGACAGTACAGGACAGTACAAGTGTAATCACCTCTATACAGTAGTAATACACAGACAGTACAGGACAGTACAAGTGTAATCACCTCTATACAGTAGTAATACACAGACAATACAGGACAGTACAGGTGTAATCACCTCTATACAGTAGTAACACACAGACAGTACAGGACAGTACAGGTGTAATCACCTCTATACAGTAGTAACACACAGACAGTACAGGACAGTACAGGTGTAATCACCTCTATACAGTAGTAATACACAGACAGTACAGGACAGTACAGGTGTAATCACCTCTATACAGTAGTAATACACAGACAGTACAGGACAGTACAGGTGTAATCACCTCTATACAGTAGTAACACACAGACAGTACAGGACAGTACAGGTGTAATCGCCTCTATACAGTAGTAACACACAGACAGTACAGGACAGTACAGGTGTAATCGCCTCTATACAGTAGTAATACACAGACAGTACAGGACAGTACAAGTATAATCACCTCTATACAGTAGTAATACACAGACAGTACAGGACAGTACAGGTGTAATCACCTCTATACAGTAGTAACACACAGACAGTACAGGACAGTACAGATGTAATCGCCTCTATACAGTAGTAATACACAGACAGTACAGGACAGTACAAGTGTAATCACCTCTATACAGTAGTAATACACAGACAGTACAGGACAGTACAGGTGTAATCACCTCTATACAGTAGTAACACACAGACAGTACAGGACAGTACAGGTGTAATCACCTCTATACAGTAGTAATACACAGACAGTACAGGACAGTACAGGTGTAATCACCTCTATACAGTAGTAATACACAGACAGTACAGGACAGCACAAGTGTAATCACCTCTATACAGTAGTAACGCACAGACAGTACAGGACAGTACAAGTGTAATCACCTCTATACAGTAGTAATACACAGACAGTACAGGACAGTACAAGTGTAATCACCTCTATACAGTAGTAATACACAGACAGTACAGGACAGTACAGGTGTAATCACCTCTATACAGTAGTAATACACAGACAGTACAGGACAGCACAAGTGTAATCACCTCTATACAGTAGTAATACACAGACAGTACAGGACAGTACAAGTGTAATCACCTCTATACAGTAGTAACACACAGACAGTACAGGACAGTACAAGTGTAATCACCTCTATACAGTAGTAATACACAGACAGTACAGGACAGTACAAGTGTAATCGCCTCTATACAGTAGTAATACACAGACAGTACAGGACAGTACAGGTGTAATCGCCTCTATACAGTAGTAATACACAGACAGTACAGGACAGTACAGGTGTAATCACCTCTATACAGTAGTAATACACAGACAGTACAGGACAGTACAAGTGTAATCACCTCTATACAGTAGTAATACACAGACAGTACAGGACAGTACAGGTGTAATCACCTCTATACAGTAGTAATACACAGACAGTACAGGACAGTACAGGTGTAATCACCTCTATATAGTAGTAATACACAGACAGTACAGGACAGTACAGGTGTAATCGCCTCTACACAGTAGTAATACACAGACAGTACAGGACAGTACAAGTGTAATCACCTCTATACAGTAGTAATACACAGACAGTACAGGACAGTACAAGTGTAATCACCTCTATACAGTAGTAATACACAGACAGTACAGGACAGTACAGGTGTAATCACCTCTATACAGTAGTAATACACAGACAGTACAGGACAGTACAGGTGTAATCACCTCTATACAGTAGTAATACACAGACAGTACAGGACAGTACAAGTGTAATCACCTCTATACAGTAGTAACACACAGACAGTACAGGACAGTACAGGTGTAATCACCTCTATATAGTAGTAATACACAGACAGTACAGGACAGTACAGGTGTAATCGCCTCTATACAGTAGTAATACACAGACAGTACAGGACAGTACAGGTGTAATCACCTCTATACAGTAGTAATACACAGACAGTACAGGACAGCACAAGTGTAATCACCTCTATACAGTAGTAACGCACAGACAGTACAGGACAGTACAAGTGTAATCACCTCTATACAGTAGTAATACACAGACAGTACAGGACAGTACAGGTGTAATCACCTCTATACAGTAGTAATGCACAGACAGTACAGGACAGTACAGGTGTAATCACCTCTATACAGTAGTAATGCACAGACAGTACAGACAGTACAAGTGTAATCGCCTCTATACAGTAGTAACACACAGACAGTACAGGATAGTACAGGTGTAATCACCTCTATACAGTAGTAATACACAGACAGTACAGGATAGTACAGGTGTAATCACCTCTATACAGTAGTAACACACAGACAGTACAGGACAGTACAGGTGTAATCGCCTCTATACAGTAGTAATACACAGACAGTACAGGACAGTACAAGTGTAATCACCTCTATACAGTAGTAATACACAGACAGTACAGGACAGTACAGGTGTAATCACCTCTATACAGTAGTAATACACAGACAGTACAGGACAGTACAGGTGTAATCACCTCTATACAGTAGTAATACACAGGCAGTACAGGACAGTACAGGTGTAATCACCTCTATACAGTAGTAATACACAGACAGTACAGGACAGTACAAGTGTAATTACCTCTATACAGTAGTAATACACAGACATTACAGGACAGTACAAGTGTAATCACCTCTATACAGTAGTAACACACAGACAGTACAGGACAGTACAGGTGTAATCACCTCTATACAGTAGTAATACACAGACAGTACAGACAGTACAAGTGAAATCACCTCTATACAGTAGTAATACACAGACAGTACAGGACAGTACAAGTGTAATCACCTCTATACAGTAGTAACACACAGACAGTACAGGACAGTACAAGTGTAATCACCTCAATACAGTAGTAATACACAGACAGTACAGACAGTACAAGTGAAATCACCTCTATACAGTAGTAATACACAGACAGTACAGGACAGTACAAGTGTAATCACCTCTATACAGTAGTAATACACAGACAGTACAGGTGTAATCGCCTCTATACAGTAGTAATACACAGACAGTACAGGACAGTACAGGTGTAATCACCTCTATACAGTAGTAATACACAGACAGTACAGGTGTAATCGCCTCTATACAGTAGTAATACACAGACAGTACAGGTGTAATCACCTCTATACAGTAGTAATACACAGACAGTACAGGTGTAATCACCTCTATACAGTAGTAATACACAGACAGTACAGGACAGTACAGGTGTAATCACCTCTATACAGTAGTAATACACAGACAGTACAGGACAGTACAGGTGTAATCACCTCTATATAGTAGTAATACACAGACAGTACAGGACAGTACAGGTGTAATCGCCTCTACACAGTAGTAATACACAGACAGTACAGGTGTAATCACCTCTATATAGTAGTAATACACAGACAGTACAGGACAGTACAGGTGTAATCGCCTCTATACAGTAGTAATACACAGACAGTACAGGACAGTACAGGTGTAATCACCTCTATACAGTAGTAATACACAGACAGTACAGGACAGTACAGGTGTAATCGCCTCTATACAGTAGTAATACACAGACAGTACAGGATAGTACAGGTGTAATCACCTCTATACAGTAGTAATTCACAGACAGTACAGGACAGTACAAGTGTAATCACCTCAATACAGTAGTAATACACAGACAGTACAGGACAGTACAAGTGAAATCACCTCTATACAGTAGTAATACACAGACAGTACAGGACAGTACAGGTGTAATCACCTCTATACAGTAGTAACACACAGACAGTACAGGACAGTACAAGTGTAATCACCTCTATACAGTAGTAATACACAGACAGTACAGGACAGTACAAGTGTAATCACCTCTATACAGTAGTAATACACAGACAGTACAGGACAGTACAAGTGTAATCACCTCTATACAGTAGTAACACACAGACAGTACAGGACAGTACAGGTGTAATCACCTCTATACAGTAGTAATACACAGACAGTACAGGTGTAATCACCTCTATATAGTAGTAATACACAGACAGTACAGGACAGTACAGGTGTAATCGCCTCTACACAGTAGTAATACACAGACAGTACAGGTGTAATCACCTCTATATAGTAGTAATACACAGACAGTACAGGACAGTACAGGTGTAATCGCCTCTATACAGTAGTAATACACAGACAGTACAGGACAGTACAGGTGTAATCACCTCTATACAGTAGTAACACACAGACAGTACAGGTGTAATCACCTCTATACAGTAGTAATACACAGACAGTACAGGACAGTACAAGTGTAATCACCTCTATACAGTAGTAATACACAGACAGTACAGGACAGTACAGGTGTAATCGCCTCTATACAGTAGTAATACACAGACAGTACAGGACAGTACAAGTGTAATCACCTCTATACAGTAGTAATACACAGACAGTACAGGACAGTACAGGTGTAATCACCTCTATACAGTAGTAACACACAGACAGTACAGGACAGTACAGGTGTAATCACCTCTATACAGTAGTAACACACAGACAGTACAGGACAGTACAGGTGTAATCACCTCTATACAGTAGTAACACACAGACAGTACAGGACAGTACAGGTGTAATCACCTCTATACAGTAGTAATACACAGACAGTACAGGACAGTACAGGTGTAATCACCTCTATACAGTAGTAATACACAGACAGTACAGGACAGTACAGGTGTAATCACCTCTATACAGTAGTAATACACAGACAGTACAGGACAGTACAGGTGTAATCACCTCTATACAGTAGTAATACACAGACAGTACAGACAGTACAAGTGTAATCACCTCTATACAGTAGTAATACACAGACAGTACAGGTGTAATCGCCTCTATACAGTAGTAATACACAGACAGTACAGGACAGTACAGGTGTAATCACCTCTATACAGTAGTAATACACAGACAGTACAGGTGTAATCGCCTCTATACAGTAGTAATACACAGACAGTACAGGTGTAATCACCTCTATACAGTAGTAATACACAGACAGTACAGGTGTAATCACCTCTATATAGTAGTAATACACAGACAGTACAGGACAGTACAGGTGTAATCACCTCTATACAGTAGTAATACACAGACAGTACAGACAGTACAAGTGTAATCACCTCTATACAGTAGTAATACACAGACAGTACAGGTGTAATCGCCTCTATACAGTAGTAATACACAGACAGTACAGGACAGTACAGGTGTAATCACCTCTATACAGTAGTAATACACAGACAGTACAGACAGTACAAGTGTAATCACCTCTATACAGTAGTAATACACAGACAGTACAGGTGTAATCGCCTCTATACAGTAGTAATACACAGACAGTACAGGACAGTACAGGTGTAATCGCCTCTATACAGTAGTAATACACAGACAGTACAGGTGTAATCGCCTCTATACAGTAGTAATACACAGACAGTACAGGTGTAATCACCTCTATACAGTAGTAATACACAGACAGTACAGGTGTAATCACCTCTATACAGTAGTAATACACAGACAGTACAGGACAGTACAGGTGTAATCGCCTCTACACAGTAGTAATACACAGACAGTACAGGACAGTACAGGTGTAATCACCTCTATACAGTAGTAATACACAGACAGTACAGGTGTAATCGCCTCTATACAGTAGTAATACACAGACAGTACAGGACAGTACAGGTGTAATCACCTCTATACAGTAGTAATACACAGACAGTACAGGTGTAATCACCTCTATACAGTAGTAATACACAGACAGTACAGGTGTAATCACCTCTATATAGTAGTAATACACAGACAGTACAGGACAGTACAGGTGTAATCACCTCTATACAGTAGTAATACACAGACAGTACAGGACAGTACAGGTGTAATCACCTCTACACAGTAGTAATACACAGACAGTACAGGACAGTACAGGTGTAATCACCTCTACACAGTAGTAATACACAGACAGTACAGGTCAGTACAGGTGTAATCACCTCTATACAGTAGTAATACACAGACAGTACAGGACAGTACAGGTGTAATCACCTCTATATAGTAGTAATACACAGACAGTACAGGACAGTACAGGTGTAATCACCTCTATACAGTAGTAACACACAGACAGTACAGGACAGTACAGGTGTAATCACCTCTACACAGTAGTAATACACAGACAGTACAGGTCAGTACAGGTGTAATCACCTCTATACAGTAGTAATACACAGACAGTACAGGACAGTACAGGTGTAATCACCTCTATACAGTAGTAATACACAGACAGTACAGGACAGTACAGGTGTAATCACCTCTATACAGTAGTAACACACAGACAGTACAGGACAGTACAGGTGTAATCACCTCTATACAGTAGTAATACACAGATAGTACAGGACAGTACAAGTGTAATCACCTCAATACAGTAGTAATACACAGACAGTACAGACAGTACAAGTGAAATCACCTCTATACAGTAGTAATACACAGACAGTACAGGACAGTACAAGTGTAATCACCTCTATACAGTAGTAATACACAGACAGTACAGGTGTAATCGCCTCTATACAGTAGTAATACACAGACAGTACAGGACAGTACAGGTGTAATCACCTCTATACAGTAGTAATACACAGACAGTACAGGACAGTACAGGTGTAATCGCCTCTATACAGTAGTAATACACAGACAGTACAGGTGTAATCACCTCTATACAGTAGTAATACACAGACAGTACAGGTGTAATCACCTCTATACAGTAGTAATACACAGACAGTACAGGTGTAATCACCTCTATATAGTAGTAATACACAGACAGTACAGGACAGTACAGGTGTAATCACCTCTATACAGTAGTAACACACAGACAGTACAGGACAGTACAAGTGTAATCACCTCTATACAGTAGTAATACACAGACAGTACAGGACAGTACAGGTGTAATCACCTCTATACAGTAGTAACACACAGACAGTACAGGACAGTACAGGTGTAATCACCTCTATACAGTAGTAACACACAGATAGTACAGGACAGTACAGGTGTAATCACCTCTATACAGTAGTAACACACAGACAGTACAGGACAGTACAAGTGTAATCACCTCTATACAGTAGTAATACACAGACAGTACAGGACAGTACAAGTGTAATCACCTCTATACAGTAGTAATACACAGACAGTACAGGACAGTACAGGTGTAATCGCCTCTATACAGTAGTAATACACAGACAGTACAGGACAGTACAGGTGTAATCGCCTCTATACAGTAGTAATACACAGACAGTACAGGACAGTACAGGTGTAATCACCTCTATACAGTAGTAATACACAGACAGTACAGGACAGTACAAGTGTAATCACCTCTATACAGTAGTAATACACAGACAGTACAGGACAGTACAGGTGTAATCACCTCTATACAGTAGTAATACACAGACAGTACAGGACAGTACAAGTGTAATCGCCTCTATACAGTAGTAATACACAGACAGTACAGGACAGTACAAGTATAATCACCTCTATACAGTAGTAATACACAGACAGTACAGGACAGTACAAGTGTAATCACCTCTATACAGTAGTAATACACAGACAGTACAGGACAGTACAGGTGTAATCACCTCTATACAGTAGTAACACACAGACAGTACAGGACAGTACAGGTGTAATCACCTCTATACAGTAGTAATACACAGACAGTACAGGACAGTACAAGTGTAATCACCTCTATACAGTAGTAATACACAGACAGTACAGGACAGTACAAGTGTAATCACCTCTATACAGTAGTAATACACAGACAGTACAGGACAGTACAGGTGTAATCACCTCTATACAGTAGTAATGCACAGACAGTACAGGACAGTACAGGTGTAATCACCTCTATACAGTAGTAATGCACAGACAGTACAGGATAGTACAGGTGTAATCACCTCTATACAGTAGTAATACACAGACAGTACAGGATAGTACAGGTGTAATCACCTCTATACAGTAGTAACACACAGACAGTACAGGACAGTACAAGTGTAATCACCTCTATACAGTAGTAACACACAGACAGTACAGGACAGTACAGGTGTAATCACCTCTATACAGTAGTAATACACAGACAGTACAGGATAGTACAGGTGTAATCACCTCTATACAGTAGTAACACACAGACAGTACAGGACAGTACAAGTGTAATCACCTCTATACAGTAGTAACACACAGACAGTACAGGACAGTACAGGTGTAATCGCCTCTATACAGTAGTAATACACAGACAGTACAGGACAGTACAAGTGTAATCACCTCTATACAGTAGTAATACACAGACAGTACAGGACAGTACAGGTGTAATCACCTCTATACAGTAGTAATACACAGACAGTACAGGACAGTACAGGTGTAATCACCTCTATACAGTAGTAATACACAGGCAGTACAGGACAGTACAGGTGTAATCACCTCTATACAGTAGTAATACACAGACAGTACAGGACAGTACAAGTGTAATTACCTCTATACAGTAGTAATACACAGACATTACAGGACAGTACAAGTGTAATCACCTCTATACAGTAGTAACACACAGACAGTACAGGACAGTACAGGTGTAATCACCTCTATACAGTAGTAATACACAGACAGTACAGACAGTACAAGTGAAATCACCTCTATACAGTAGTAATACACAGACAGTACAGGACAGTACAAGTGTAATCACCTCTATACAGTAGTAACACACAGACAGTACAGGACAGTACAAGTGTAATCACCTCAATACAGTAGTAATACACAGACAGTACAGACAGTACAAGTGAAATCACCTCTATACAGTAGTAATACACAGACAGTACAGGACAGTACAAGTGTAATCACCTCTATACAGTAGTAATACACAGACAGTACAGGACAGTACAAGTGTAATCACCTCTATACAGTAGTAATACACAGACAGTACAGGTGTAATCGCCTCTATACAGTAGTAATACACAGACAGTACAGGACAGTACAGGTGTAATCACCTCTATACAGTAGTAACACACAGACAGTACAGGACAGTACAGGTGTAATCACCTCTATACAGTAGTAATACACAGACAGTACAGGACAGTACAGGTGTAATCACCTCTATACAGTAGTAACACACAGACAGTACAGGACAGTACAGGTGTAATCACCTCTATACAGTAGTAACACACAGACAGTACAGGACAGTACAGGTGTAATCACCTCTATACAGTAGTAACACACAGACAGTACAGGACAGTACAGGTGTAATCACCTCTATACAGTAGTAATACACAGACAGTACAGGACAGTACAGGTGTAATCACCTCTATACAGTAGTAATACACAGACAGTACAGGACAGTACAGGTGTAATCACCTCTATACAGTAGTAATACACAGACAGTACAGGACAGTACAAGTATAATCACCTCTATACAGTAGTAACACACAGACAGTACAGGACAGTACAGGTGTAATCACCTCTACACAGTAGTAATACACAGACAGTACAGGTCAGTACAGGTGTAATCACCTCTATACAGTAGTAACACACAGACAGTACAGGACAGTACAGGTGTAATCACCTCTATACAGTAGTAATACACAGACAGTACAGGACAGTACAAGTGTAATCACCTCTATACAGTAGTAATACACAGACAGTACAGGACAGTACAGGTGTAATCGCCTCTATACAGTAGTAATACACAGACAGTACAGGACAGTACAGGTGTAATCGCCTCTATACAGTAGTAATACACAGACAGTACAGGTCAGTACAGGTGTAATCACCTCTATACAGTAGTAATACACAGACAGTACAGGACAGTACAGGTGTAATCACCTCTATACAGTAGTAATACACAGACAGTACAGGACAGTACAGGTGTAATCACCTCTATACAGTAGTAACACACAGACAGTACAGGACAGTACAGGTGTAATCACCTCTATACAGTAGTAACACACAGACAGTACAGGACAGTACAGGTGTAATCACCTCTATACAGTAGTAATACACAGACAGTACAGGACAGTACAAGTGTAATCACCTCTATACAGTAGTAATACACAGACAGTACAGGACAGTACAGGTGTAATCGCCTCTATACAGTAGTAATACACAGACAGTACAGGACAGTACAGGTGTAATCACCTCTATACAGTAGTAATACACAGACAGTACAGACAGTACAAGTGTAATCACCTCTATACAGTAGTAATACACAGACAGTACAGGTGTAATCGCCTCTATACAGTAGTAACACACAGACAGTACAGGACAGTACAAGTGTAATCACCTCTATACAGTAGTAATACACAGACAGTACAGGACAGTACAGGTGTAATCACCTCTATACAGTAGTAATACACAGACAGTACAGGACAGTACAGGTGTAATCGCCTCTATACAGTAGTAACACACAGACAGTACAGGACAGTACAGGTGTAATCACCTCTATACAGTAGTAACACACAGACAGTACAGGACAGTACAAGTGTAATCACCTCTATACAGTAGTAATACACAGACAGTACAGGACAGTACAAGTGTAATCACCTCTATACAGTAGTAATACACAGACAGTACAGGACAGTACAGGTGTAATCACCTCTATACAGTAGTAATACACAGACAGTACAGGACAGTACAGGTGTAATCACCTCTATACAGTAGTAATACACAGACAGTACAGGACAGTACAAGTGTAATCACCTCTATACAGTAGTAATACACAGACAGTACAGGACAGTACAGGTGTAATCACCTCTATACAATAGTAATACACAGACAGTACAGGACAGTACAGGTGTAATCACCTCTATACAGTAGTAACACACAGACAGTACAGGACAGTACAGGTGTAATCACCTCTATACAGTAGTAATACACAGATAGTACAGGACAGTACAGGTGTAATCACCTCTATACAGTAGTAATACACAGACAGTACAGGACAGTACAAGTGTAATCACCTCTATACAGTAGTAATACACAGACAGTACAGGACAGTACAGGTGTAATCACCTCTATACAGTAGTAACACACAGACAGTACAGGACAGTACAGGTGTAATCACCTCTATACAGTAGTAATACACAGACAGTACAGGACAGTACAGGTGTAATCACCTCTACACAGTAGTAATACACAGACAGTACAGGTGTAATCACCTCTATACAGTAGTAATACACAGACAGTACAGGACAGTACAAGTGTAATCACCTCTATACAGTAGTAATACACAGACAGTACAGGACAGTACAGGTGTAATCACCTCTATACAGTAGTAATACACAGACAGTACAGGACAGTACAGGTGTAATCACCTCTATACAGTAATAATACACAGACAGTACAGGACAGTACAGGTGTAATCACCTCTATACAGTAGTAATACACAGACAGTACAGGACAGTACAAGTATAATCACCTCTATACAGTAGTAATACACAGACAGTACAGGACAGTACAAGTATAATCACCTCTATACAGTAGTAACACACAGACAGTACAGGACAGTACAGGTGTAATCACCTCTATACAGTAGTAATACACAGACAGTACAGGACAGTACAGGTGTAATCGCCTCTATACAGTAGTAATACATAGACAGTACAGGACAGTACAGGTGTAATCACCTCTATACAGTAGTAATTCACAGACAGTACAGGACAGTACAGGTGTAATCACCTCTATACAGTAGTAATTCACAGACAGTACAGGACAGTACAGGTGTAATCACCTCTATACAGTAGTAATACACAGACAGTACAGGACAGTACAAGTGTAATCACCTCTATACAGTAGTAATACACAGACAGTACAGGACAGTACAGGTGTAATCACCTCTATACAGTAGTAATACACAGACAGTACAGGACAGTACAAGTGTAATCACCTCTATACAGTAGTAATACACAGACAGTACAGGACAGTACAGGTGTAATCACCTCTATACAGTAGTAATACACAGACAGTACAGGACAGTACAGGTGTAATCACCTCTATACAGTAGTAATTCACAGACAGTACAGGACAGTACAGGTGTAATCACCTCTATACAGTAGTAATTCATGTATATATATATATATATATTCCCACACACAGTCTGTTCAGGGAATGTATGATAGTTGAGAATATAGAGAAGCTCAGGCCAAGGAGAAATAAAGCAGGTGATTCTGACCGGTGCCCCTCACCCTGTGATTCCTAGTGGTTATTAGGGTCTGGTTACTGGGTGGGCCCAATGAGAGACATGTGGAAGAATGGCCTCTCTTGTGCATTGTCGTGAGAAGTCGTGTATAGGAAATGGTCTCTGTGGTTTGACTTGTGTTTGTGTCAGACCCTCTGGATTCCCCACACACACTGAGCTCTTTCATCTCATCAGGTCTGGTTCAGATTAGTGATGTTTATATGTTATAGTGCCGGTCCTACTGCAGTGTAGGGAGGAAATGAAGGGGGGGTGCACCAAGGTGACAGAATTCACTACAGCTCCTCTCCTATGTACATATTATATGGGGATTAACCCTACTGAGGTGGGAGGAGGGGTAGAGGCAGAAGAAAAGAGATGAGTGGGGGGGATAGGAGAGAGAATTGGGATGAAAGATCACAGTGTAAAGAGATAGGTGGTGATGGCAGAAATGGGAGGAAACAGGAGGGGGAGACGAAGGGATATCTATAAGGGATGGGTGAGGTGGTAGAGAAAGTAACATAGTAAATTAGGTTGAATAAAGACACGAGTCCATCAAGTTCAACCTTCTCCTCATACCCCAGTGATTTTATGGCTTTCCTACTACCAAATAAATTAGTCTTTATCAGACCTTCCTGATCAGCCTACTGATAAACAGTATAACTCTGTATGTTCCTTTTGGAAAGAAATGTATCTAATCTTCTCTTGAATGTATCCATTGTATCTGACATAACCACCTCCCTGGGCAATGAATTCCACAATTTAACAGACTTTACAGTAAAAACCCCTTCCTCTGCTGAAGTTTAAACCTCCTTTCCTCTAATCTCAAGGGGTGTCCCCTGGTCACCTGATCAGGCCTTGGAATAAATAGCTCACCGCAGAGATCCTTGTATTGACCTCTCATATACTTGTACAATGTGATAAGGTCTCCTCTTAGTCGTCTTTTCTCTAGAGTAAATAAACCAAGTTTGTCTAGTCGTTCCTCATACGTCAAGTCCTCCATTCCCTTAATTAATTTTGTTGCTCTCCGCTGTACCCTCTCTAGTTCTAGTATATCCTTTTTCAGAACCGGTGCCCAAAACTGCACTGCATACTCAAGGTGAGGTCTTACCAATGATTTGTATAAAGGCAAAATAATGTTATCCACTCTTGCTTTGATACCACTTTTTATACAAGACAGGATTGTGTTTGCCTTTGCTACTGCTATCTGACACTGGTCACTGTTTCCACGTTTGTAGGTGACAAGGATTCCCAGGTCTTCTCTAGCAACGAGTCCCCTAAAATTATTCCATTAAGTTTATAAGTAGCCTTGGGGTTGTTTCCTCCCAAATGCATGACTTTACACTTCCCCACATTAAACTTCATATTCCATTTGTTTGCCCAATCTGACATTGTATGTAAATCCCTCTGTAGAGAGCAATTATCCTGTTCTGAATTAATTACCCTGCGTAATGTAGTGTTATATGCAAATATTGATATTTTGCTTTCTATATCTATTTCCAGGTCATTTATAAACATGGTAAAAAGCAGCGGACCCAATACTGAACCCTGAGGTACTCCACTCTCCACTTTAACTGTACTGGAGAATTTTCCATTTACATCCACACACTGTTCCCTATCCTTCAGCCAGTTTTGTATCCAATTGCAAATGTTATCTCCTAGCCCCAATTTCCTTATTTTATACCCCAGCCTTCTGTGTGGCACTGTATCAAATGCCTTTGTATAATATAGATATACTACATCTACTGCCTTACCATTATATAGGTTGTTACTTACTTCCTCATAGAAGCTGAAAATGTTTGTTTGGCATGATCTATTCTTCATAAAACCATGTTGATTCCTGCTAATTATCTTTTTTTGTGTGTTGTAATCCTGTATATAGTCTCTTATTATCCCTTCTAGCAGTTTTCCCACTACAGAGGTCAAACTCACAGATCTATAATTCCCAGGTTCTGTTTTAGTTCCCTTCTTAAATAGAGGCACTATGTTGGCTCTTTGCCAATCTTATGACACTGAGCCTGTGGTGACAGAATCTTTAAAGAGTAAATATAGGGGTTTTGCTAACACTGCACTAGGTTCTTAAGAACCCTTGGATGTATAACATCAGTAGAAATGATGGGGGGGGGGAGTGCAAAGAGATACTTTTGCATTTGGGCTGTATAAAACAAATTTGCTACATATAATCTAAATGGGAAACAACTTGGGAAATCCTCATTAGAGAAAGATTTAGGTGTACTGATAGACGATAGACTTCACAGCAGTGTGCAGAGTCACTCAGCTGCTACAAGAGCAAATAGGGTACTAGCCTGTATAAAAAGAGGTGTAGAAGCAAGGGATGGGAATATTATCCTACCTCTGTATACATCCTTGGTTAGGCCTCATCTAGAATATGGAGTACAATTTTGAGAGCCTGTTCTAAAAAAAGACA
The DNA here is from genome assembly GCA_037306005.1 of Rhinophrynus dorsalis. Lineage (NCBI taxonomy): Eukaryota > Metazoa > Chordata > Amphibia > Anura > Rhinophrynidae > Rhinophrynus > Rhinophrynus dorsalis. The sequence continues at coordinate 571,211,818 of CM074720.1, forward strand.
TTACTGAAATGGAAAAGGTGCAGAGATGTGCAACAAAACTGATAAAGGGATTGGAGGATCTGAGTTACAAAGAGAGACTAGCCAAACTGTATTTTTACATTAGAGAAGAGACGTCTAAGGGGCGATATGATTACCATTTACACTTATATTTAAGGTTAAAGAAAATAACCCTTAAGGGAACTATTTAAGAGCTGCTCAAAACCACTTTAAGCTAAAACACAGACAGCATTATAGAGTAAGTGTTGTAAATTTGTGAAATTCTCTTGGAAGTCTGTGCTTGCAGACACTGAAGTCTGTAATGTGTGTCTGTAGCTCAGAACAATACTGATAACTAGAACAGCTGTTTCCAATTCAGATCTCATGTTGATCCAGGGAAATATCTCACTGCCTTTTGGAGTCAGAAGATTTTGTGCCCAACATGACTCAGGGATCTGAACCAAATCTCAGAGTCTCAGGGTGAAGGGCCACGTTCCCAGGGTGACAGAGAACATTGTGTCCTACGATATGGTTTACACCAAATCACTGCTTATTTTATGTCCGTAGGAGTGACATTTCTACCAAAAGCAGAGGGAGAAGTCCTGCCTGTCCTGTAATGTATTAGAAGTGAATTCCCAGAACTGTGAAGGGTTCCAGCAGCATGACTGGATCATCTCTGGGACAGATCACACACTGACTTAGCACCTAGATCCACATTAAGGGTTAATATTTCAGAGATGAAAGGATGAGCTCATTTCAGAAGCTCCCAGGTATGAACACGGGTCTTAATTGATCATGGGCTTTTGTTTGTTGTCATATTACCTTCCTCTGGATCAAGAAGGGTCATGTGACTGAAAGTGATGGATTCATGGTTTATTTTGGCTTCAGATAGGTCACTGGTTTACTGTGTTACTATGTCACTGTGTCACTATATTACTGTGTCACTGTGTTACTATATTACTGTGACATTGTGTTACTATGTCACTATGTTACTGTGTTACTGTGTCACTATGCCCCTGTGTTACTTTGTTACTGTGTTACTTTGTTACTGTGTCACTATGCCACTGTGTTACTTTGTTACTATGTCACTATGTTACTGTGTCACTGTGTTACTATATTACTGTGACATTGTGTTACTATGTCACTATGTTACTTTGTTACTGTGTCTCTATGCCCCTGTGTTACTTTGTTACTGTGTTACTATGTTACTGTGTCACTATGCCACTGTGTTACTGTGTTACTTTGTTACTGTGTCACTATGCCACTGTGTTACTTTGTTACTGTGTCACTATGTTACTGTGTCACTATGTAACTGTGTCACTATGTTGCTGTGTCACTATGCCACTGTGTTACTTTGTTACTGTGTCACTATGTTACTGTGTCACTATGCCACTGTGTTACTATGCCACTCTGTTACTGTGTCACTATGCCACTCTTACTTTGTTACTGTGTTACTAGATTACTGTGTCACTATGCCACTCGTAATTTGTTACTTTGTTACTGTGTTACTTTGTCACTGTGTTATTATGTAACTGTTTTACTTTGTTACTGTGTCACTATGTAACTGTGTTACTGTGTCACTATGTAACTGTGTTACTGTGTTACTTTGTTACTGTGTCACTATGTAACCTTGTTACTGTGTCACTATGTAACTGTGTTACTGTGTTACTTTGTTACTGTGTCACTATGTAACTGTGTTACTGTGTCACTATGTAACTGTGTTACTGTGTTACTTTGTTACTGTGTCACTATGTAACTGTGTTACTGTGTCACTATGTAACTGTGTTACTTTGTTACTGTGTCACTATGTAACTGTGTTACTGTGTCACTATGTAACTGTGTTACTATGTAACTGTGTTACTTTGTTACTGTGTCACTATGTAACTGTGTTACTGTGTCACTGTGTAACTGTGTTACTATGTAACTGTTACTAGCTCATTGCAATGAAATAAATGGGAACATTGAATTTACACACAACACAAAATATTATTTTATTTCCCAAAGTCATTGTATAAAAGAGGCATGAGGGGGTCTGTGTTGGTGGGGTGTGGGGAAAGAATCCGTTGAACATGGAATTTTTTTGGGGTAGTTTACTGAGATTGGGGTGCAGTTAATAAAAAATAAATCCTAAATACAATTCAAATAACCCCATAAAACATGATATAAAGGGGCCTGAGGAGGGTGTCTGTGTTGGTGAATGAGTGAATCATGTGAACAGGGAATTTGTTTTGGGGGGGATTCTTGACTGCTATTGGGGTACAGTTAATAAAATCAATAAAATAAAATAAGACACTTGTATGTAAAGTGATAGAGACATGAACCACTGATACTTGATTTCATAGTGTACTTTGTAGAGGATGATTTGATAGATTTGTTGTTAGAGGCCTTTGTAGGACTTAGACTTATTAGAGGCCCAAGCCCTGAAGAAACAGTGATTTGTAGGACTTAGACTTATTAGAGGCCCAAGCCCTGAAGAAACAGTGATTTGTAGGACTTAGACTTATTAGAGGCCCAGGCCCTGAAGAAACAGTGATTTGTAGGACTTAGACTTATTAGAGGCCCAAGCCCTGAAGAAACAGTGATTTGTAGGACTTAGGCTTATTAGAGGCCCAAGCCCTGAAGAAACAGTGATTTGTAGGACTTAGACTTATTAGAGGCCCAAGCCCTGAAGAAACAGTGATTTGTAGGACTTAGGCTTGGTAGAAACAAACCCTCAATAATTGTTTTTTTTTTTGTTTGGTTTTTTTTCAAAGCACCAGCCCTGAGAAAAAATGCCCTACTGGCCTAGTACTAGCAGGTCAAGCTGCTGGACCTTAGTAGCAGTAGTACTAGCACTGGAGGGACTGCTTGGGAATGGCAAGTGTGATTTAGGGTCCCTCGCTGTCACACTTGGCATCATTTTCTCCTTCCCCCCGAGTACTACAAGACACACTGGCAGCAGGCAAAGTATTGGTGGCAGCAGGTACAGCACTAGTGACAGCAGGTACAGCACTAGTGACAGCAAGTACAGCACTGGTGGCACTGGCAGCACGTTTTGCAGTAGACACGGGCATCTGACCTGCCTACTCTCACTAGCACTACCCTTTTCTCCCTCCCTTCCCATTCCCTTTTCTCCCTCCCTTCTTATTAAATTCCTCATGATCCCTTGGGGTGACTTAGGGGGACTGGACAGCATTGGTTCAGTACTGCTGGTCACTTAATCCATACATCCCAACATTTCAAATTGCCAAAGAGGGACACTTGTGTTTTAGGGGATGTTGCTGGGGGTGTGACTGGTGGACGGGCCATTACCGAGAAGTTTTAGGCTATTTCATGACCTATTGACACCTCCTTGTATAACCTAATAAATGACTTATAACAAGACCAAATCATTGTATTTACACAGACTAATGTATACACATATATACTGACGTTTATATAAACATTAATGTGAGTGTTATTGCTGTGGAGCAATGTGATACACTTATATACACCCCATGCAATCTGATCTCCTACACACAGGGACACCAGGGTGATACACTTATATATACACCACACAGTCTGATCTCCTAAACACAGGGACACCAGGGTGATACACTTATATACACACCACACAGTGTGATCTCCTAAACACAGGGACACCAGGGTGATACACTTATATATACACCACACAGTCTGATCTCCTAAACACAGGGACACCAGGGTGATACACTTATATACACACCACACAGTGTGATCTCCTAAACACAGGGACACCAGGGTGATACACTTCTATACACACCACACAGTCTGATCTCCTAAACACAGGGACCCCAGGGTGATACACTTATATACACACCACACAGTCTGATCTCCTACACACAGGGACACCAGGGTGATACACTTCTATACACACCACACAGTCTGATCTCCTAAACACAGGGACACCAGGGTGATACACTTATATACACACCACACAGTCTGATCTCCTAAACACAGGGACACCAGGGTGATACACTTATATACACACCACACAGTCTGATCTCCTAAACACAGGGACACCAGGGTGATACACTTATATACACACCACACAGTCTGATCTCCTAAACACAGGGACACCAGGGTGATATACTTCTATACACACCACACAGTCTGATCTCCTACACACAGAGACACCAGGGTGATACACTTATATACACACCACACAGTCTGATCTCCTACACACAGGGACACCAGGGTGATACACTGATATACACACCACACAGTCTGATCTCCTAAACACAGGGACACCAGGGTGATACACTTATATACACACCACACAGTCTGATCTCCTACACACAGGGACACCAGGGTGATACACTGATATACACACCACACAGTCTGATCTCCTAAACACAGGGACACCAGGGTGATACACTTCTATACACACCACACAGTCTGATCTCCTAAACACAGGGACACCAGGGTGATACACTTCTATACACACCACACAGTCTGATCTCCTAAACACAGGGACACCAGGGTGATTCACTTCTATACACACCACACAGTCTGATCTCCTAAACACAGGGACACCAGGGTGATACATTTATATACACACCACACAGTCTGATCTCCTAAACATAGGGACACCAGGGTGATACACTTCTATACACCCCATGCAATCTGATCTCCTACACACAGGGACACCAGGGTGATACACTTATATATACACCACACAGTCTGATCTCCTACACACAGGGACACCAGGGTGATACACTTCTATACACACCACACAGTGTGATCTCCTAAACACAGGGACACCAGGGTGATACACTTCTATACACACCACACAGTGTGATCTCCTAAACACAGGGACACCAGGGTGATACACTTATATACACCCCATGCAATCTGATCTCCTACACACAGGGACACCAGGGTGATACACTTCTATACACACCACACAGTCTGATCTCCTACACACAGGGACACCAGGGTGATACATTTCTATACACACCACACAGTCTGATCTCCTAAACACAGGGACACCAGGGTGATACACTTCTATACACCCCATGCAATCTGATCTCCTACACACAGGGACACCAGGGTGATACACTTATATACACACCACACAGTCTGATCTCCTAAACACAGGGACACCAGGGTGATACACTTATATACACACCACACAGTCTGATCTCCTAAACACAGGGACACCAGGGTGATACACTTGTATACACACCACACAGTCTGATCTCCTACACACAGGGACACCAGGGTGATACACTTATATACACACCACACAGTCTGATCTCCTAAACACAGGGACACCAGGGTGATACACTTCTATACACACCACACAGTCTGATCTCCTAAACACAGGGACACCAGGGTGATACACTTATGTATACACCACACAGTCTGATCTCCTAAACACAGGGACACCAGGGTGATACACTTCTATACACACCACACAGTGTGATCTCCTAAACACAGGGACACCAGGGTGATACACTTATATACACCCCATGCAATCTGATCTCCTACACACAGGGACACCAGGGTGATACACTTCTATACACACCACACAGTCTGATCTCCTACACACAGGGACACCAGGGTGATACACTTCTATACACACCACACAGTCTGATCTCCTAAACACAGGGACACCAGGGTGATACACTTATATACACACCACACAGTCTGATCTCCTAAACACAGGGACACCAGGGTGATACACTTCTATACACCCCATGCAATCTGATCTCCTACACACAGGGACACCAGGGTGATACACTTATATATACACCACACAGTCTGATCTCCTACACACAGGGACACCAGGGTGATACACTTCTATACACACCACACAGTGTGATCTCCTAAACACAGGGACACCAGGGTGATACACTTATATACACCCCATGCAATCTGATCTCCTACACACAGGGACACCAGGGTGATACACTTCTATACACACCACACAGTCTGATCTCCTACACACAGGGACACCAGGGTGATACACTTCTATACACACCACACAGTCTGATCTCCTAAACACAGGGACACCAGGGTGATACACTTCTATACACCCCATGCAATCTGATCTCCTACACACAGGGACACCAGGGTGATACACTTCTATACACACCACACAGTCTGATCTCCTAAACACAGGGACACCAGGGTGATACACTTATATACACACCACACAGTCTGATCTCCTAAACACAGGGACACCAGGGTGATACACTTCTATACACATCACAGTCTGATCTCCTAAACACAGGGACATCAGGGTGATACACTTATATACACACCACACAGTCTGATCTCCTAAACACAGGGACACCAGGGTGATTCACTTCTATACACACCACACAGTCTGATCTCCTAAACACAGGGACACCAGGGTGATACATTTATATACACACCACACAGTCTGATCTCCTAAACACAGGGACACCAGGGTGATACACTTCTATACACACCACACAGTCTGATCTCCTAAACACAGGGACACCAGGGTGATACACTTGTATACACACCACACAGTCTGATCTCCTACACACAGGGACACCAGGGTGATACACTTATATACACACCACACAGTCTGATCTCCTACACACAGGGACACCAGGGTGATACACTTATATACACCCCATGCAATCTGATCTCCTACACACAGGGACACCAGGGTGATACACTTCTATACACCCCATGCAATCTGATCTCCTACACACAGGGACACCAGGGTGATACACTTATATACACACCACACAGTCTGATCTCCTAAACACAGGGACACCAGGGTGATACACTTCTATACACACCACACAGTCTGATCTCCTAAACACAGGGACACCAGGGTGATACACTTCTATACACCCCATGCAATCTGATCTCCTACACACAGGGACACCAGGGTGATACACTTATATACACACCACACAGTCTGATCTCCTACACACAGGGACACCAGGGTGATACACTTCTATACACCTCATGCAATCTGATCTCCTACACACAGGGACACCAGGGTGATACACTTATATACACACCACACAGTCTAATCTCCTACACACAGGGACACCAGGGTGATACACTTATATACACAGACCACACAGTCTGATCTCCTAAACACAGTGACACCAGGGTGATACACTTATATACACACCACACAGTCTGATCTCCTGAACACAAGGACACCAGAGTGATACACATATATATACACACCACACAGTCTGATCTCCTAAACACAGGGACACCAGGGTGATACACCTATATACACACCACACAGTCTGATCTCCTAAACACAGGGACATCAGGGTGATACACTTATATATACATCACACAGTCTGATCTCCTAAACACAGGGACACCAGGGTGATACACTTCTATACACACCACACAGTCTGATCTCCTAAACACAGGGACACCAGGGTGATACACTTCTATACACACCATACAGTCTGATCTCCTAAACACAGGGACATCAGGGTGATACACTTATATATACATCACACAGTCTGATCTCCTAAACACAGGGACACCAGGGTGATACACTTCTATACACATCACACAGCCTGATCTCCTAAACACAGGGACACCGGGGTGATACACTTATATACACACCACACAGTCTGATCTCCTAAACACAGTGACACCAGGGTGATACACTTATATACACACCACACAGTCTGATCTCCTAAACACAGGGACACCAGGGTGATACACTTATATACACACCACACAGTCTGATCTCCTACACACAGGGACACCAGGGTGATACACTTATATACACACCACGCAGTCTGATCTCCTAAACACAGGGACACCAGGGTGATATACTTATACACACACCACACAGCCTGATCTCCTAAACACAGGGACACCAGGGTGATACACTTATATACACACCACACAGTCTGATCTCCTAAACACAGGGACACCAGGGTGATACACTTATATATACACCACACAGTCTGATCTCCTAAACACAGGGACACCAGGGTGATATACTTATACACACACCACACAGTCTGATCTCCTAAACACAGGGACACCAGGGTGATACACTTATATACACACCACACAGTCTGATCTCCTAAACACAGGGACACCAGGGTGATATACTTATATACACATCACACAGTCTGATCTCCTAAACACAGGGACACCAGGGTGATACACTTATACACACACCACACAGTCTGATCTCCTACACACAGGGACACCAGGGTGATACACTTCTATACACACCACACAGTCTGATCTCCTAAACACAGGGACATCAGGGTGATACACTTCTATACACACCACACAGTCTGATCTCCTAAACACAGGGACACCAGGGTGATACACTTCTATACACACCGCACAGTCTGATCTCCTAAACACAGGGACACCAGGGTGATACACTTATATACACACCACACAGTCTGATCTCCTAAACACAGGGACACCAGGGTGATACACTTATATACACACCACACTGTCTGATCTCCTACACACAGGGACACCAGGGTGATACAGTTCTATACACACCACACAGTCTGATCTCCTAAACACAGGGACATCAGGGTGATACACTTATATATACATCACACAGTCTGATCTCCTAAGCACACAGGAACACCAGGGTGGCAAAGAGGGACAGAGGGATTTGGGTCCAAAAGAGGGACTGTCCCTCCTAAAGAGGAACACTTGGGAGGCATGCTTAAAAAAAAAATTGGTGGGAAATTTTGGCCAATTGGTGAAAAATGCAAAAATTTTACTTGTTTTAAAAGCTGATTTGTCTCCTGTATAAACATCACAATAATAATATTAATAATAATCATAATAATAATGATAGTAGACAGTAATTCTCTATATGTGCGTCTCCTATATAAATACACAGTAATAATAATAATAATAATAATAATAATAATAATAATAGTAGACAGTAATTCTATATGTGCGTCTCCTATATAAATACACAGTAATAATAATAATAATAATAATAATAACAATGATAGTAGACAGTAATTCTATATGTGCGTCTCTTATATAAATACACAGTAATAATAATAATAATAATAATAATAATAATAATAATAACAATGATAGTAGACAGTAATTCTATATGTGCGTCTCCTATATAAATACACATCAGTAATAATAATAATAATAATAATAGTAGACAGTAATTCTCTATGTGTGCGTCTCCTATATAAATACACAGTAATAATAATAATAATAATAATAATAATAATAATGATAGTAGACAGTAATTCTCTATGTGTGTGTCTCCTATATAAATACACAGTAATAATAATAATAATAATAATAATAATAATAATGATAGTAGACAGTAATTCTCTATATGTGCGTCTCCTATATAAATACACAGTAATAATAATAATCATAATAATGATAATAATAATAATGATAGTAGACAGTAATTCTATATGTGTGTCTCCTATATAAATACACAGTAATAATAATAATAATCATAATAATGATAGTAGACAGTAATTCTATATGTGCGTCTCCTATATAAATACACAGTAATAATAATAATAATAATAATAATAATAATAATAATAATAACAATGATAGTAGACAGTAATTCTATATGTGCGTCTCCTATATAAATACACAGTAATAATAATAATAATAATAATAACAATGATAGTAGACAGTAATTCTATATGTGCGTCTCCTATATAAATACACAGTAATAATAATAATAATAATAATAATAACAATGATAGTAGACAGTAATTCTATATGTGCGTCTCCTATATAAATACACAGTAATAATAATAATAATAATAGTAATAATGATAGTAGACAGTAATTCTCTATATGTGCGTCTGCTATATAAATACACAGTAATAATAATAATAATAATAATAATAATAATAATAATAACAATGATAGTAGACAGTAATTCTCTATGTGTGCGTCTCCTATATAAATACACAGTAATAATAATAATAATAATAATAATAATAATAATAATAACAATGATAGTAGACAGTAATTCTATATGTGCGTCTCCTATATAAATACACAGTAATAATAATAATAATAATAATAATAATAATAATAATAATAACAATAATAGTAGACAGTAATTCTATATGTGCGTCTCCTATATAAATACACAGTAATAATAATAATAATAATAATAATAATAATAATAATAATAACAATGATAGTAGACAGTAATTCTATATGTGCGTCTCCTATATAAATACACAGTAATAATAATAATAATAATAATAATAATGATAATAGTCAGTAATTCTCTATATGTGTGCGTCTCCTATATAAATACACAGTAATAATAATAATAATAATAATAATAATGATAGTAGACAGTAATTCTATATGTGCGTCTCCTATATAAATACACATCAGTAATAATAATAATAATAATAATAATAATAATAGTAGACAGTAATTCTATATGTGCGTCTCCTATATAAATACACATCAGTAATAATAATAATAATAATAATAATAATAATAATAATAATAATGATAGTAGACAGTAATTCTATATGTGCGTCTCCTATATAAATACACATCAGTAATAATAATAATAATAATAATAATAATAATAATAATAATAGTAGACAGTAATTCTATATGTGCGTCTCCTATATAAATACACAGTAATAATAATAATAATGATAGTAGACAGTAATTCTATATATGTGTGCGTCTCCTATATAAATACACAGTAATAATAATAATAATAATAATGATAGTAGACAGTAATTCTATATGTGCGTCTCCTATATAAATACACAGTAATAATAATATTAATAATAATAATAATGATAGTAGACAGTAATTCTATATGTGCGTCTCCTATATAAATACACAGTAATAATAATATTAATAATAATAATAATAATAGTAGACAGTAATTCTCTATATGTGCGTCTCCTATATAAATACACAGTAATAATAATAATAATAATAATAATAATAATAATAGTAGACAGTAATTCTATATGTGCGTCTGCTATATAAATACACAGTAATAATAATAATAATAATAATAATAATAATAGTAGACAGTAATTCTATATGTGCGTCTCCTATATAAATACACAGTAATAATAATAATAATAATAATAATAATAATAATAATAATAATAGTAGACAGTAATTCTATATGTGCGTCTCCTATATAAATACACAGTAATAATAATAATAATAATAATAATAATAATAATAGTAGACAGTAATTCTATATGTGCGTCTCCTATATAAATACACATCAGTAATAATAATAATAATAATAATAATAATAATAATGATAGTAGACAGTAATTCTATATATGTGTGTGTCTCCTATATAAATACACAGTAATAATAATAATAATAATAATAATAATAATAATAATAATAATAATAATAGTAGACAGTAATTCTATATGTGCGTCTCCTATATAAATACACAGTAATAATAATAATAATAATAATAATAATAATAATAATAGTAGACAGTAATTCTATATGTGCGTCTCCTATATAAATACACATCAGTAATAATAATAATAATAATAATAATAATAATAATGATAGTAGACAGTAATTCTATATGTGCGTCTGCTATATAAATACACATCAGTAATAATAATAATAATAATAATAATAATAATAATAATAATAATAATGATAGTAGACAGTAATTCTATATATGTGTGTGTCTCCTATATAAATACACAGTAATAATAATAATAATAATAGTAGACAGTAATTCTATATGTGCGTCTCCTATATAAATACACAGTAATAATAATAATAATAATAATAATAATAATAATAATAACAATGATAGTAGACTAATTCTATATGTGCGTCTCTTATATAAATACACAGTAATAATAATAATAATAATAATAATAATAATAATAACAATGATAGTAGACTAATTCTATATGTGCGTCTCTTATATAAATACACAGTAATAATAACAATAATAATAATAATAATAATAATAATAACAATGATAGTAGACTAATTCTATATGTGCGTCTCCTATATAAATACACAGTAATAATAATAATAATAATAATGATAGTAGACAGTAATTCTATATATGTGTGTGTCTCCTATATAAATACACAGTAATAATAATAATAATAATAATAATAGTAATAATAATAATAATAATAATAACAATGATAGTAGACAGTAATTCTATATGTGCGTCTCCTATATAAATACACAGTAATAATAATAATAATAATAATAATAATAATAATAATGATAGTAGACAGTAATTCTATATATATGTGTGTCTCCTATATAAATACACAGTAATAATAATAATAATAATAATGATAGTAGACAGTAATTCTATATGTGCGTCTCCTATATAAATACACAGTAATAATAATAATAATAATAATAATAATAATAATAATGATAGTAGACAGTAATTCTATATATATGTGTGTCTCCTATATAAATACACATCAGTAATAATAATAATAATAATAATAATAATAATAATAATAATAACAATGACAGTAGACAACGTGCACAAGGCCCATGTTCCTGTTGCCGGTCCCAGGGCGCTGCTACGTGTGACTGGGGGAAGAGAGCTGGATTCAGTGCTGGGAGTCACCATCCCCCACGCCTGGCCCTGAGGCCACAATCCTCTCAATTACAGGCCAGGCGGCCTCCACAGACAGAGGGCACGGGGTCAGCCAGATCAGTCCCTGCACAGCTGTTTGTGGGGAGCTGTAATTACAGGATGAAAGGCCGGGGGCAGGCTGGGATCCAGATCACTCAGTGAGGGAATCCATTCACACATTCCTCACCTCCATTATAGAGACATCGGCTCCCAGTGACCCCCCGCTGACCCTTACAATGACCTCTGACCTCCACACAGGGGATAGGAAATTCATCTGTTACCTTGTCTTCCACCAGTGGTCACACAAATGACCCTTTTCCCTGTCCTGTGGCCCTTTACATGCTACATGTGTGTGATCTGACTGGCACTATAAACACATATTAACCCCTTCAGCACCTGGGGATGTGCATACCGTTACCTTATCCTCTGGTCCTTATAGGGTTAATTATGCACTAACACTAGCAGGGTGAAAGGAGGGTGTGGGGCACATTGATTCCCAGTTGATTGTTCACTCCTCTGGTTCATGCAGGGTTAATTAACCCTGCACATGCCCCTCCATACCCCAATCTCTAATCACTCTCATTGGTGCCTGCAGTTCTGCACATGTGTATATGTGTATATATATATAACACTGTATATAGTGTGTGTGTATATATATATTATATTGTGTATAGATAACACTATAAACGTAGTGTATATATAAATAAAATAGAAAAAACAGCACTCACAGAACTTTTTGAAATAGAAGAAAAGCTTTATTATTTGATTGACGTCTGGATCTCTGTCTGGGATCTTAATCAAGACAAAGAAACACATTATAATAGGGGTACCTAACGGACAATCCTTACAGTTCACAGGATTTTACAAAACAGAACAGTTAAGAACCCGTTTCTTAGAGAGGGGTATTCTGCTGATTTGGTTAATGTTGCTTATGAAGAAGCTTTAAACAGAGTGGTAGGAACTTTTAAAAGAAAAAATTAACAATATGGGAAAAGAGAAGGATTCGCTTAAATTTATCACAGATTATAGTCTTGAATTTGGAAGTATAAGAAGCATCATTAAGAAACATCTGCCTGTGCAGATGGCATTTGAAGGCACTAAAAAAACACGAAGAACGATATAAGTGTTATCTCTCAATCCTTTATGGTTTATGAGATATTCACAAGCAAAGTTTCCCCCTCCCGCCCCTTTTACCTAGTGTAAGCCATCTCTTCTCAGATGTGGAATCCAGTCCATAGACCAGACAGATAACAGCAGGGGATAATCTTCTTCCTATGAGAACAATGAAAGCCCTGCCCCCCTTTTACCTAGTGTAAGCCATCTCTTCTCAGATGTGGAATCCAGTCCATAGACCAGACAGATAACAGCAGGGGACAATCTTCTTCCTATGAGAACAATGAAAGCCCTGCCCTCCTTTTACCTAGTGTAAGCCATCTCTTCTCAGATGTGGAATCCAGTCCACAGACCAGACAGATAACAGCAGGGGACAATCTTCTTCCTATGACAACAATGAAAGCCCTGCCCCCCTTTTACCTAGTGTAAGCCATCTCTTCTCAGATGTGGAATCCAGTCCATAGAACAGACAGATAACAGAAGGGGACAATCTTCTTCCTATGAGAACAATGAAATCCCTGCCCCCCTTTTACCTAGTGTAAACCATCTCTTCTCAGATGTGGAATGCAGTCCATAGACCAGACAGATAACAGAAGGGGACAATCTTCTTCCTATGAGAACAATGAAAGCCCTGCCCCCCTTTTACCTAGTGTAAGCCATCTCTTCTCAGATGTGGAATCCAGTCCACAGACCAGACAGATAACAGCAGGGGACAATCTTCTTCCTATGAGAACAATGAAAGCCCTGCCCTCCTTTTACCTAGTGTAAGCCATCTCTTCTCAGATGTGGAATCCAGTCCATTGACCAGACAGATAACAGCAGGGGACAATCTTCTTCCTATGACAACAATGAAAGCCCTGCCCTCCTTTTACCTAGTGTAAGCCATCTCTTCTCAGATGTGGAATGCAGTCCATAGACCAGACAGATAACAGAAGGGGACAATCTTCTTCCTATGAGAACAATGAAATCCCTGCCCCCCTTTTACCTAGTGTAAGCCATCTCTTCTCATATGTGGAATGCAGTCCATAGACCAGACAGATAACAGAAGGGGACAATCTTCTTCCTATGAGAACAATTAAATCCCTGCTCCCCTTTTACCTAGTGTAAGCCATCTCTTCTCAGATGTGGAATGCAGTCCATAGACCAGACAGATAACAGAAGGGGACAATCTTCTTCCTATGAGAACAATGAAATCCCTACCCCCCTTTTACCTAGTGTAAGCCATCTCTTCTCAGATGTGGAATCCAGTCCATAGACCAGACAGATAACAGCAGGGGACAATCTTCTTCCTATGAGAACAATGAAATCCCTGCCCCCCTTTTACCTAGTGTAAGTCATCTCTTCTCAGATGTGGAATCCAGTCCATAGACTGGACAGATAACAGAAGGGGACAATCTTCTTCCTATGAGAACAATGAAAGCCCTGCCCCCCTTTTACCTAGTGTAAGCAATCTCTTCTCAGATGTGGAATCCAGTCCATAGACTGGACAGATAACAGAAGGGGACAATCTTCTTCCTATGAGAACAATGAAATCCCTGCTCCCCTTTTACCTAGTGTAAGCCATCTCTTCTCAGATGTGGAATCCAGTCCATAGACCAGACAGATAACAGCAGGGGACAATCTTCTTCCTATGAGAACAATGAAAGTCCTGCCCCCCTTTTACCTAGTGTAATCCATCTCTTCTCAGATGTGGAATCCAGTCCATAGACCAGACAGATAACATAAGGGGACAATCTTCTTCCTATGAGAACAATGAAAGCCCTGCCCCCCTTTTTACCTAGTGTAAGCCATCTCTTCTCAGATATGGAATGCAGTCCATAGACCAGACAGATAACAGCAGGGGACAATCTTCTTCCTATGAGAACAATGAAAGCCCTGCCCCCCTTTTACCTAGTGTAAGCCATCTCTTCTCAGATATGGAATGCAGTCCATAGACCAGACAGATAACAGCAGGGGACAATCTTCTTCCTATGAGAACAATGAAAGCCCTGCCCCCCTTTTACCTAGTGTAAGCCATCTCTTCTCAGATATGGAATGCAGTCCATAGACCAGACAGATAACAGCAGGGGACAATCTTCTTCCTATGAGAACAATGAAAGCCCTGCCCCCCTTTTACCTAGTGTAAGCCATCTCTTCTCAGATGTGGAATGCAGTCCATAGACCAGACAGATAACAGAAGGGGACAATCTTCTTCCTATGAGAACAATGAAAGTCCTGCCCCCCTTTTACCTAGTGTAAGCCATCTCTTCTCAGATGTGGAATCCAGTCCACAGACCAGACAGATAACAGAAGGGGACAATCTTCTTCCTATGAGAACAATGAAAGCCCTGCCCCTTTTACCTAGTGTAAGCCATCTCTTCTCAGATGTGGAATACAGTCCACAGACCAGACAGATAACAGAAGGGGACAATCTTCTTCCTATGAGAACAATGAAAGCCCTGCCCCCCTTTTACCTAGTGTAAGCCATTGTCACGGTTTATTATGACTCTCAGACACAAGTTTTAGGTAAAAACAATCAATTTTATTGAAATAATAAATGATAACTTAGGATGGCAATAACATACATATATATATATATATACAGAATATAGCACAGACAGAAGGCAGACTCTACCGGTCCTGTCAATATACCGGACAGGACAGTCTTTAGGCTCTACCGGCCTTGCCAATACCGGGTAAGGCAACCTCAGATGGAATGTGGCAAAAGGTTCTACCGGCCTTACCAATACCGGGCAGGGCAGCCCAGAGATAATAGCAGCAGTCAGATGGAACTGGCAAATTAGCAGAATCGTTAAGCAGCAAGGCTTTGGAGCAAACCAGCGTCCGCACGCTGGAAACAACACTGAATAGTATAGCCGTTAGGCTTAGCGAGCAAACCAGTGACCGCACACTGGAGTAACAAGCGAGTAGTATAGCCGCAAGGCTTAGGAGCAAACCAGCATCCGCACGCTGGGACCAACACAGATTTGTATAGCTGATAGGCTTTGGAGCAAACCAGTGACCGCACACTGGTGTAACAAGCGAGTTTGTATAGCCGCAAGGCTTGGGAGCAAACCAGCGTCCGCACGCTGGGACCAACACGGAATTGTAGCAATGTCACCAACGCGACCAGGCAGAAGGTCGCCAGGATACTGAAGACAGGTGATGAGATGACAGGAACCAGCAACGATCAGTCAGGTCAGAAAACAGCAGAGAAGTTCAGCAGGAACTGCAACACCAGAGACTAGGCCGGAACCAGGACTGGAAGTACTTCAGCATGCAGGAAACACTGGAACAGTAGAGATCAGGAACACATGAGATCAGGAACTCAGGAACACTGGAACAGAGGCCCAGCTATCACTAGCATAGTGATAGCAAGAAGGTCAGAAACAACACGAAAGGGCACTCAAAGGGTGCCCAATCCAGGTTTAAATAGTCAATAAGAGGCGGGCTATCTGCAGACAGCCAATAGAAGCCCCCTACTGGTGACAGACAAGTAACTGCAGCAAATCACGGGCACCGTGATAGTACCCCCCTTTCAAAGACCCCCTCTCCTAGAATAGGGTTTAGGTTTCTGCGGGTAATTGGCATGAAAGGCCCTAGTTAACCTAGGTGCATGAAGGTCCGTACTATCCACCCATGATCGATCCTCAGGACCATACCCTTTCCAATGTACCAGGTACTGTACCCTTCCTCTAAGCCTACGGGAATCAATAATGCTCTGAACCTCGTACTCCTCCTGGCCCTCGACCTCAACAGGTCCTGGCACCACAGGTGTGGTAGTATAGCGATTGCAAACCAGAGGCTTAAGAAGGGACACATGGAACACATTATGGATACGCATGGATGCAGGTAGGTCTAGTGCATAGGAGACAGGGTTAATTTTGCGAATAACTCTGTATGGACCAATAAACCGAGGAGCCAACTTATTAGACGGAACCTGCAGCTTGAGATTTCTGGAGGAAAGCCATACTCTATCCCCAACCTGAAAGGAAACCGCTGGAAGCCTTCTGCGATTAGCATGGCGCTGATGACGCTGAAATGACTGACCAAGTGCCCTCTGAACTTGTGCCCATGTGGAACGGAGTTGCTCGATATGCTCATCCAGAGCTGGAATCTGTTGCGTCTGAAATGAGTCTGGAAGCAAACAGGGCTGGAACCCATAATTAATCAGAAACGGAGAGCTCCCAGATGAAGAATTGACCGCACAGTTCCTGGCGAACTCTGCCCAAGGCAACAAGTCGGACCAATTATCATGATGGTCAGTAACAAAACAACGGAGAAATTGTTCCAAGCCCTGATTAGCTCGTTCAGCGGCTCCATTGGTCTGGGGATGGTAGGCAGAGGAGAAGGACAGCTGTATGCCCATCTGTTGGCAAAATGCCCTCCAAAATCTAGACACAAACTGGCTCCCCCTGTCAGACACCAGTACCCTAGGCACTCCATGCAACCGGAATACTTCTTTGGCGAACACCATTGCCAATTCCTTCGCTGAAGGAAGACCACGGAGGGGCACGAAATGAGCCATTTTAGAAAACCTGTCCACCACCATGAATATAAAGGAGTACCCCTTCGACATAGGCAACTCTCCCATAAAATCAATGGAAACATGAGACCAGGGGCGTTCGCCATTAGGCACCGGTTGAAGCAAGCCCACAGGGAGATGTCTCGGGGTCTTAGCGCGGGCGCAGGTGGCACAGGCATTCGTAAATTCGGCACAATCGTTTCTCATGGAAGGCCACCAAAATAACTGAGAAAGGGACCATAACAATTGGTCACTACCAATATGTCCCGCAGCCTTAGAGGAATGGTAGGTTTCGAGCAGCCTAGTACGAAATGATTCAGCGACAAAACATTTGCCCACTGGGGTTTCATGGGGAGCGGACCCCTGAGAGGCCAGGATCTCCTCCCCTAGAGGAGAAGTGATACTTGTGCGTATAGTAGCCAGTATTCTATCAGGTTGGATGATAGGAGCTGGTGCTTCCACTCTGTCACTGTCGGCCTCAAATTGTCTTGACAGTGCATCAGCCCTGATATTTTTTGACCCTGGTAAATATGATACAATGAAATTAAATCGAGACAGGAACAGTGCCCACCTGGCCTGACGAGAGGACAATCTCTTGGCCTCCGAGAGATAGGTCAGATTCTTATGATCTGTTAGGATTAAGACAGGATTCTTAGTACCTTCAAGCAAATGACGCCATTCCTTAAGAGCAAGGATAATGGCCAATAATTCTCTGTCACCTATCTCATAGTGGCTTTGAGTGACAGTCAACTTTTTAGAGAAAAACCCACAAGGTCTGAGAGTTCCACCTTTCTCGTGTCGCTGCGAAAGTACTGCCCCGACCCCAATATCTGAGGCATCAACCTCTAACGTAAATGGAAGTAAAGGATTGGGGTGGGATAACACAGGAGCCGCAGCAAATGCCAGCTTCAAATTCTCAAAGGCTTTCTCAGCAGATACCGGCCAACAAGAAGGATTAGCACCCTTGTGCGTAAGATCGGACAGAGGTTTGACAATGGAAGAAAAGTTCTTAATAAACCTCCTATAATAATTAGCGAAACCCAGGAATCGCTGTATGGCTTTAAGACCCTTGGGTTTTGGCCATTGTAGGACAGCTGA
Organism: Rhinophrynus dorsalis; assembly: GCA_037306005.1. Taxonomy (NCBI): domain Eukaryota; kingdom Metazoa; phylum Chordata; class Amphibia; order Anura; family Rhinophrynidae; genus Rhinophrynus; species Rhinophrynus dorsalis. The sequence continues at coordinate 571,231,098 of CM074720.1, forward strand.
CAACTTTTCTTTGTCCATGGCAATGCCATCATTGCCAATTATGAACCCCAAGAATGGCACACTGGTTCTATGAAACTCACATTTTTCCATTTTACAAAATAATTTGTTCTCACGGAGTCGTAGCAATACTGCGGATACATCTTTGATGTGCTGTGCCATGTTTTGGGAGTAAATCAGTATATCGTCGAGGTACACCACAACACATGTCTGTAACATATCTCTCAGAACATCATTTATCAGTTCCTGGAAAACTGCGGGTGCATTACACAGCCCAAAAGGCATTACTAGATACTCGTAGTGCCCAGCTCGAGTATTAAAGGCAGTTTTCCACTCATCACCTGCTCGAATGCGAACCAGATTGTAAGCGGCCCGTAGGTCCAACTTGGTAAATATCGAAGCGCCCTTAAGCCTGTCAAAAAGCTCGGTGATGAGTGGTATTGGGTATGCGTTTTTTGCCATTAGTTTATTCAAGCCCCGGTAGTCAATGCATGGTCTTAATTCGCCATTTTTCTTTTTTACAAAAAAGAACCCAGCCCCAGCTGGAGAGGTAGATTTACGTATGATCCCTCTAGCAAGGGCATCAGAAATGTAATCCTCCATAGCCTTATTTTCATCACAAGATAATGGATAAGTGCGTCCTTTCGGAGGTACTGCACCAGGCTGCAATTCAATGCAACAATCATAAGGTCTATGCTGGGGTAGCATACTAGCCTCTCCTTTGCTAAAAACATCGCCAAACTGTTGGTACACATCCGGCATAGCAGAGGAGGTGCACAGGACCTTAATAGGCTGGATGACGCACTTGTCCATACAAAACTGGGACCAAGCAGCAATTTCACACTTTTTCCAATCGAATTGTGGGTTATGTAACTGTAACCACGGAAATCCCAATATCATCGCATGGTGCGGGGAATTAATCAGTTGAAACTGCTGCTCTTCTCTGTGAAGTGCCCCAATAGTCATAGACAATGGCATAGTTTCAAATATAACCTGAGGCGGTTCTAAGGGTCTACCATCAATCGCTTCAATAGTCAAGGGGTTTTCTCTTTCAATGCGTGGAACTCCGTGCAATTCAGCAAAGGTATTATCCATAAAATACCCTGCTGCACCGGAGTCAACCAAGGCCAAAACCTCCACAGAGCGTTGTGCCCAAGATAATACCACCTGTATGGTGGGTTTCATTATGCCCGACACTGGGGACGATTGTACACCACCTAGGGCCTGTCCCCCAAGATACCCTAGGTGTGTGCGTTTCCCGGACGTACCGGACAGGAATTTAGCAAGTGCCCTTTTTTACCGCAGTATAAACATAACCCTTGTTTTTTGCGATATAGTCTCTCTGCCTTGGATAGTCTAGTGAAGCCTATTTCCATAGGTTCACTTGTTTCCCGTACTGGTTCACTAGACTTCAATGCCAAGGGAGGGATGGGTGGGCAAAACATGCTACTAGGCTCATTATTTTTTGACCGTAACTTACGATCTCTGGCAATTGATCTCTCACGTATTCTGGAGTCAATTATCTTAACATACTCAATGTAATCATCTAGATCAATAGGTAGATCTTTAGCAGCGATTTCGTCTTTAATGTGGTCATTCAGGCCTTGAGAGAAGGCTGCCAATAATGCCTCGTTATTCCAACCTACCTCTGCTGCCAATGTGCGGAATTCGATGGCATAGTCGCCCACTGTACGCCTGCCCTGTTGTATCTCCATAAGGCGTTTGGCAGCAGAGGTGGTTCTACCAGGAGGCTCAAACACTCTTCGAAAGGAACGCACAAATTCACTAAAGTTCTTAGTACAAGGTTTAGCATTCTCCCACAAGGGGTTAGCCCAAGCCAATGCTCTGCCAGTGAGCAGTGATATCGTGAACCCCACTTTACTACGATCATTGGGAAATGCGTGTGCCGTCAATTCCATAAAGATTTCGAGTTGATTGATGAACCCTCTGCAGAGACTAGGGTCACCATCATATCTTAGCGGCAAGGGTGCAGAAGCCGTTAACCCTTTAACAGTACCCCCTAGGGGTCTGGTATCACTTTCCGGTGTCTGACTTGGCGAGACCACCGGGCTAGAGCTAGATTGGTCAGCAGGTACCGTGCGTTCAAGGATCGTTTGAATTGCAACTGCCAACTGATCCAAACGTTGCTCGAGCACATCCATCCTCCAATGGATATTCTGTGCGTTACCTTCACCCTTGCTGTCTGAGGTCATGGCCCTTTCGTACTGTCGCGGTTTATTATGACTCTCAGACACAAGTTTTAGGTAAAAACAATCAATTTTATTGAAATAATAAATGATAACTTAGGATGGCAATAACATACATATATATATATATATACAGAATATAGCACAGACAGAAGGCAGACTCTACCGGTCCTGTCAATATACCGGACAGGACAGTCTTTAGGCTCTACCGGCCTTGCCAATACCGGGTAAGGCAACCTCAGATGGAATGTGGCAAAAGGTTCTACCGGCCTTACCAATACCGGGCAGGGCAGCCCAGAGATAATAGCAGCAGTCAGATGGAACTGGCAAATTAGCAGAATCGTTAAGCAGCAAGGCTTTGGAGCAAACCAGCGTCCGCACGCTGGAAACAACACTGAATAGTATAGCCGTTAGGCTTAGCGAGCAAACCAGTGACCGCACACTGGAGTAACAAGCGAGTAGTATAGCCGCAAGGCTTAGGAGCAAACCAGCGTCCGCACGCTGGGACCAATACAGATTTGTATAGCTGATAGGCTTTGGAGCAAACCAGTGACCGCACACTGGTGTAACAAGCGAGTTTGTATAGCCGCAAGGCTTAGGAGCAAACCAGCGTCCGCACGCTGGGACCAACACAGATTTGTATAGCTGAAAGGCTTTGGAGCAAACCAGTGACCGCACACTGGTGTAACAAGTGAGTTTGTATAGCCGCAAGGCTAGGAGCAAACCAGCGTCCGCACGCTGGGACCAACACAGAATTGTATAGCTGATAGGCTTTGGAGCAAACCAGTGACCGCACACTGGTGTAACAAGCGAGTTTGTATAGCCGCAAGACTTGGGAGCAAACCAGCGTCCGCACGCTGGGACCAACACGGAATTGTAGCAATGTCACCAACGCGACCAGGCAGAAGGTCGCCAGGATACTGAAGACAGGTGATGAGATGACAGGAACCAGCAACGATCAGTCAGGTCAGAAAACAGCAGAGAAGTTCAGCAGGAACTGCAACACCAGAGACTAGGCTGGAACCAGGACTGGAAGTACTTCAGCATGCAGGAAACACTGGAACAGTAGAGATCAGGAACACATGAGATCAGGAACTCAGGAACACTGGAACAGAGGCCCAGCTATCACTAGCATAGTGATAGCAAGAAGGTCAGAAACAACACGAAAGGGCACTCAAAGGGTGCCCAATCCAGGTTTAAATAGTCAATAAGAGGCGGGCTATCTGCAGACAGCCAATAGAAGCCCCCTACTGGTGACAGACAAGTAACTGCAGCAAATCACGGGCACCGTGATAGTCATCTCTTCTCAGATGTGGAATGCAGTCCACAGACCAGACAGATAACAGAAGGGGACAATCTTCTTCCTATGAGAACAATGAAAGCCCTGCCCCCCTTTTACCTAGTGTAAGTCATCTCTTCTCAGATATGGAATGCAGTCCATAGACTGACAGATAACAGATGGGGACAATCTTCTTCCTATGAGAACAATGAAAGCCCTGCCCCCCTTTTACCTAGTGTAATCCATCTCTTCTCAGATGTGGAATCCAGTCCATAGACCAGACAGATAACAGAAGGGGACAATCTTCTTCCTATGAGAACAATGAAAGCCCTGCCCCCCTTTTACCTAGTGTAAGTCATCTCTTCTCAGATATGGAATGCAGTCCATAGACTGACAGATAACAGATGGGGACAATCTTCTTCCTATGAGAACAATGAAAGCCCTGCCCCCCTTTTACCTAGTGTAAGTCATCTCTTCTCAGATGTGGAATCCAGTCCATAGACCAGACAGATAACAGCAGGGGACAATCTTCTTCCTATGAGAACAATGAAAGCCCTGCCCCCCTTTTACCTACTGTAATCCATCTCTTCTCAGATGTGGAATCCAGTCCACAGACCAGACAGATAACAGAAGGGGACAATCTTCTTCCTATGAGAACAATGAAAGCCCTGCCCCCCTTTTACCTAGTGTAAGTCATCTCTTCTCAGATGTGGAATCCAGTCCATAGACCAGCCAGATAACAGCAGGGGACAATCTTCTTCCTATGAGAACAATGAAAGTCCTGCCCCCCTTTTACCTAGTGTAAGCCATCTCTTCTCAGATGTGGAATGCAGTCCATAGACCACACAGATAACAGATGGGGACAATCTTCTTCCTATGAGAACAATGAAAGCCCTGCCCCCCTTTTACCTAGTGTAAGTCATCTCTTCTCAGATGTGGAATGCAGTCCATAGACCAGACAGATAACAGAAGGGGACAATCTTCTTCCTATGAGAACAATGAAAGCCCTCCCGCCCCTTTTACCTAGTGTAAGCCATCTCTTCTCAGATGTGGAATCCAGTCCATAGACCACACAGATAACAGATGGGGACAATCTTCTTCCTATGAGAACAATGAAAGCCCTGCCCCCCTTTTACCTAGTGTAAGTCATCTCTTCTCAGATATGGAATGCAGTCCATAGACCAGACAGATAACAGCAGGGCACAATCTTCCTCCTATAAGAACAATGAAAGCCTGGCCCCCCTTTTACCTAGTGTAAGCCATCTCTTCTCACATGTGGATCAAGTTGTATGACCGGACAGATAACAGAAGGGGACAATTTTCTTTGTATGAAAACTATGAAAGCCCTTCACCCCTTGACAAGTTTTTCAGGTTTTCCCCTTATCTTAATTGAAGATTGTCCCTCTCTGCAGTCTACCTGGGCACCTCCCTTCTGATCTGGTTGAACGGGGGGGGGGGATACTTTGTGAATATCTCTTAAACCATAAAGGTTTGAGAGATAAGACTTATATCATTCTTCATTTTTTTTTAATGCCTACAAAATAAAATAAAGTTAAAACGAAGTATTACTATCCCTTTAAGAGTGACACAACTTTCAATTTGATTTTACAAAGCCCATGTAATTTTGTAGCTTGAAAGGCTCTGATATTGACTAGCAGAATCTCATCAAGTCTTTTCAGGAGTACTTCCCAAACTATACCACGTGGTTGTCTACGGTGGGGATGTACGGCTGTGGAGTAAGGAAGTGTCTGGCTTGTGGTTATGTCAAGATGGGTGACACTGTTGTCAGCTCAAGCATGGGTAGACAAGCATGGGTAGACAAGCATGGGTAGACAAGCATGGGTAGACAAGTATGGGTAGACAAGTATGGGTAGACAAGCATGGATAGACAAGCATGGGTAGACAAGTATGGGTAGACAAGTATGGGTAGACAAGCATGGGTAGACAAGCATGGATAGACAAGTATGGGTAGACAAGCATGGGTAGAGAGCATCGAATCCATCATTATGTGAACTGTCGTACTACCCACGTGGTATATGTGATTACATGTTTAAAGTGTACAAAACAATACGGGGACGCATGGCAAAGTAACTCAAAGATAGGATACAGGAACATATCCTTGGTATTAAACACGGAGATATCCAAAAATAGACATTTTTGGGATGTTCAAATATGTATCTAGCTTTTTTTTACCTTTGAAGGGGTGGAAAGAGTTAGCCTAAATGAATGAGGCAGTGATATAATGGCAATTCTGGATAAAGCTGAAGTCAAATGGATCATAAAATTGGGCACACAAATACCTGATGGGCTCAATGCAGGATATGATGACTCTTTATGTATTCATAAAGCTTACGTATAGAGAGCCATGTAAATTGTGATTCTTTGGCTTCACAACTTCGTTCAATTGGGACATTTTTTGATATCTATAAGTCTCCTCTTTGTAAGATATTATATAATAGAGAGTTTTACAAGTTATTTTTGGAGAATTAACATGTGTCTAGTTTGGGTCTAATCACAAACGTGTATATAATTATTAATATATGGAATTTATCATGTTTTTGATACCACCCGGGCCTTTAAATAAATAAGATGTTTGTGGTGAGGAATACTTGCACTTTAACTCATGGGAATTGTAATCCCAGTGATCCAAATGCGTGTCTCTCTCTCACTTTGGAGTTGATAAGGTATGAAACTTTGGTAATAAAGTCACTTGTAAAGTCCAATTTGCCCACTTTGTTTTACAAGTGAAGAGTCTAAGGTTGGAGCAATCCAGGCAAGAACCAGGAAGATGGAAGTCCTGGGAGAGTAAACATACAAGGTTACCACCAGTCCAGCTCCAGAAATCCACACACAGTATCACTCTTCAGGCTCTGTCCCCCAGACTCATCGCCACTGTTATCTTTTATTGTAAAGGAGCCGCACACTCACCTGGGTTTTGTGTATGAAGTGGCAACCGCCCACTCCGTTTATTTGGTATGACAATCTTCTCTGGTATCCGGCTCACCCCTGGAGACCTTATTATTACCATGAGTGAGATCTCAGCTACAGAGTGTCTCCTTGCTGCCCGCCTTCACCCATTAACACAGAGAGCGCATGTCACTTCCTACATGTGCCTCTCAGTCCTCCCGCCCCCCATCAGGCTCTCATAGAGAGCAACCTGGTTGCTAAGCAACCACCCGAATCGCTCCACTCCGCGGCAATCTCTGCATCGGAATCTACAGGATGTCATCCCGGATGGAGTCCATCTTGGCTTTGAAGAAGTCAGCAAAGTCTTGTGGAAGAGGGGGAGACAGATGGATGGTGGAGGAAGGAGTCAAAGGTACAGAAAAGGTGGTGGGGGTTGCCTTTATGAGTGTTAATTAGTGAAAAGTATTGTTGTTTTTTGGCTAGGGAAAGAGAAGAGTTAAAGCAAGAAAGGAGAAACCTGTAATGGAGAAGGTCTGTCACAGATCCAGACTTTCTCCATAGTGGCTCAGCGGAATGGGTACAGGAGCAGAGGAAGTGTGTCTGCAGTTGTGGATTGGCTTTACGGGTGTGTTGGAGAGAGAGAGGATATGAACAGACAGTGTGATTTACAAATATTGATCACTGTGTTGTACATTGTGAGACATAATGTAATAGGGTGTGTGTGTGTGTGTGTGTGTGTGTGTGTGTGTGTGTGTGTGTGGTGTTATACTGTAAGTCCTGTAAAGGGATTCGGCAGTGGGGAACCAGACTGTAGAGTGAGATGTTAAGCCCAGCACTCTGGGTTGTTTACAGTATACTCCATGTCTGTGTAACTTTTGCTAAGGAATATGGATTGACTCCTGCTCTGCTTTATTGACCAATCAGGGGACAATATTATGGTCCAGTTAAATTGCCCCCTTTTCAAGCCTTAATTTGTATTCTTATTATAGTAAGAGTTTATGGAAATGTAGACCATTCCCTGATAGGTCAAGAGTAGCAACACTGTCCCAAGCCCTAGTTTACATTCTAATCTGGATATGATATAATCTTCAGTGTCTGGAAGTGTATATAAGCAGTGTGTATTATCAATAAAGGCTGTTCTGTTCTACCTTAATACAAGTCTCAGCTGTATTTCTGGAGGGGGTTGGGCTGGGGATTCTCACCTTAGCCACTGCAGGACTGAATTCACTTCCCTCTCCGGTCTACTGGTGTATGTTCCCTGGAAACCCTACCTAGGGTTCTGCAGCTAAATTCACTAGCTCTGCCAGTCTGCCAGGGGGCAGCGCCCAGTTATTCCTTCCTGAGTATTCAGGACCTCCAGACCGCCAGGAAATAGCAGGGCTCCAGCCAGCCGTGGACGAGGGACATCAGCAGCACCGTTGATCACAAAAGGGTCCGGTAAATCCTGGTACAGCCACAGGCTCAAAAATGAGGACAGGACTGAGTTCTAGGTTTTGTCAAGACTGTTAGTGTCAGGATTAATGGGAATGGATGAAAGTCCAGTAGCCAAGGAGGACTGGAGAGCAGTGAGATCAAGTGATTTGAGGTTATGGGTGAAGCAGGGATTGTGAAAGATATATAAGCAGTGTTGAATGTTACAAGGTGGTGATTACATAGTGGAAAATGGGAAATATTAAAATCAGAAGTGCACAGCTTCTAGTAAACACAAGGAAATGACCATCCTTGTGAGTGCTGTTATCTGTCCACTGGTGTAGTCCATACGCAGATGTTAGAGAGAGAAAGCGGGATGCCCAGGAGACAGAGCGATACATAACCAGCGACTGCAACATTCCCCAGTATTATTGTTCTTCTGTGTATGCCTGTGGATCAGCTTCTGCCCTGTCACACATAGGATGATGGATTTACAAAAAATATGTTTGTCCACATCTCTTAAATGGTATATGAGTAACACGTTCTGAATGTATATAATGTTTTCTCATGAATTAGCATCTAAATTCTGACTTTTAACTGTCTGAGTGCCAGAGGATGAGCAACACATTGTTAGAGATATTTCTATCATTACTCTATAGTTATCTAGCTCTCTGTGTTAACTAGATAAGAGCATTAATCTTATAAAGTGTAGAACAGAATAAAGAGAACTCAATAAACGCGTCACCAGTCACTGTAGTGTGCTAGGATGTGGAGCAGACAGACACCTCTCAGTCTCCTCGCTGGTCCGCCTCTCGGTCTCCTCGCTGATCCGCCTCTCGGTCTCCTCGCTGGTCCGCCTCTCGTTCTCCTTGCTGGTCCGCCTCTCGGTCTCTTCGCTGGTCTGCCTCTCGGTCTCCTCGCTGGTCCGCCTCTCGGTCTCTTCGCTGGTCTGCCTCTCGGTCTCCTCGCTGGTCTGCCTCTCGGTCTCTTCGCTGGTCTGCCTCTCGGTCTCCTCGCTGTTCTGCTTGTCCTGCACTGAGAGGGAGACCAAGAGGAGGACCAGAGAGAAGACTGAGAGGTGTCTGTCTGCTCCACATCCTAGCACACTACAGTGACTGGTGACGCGTTTATTGAGTTCTCTGTATTCTATTTTACCTGTTATAAGATTAATGCTCTTATCTAGTCAATGCAGAGAGCTAGATAACTATAGAGTAATGATAGAAATCTCTCTAACAATGTGTTGCTCACCCCCTGGCACTCAGAGGGTTAAAAGGCAGAATTTAGATGCTAATTTATGAGAAAGCATTAAGAGATGTGCACAAACTTATTTTTCAACATTTGTTTCAAAAGCTTTGCACTTTTCAGGAAAAAAAAGACCACCTCTAGAGAATGCGGGCATCAATCCCCCTACCCCTTCTATGGTAAGAGAGCTCTACCACTGAGCTAATTCCCCAGTCAACACCCATCTGCACACAAAAAACAAAAAATCGAAAGTGGAGAATATGGGCATCGATCCCGCTACCTCTCGCATGCTAAGCGAGCGCTCTACCACTTGAGCTAATTCCCCGGTGCGCTAGCAAGACAGCCATCGGTAGTCTCCTCACTGCAAGGACAAAAGAGAAATAAGGAGACAGAAATTTCAACGGGCACCAAAAACATCCTCCTTCGAGCCGGAATTGAACCAGCGACCTAAGGATTGCTATACATGCACCGATTACAGTCCTCCGCTCTACCAGCTGAGCTATCGAAGGCGTGAGTGCTGCCGCTCTCTGGTCACAAGGTGGATCCAGCGAATGCTCCTTTGCCAAAGCGCTCCTCGTTCCAGCAAAAGAAAAGGGCAACTTTCGGAGAATGTGGGCATCGATCCCACTACCTCTCGCATGCAAAGCGAGCGCTCTGCCATTTGAGCTAATCCCCCCTGCGACAATCACTGTTAGGGAACGGCTGGAAGGACAGGTAGCGCCAGGCTATGCAAAAAGGCATGCCGGAACACACAAGCCTCTTCTGGCGACTAGCTCCCACTGCTGGAGATCACAAAGAAATGGGGGCACTGGAACTCACTCACGCTACTCTTCCTCACTGGCAACCTAGCAGCTTTACTGGCTCATCACCACCGCCCACTACTTCCTTTTTAGCACCCTGCTGCTCAAGGCAAACGACTGGCCCTCCACCCACACAGCATTCTCAGCTGACCCTGGAAGGCCCGTTAAATACAGCCTAAGCAATTCTTCTTCCACAAAACCAAAAACCAGGAAGTGGAGAATGCGGGCATCGATCCCGCTACCTCCCGCATGCTAAGCGAGCGCTCTACCACTTGAGCTAATTCCCTGGTGCGCTTGCAAGACAGCCATCGGTAGTCTCCTCACTGCAAGGACAAAAGAGAAATAAGGAGCCGGAAATTTCTGCGGGCACCAAAAACGTCCTCCTTCGAGCCGGAATTGAACCAGCGACCTAAGGATTGCTATACATGCACCGACTACAGTCCTCCACTCTACCAGCTGAGCTATCGAAGGCTTGAGTGCTGCTGCTCTCTGGTCACAAGGTGGATCCAACGAATGCTCCTTTGCCAAAGCGCTCCTCGTTCCAGCAAAAGAAAAGGGCAACTTTTGGAGAATGTGGGCATCGATCCCACTACCTCTCGCATGCAAAGCGAGCGCTCTACCATTTGAGCTAATCCCCGTGCGACAATCAGCGTTAGGGAACGGCTGGAAGGACAGGTACCGCCAGGCTATGCAAAAAGGCATGCCGGAACACACAAGCCTCTTCTGGCGACTAGCTCCCACTGCTGGAGATTACAAAGAAATGGGGGCACTGGAACTCACTCATGCTACTCTTCCTCACTGGCAACCTAGTAGCTTTACTGGCTCATCGCCACCTCCCACTACTTCCTTTTTAGCACCCTGCTGCTCAAGGCAAACGACTGGCCCTCCACCCACACAGCATTCTCTTTTGCCACTGAAAACCTCATTAAAAGTAACATAGTAAATCAGGCTGAAAAAAAGACACAAATCCATCAAGTTCAACCTTCTTCTTATACCTCAGTGACATGAGAATTTCATAGCTTTCCTGGTGCTAAATAAGTTAGTCTTTTTCAGACCTTCCTTATTTGCCTACTAATACACAGTTTGGCCATGTGACATGTTGGGAGGTATGTTACTTACACTGCTCACACTGTATGTATGTGTGTTCTGCTTTACATCTGTGTGTCACTGTTTGTGTATGTCAGTGCATGTGTGTGTATATGTGTGTGTTTGCACATGTGTCTGTGTATCACTGTGTGTACCATTCTGACACGTACACCCTACACCATATTTCACTATCATAACATTTATTAAAAAAAACATTCCCTGCATAACATGATGGGCAATGCCTTCCCACATTGCTAGTATAATGTAGATGTGTATATAATATAATATATGTGTGTATATAAACTAGGTGTGTATATGATATATGTGTATATATAATATAGGTGTGTATATGATATATGTGTGTATATCAGTGTTTCTCAATGTCAGTCCTCGGGGCACACCAACAGTGCAGGTTTTCAGATTGTTCCTGCTTAATCACAGGTGAGTAATTAGTGGCTCAGTCATTGTGAAAACGTGACCTATTGGTGTGCCCCGAGGACTGGAGCTGGGAATCACTGGTGTATATAATATAATATGTGTGTATAATCCATGTGTATATAATATAGGTGTGTATATGCTATATGTGTGTATATAATATAGGTGTGTATATAATATAGGTGTGTATAATACATGTGTATATAATATAGGTGTGTATATGATATATGTGTGTATATAATATAGGTGTGTATATAATATAGGTGTGTATAATCCATGTGTATATAATATAGGTGTGTATATGATATATGTGTACATATAATATAGGTGTGTATATAATATAGGTGTGTATAATCCATGTGTATATAATATAGGTGTGTATATGATATATGTGTGTATATAATATAGGTGTGTATATAATATAGGTGTGTATAATCCATGTGTATATAATATAGGTGTGTATATGATATATGTGTGCATATAATATAGGTGTGTATATAATATAGGTGTGTATAATACATGTGTATATAATATAGGTGTGTATATGATATAAGTGTGTATATAATATATGTGTGTATAATATATGTGTATATAATATAGGTGTGTATAATACATGTGTATATAATATAGGTGTGTATATGATATAAGTGTGTATATAATATAGGTGTGTATAATACATGTGTATATAATATAGGTGTGTATATAATATAGGTGTGTATAATATATGTGTATATACTATAGGTGTGTATAGTACATGTGTATATAAACTAGGTGTGTTTATGATATGTGTGTATATAATATAGGTGTGTATATAATATAGGTGTGTATAATATATGTGTATATACTATAGGTGTGTATAATACATGTGTATATAATATAGGTGTGTGTATATAATATAGGTTTGTATATCATATGTGTGTATATAATATAGGTGTGTATAATACATGTGTATATAATATAGGTGTGTATAATACATGTGTATATAATATAGGTGTGTATATTATATAGGTGTGTATAATATGTGTATATAATATAGGTGTGTATAATATATGTGTATATAATATAGGTGTATATATAATATAGATGTGTATATGATATATATGTATATAATATAATATATAATACAGGTGTATATATAATATAGGTGTGTATATGAAATATGTGTATATGATATATGTGTGTATAATATAATATATAATATAGGCGTGTATATATTATAGATGTGTATACAATATATGTGTATATAATATAATATATAATATATGTGTGTATATAATATAGGTGTGTATATGATATAGATGTGTATATAACATATGTGTATATAATATAATATATAATATAGGTGTGTATATGATATATGTGTGTATATGATATAATATATAATATAGGTGTGTATATGATATATGTGTGTATATGATATATGTGTCTATGATATAATATATGATACAGGTGTGTATATACCCCACTTGCGGATACCTCAATCTTTATAGCCAATCTCAGTACAATGTTTCCTGATGGCCACCCAGAAGACTTCTTTGGATACTCTGGACTGTGTAAAGAAAACACGTGAGGTTTATTAAGGGTTAAAAAGCAAGTTATTTGTTTTCTCTGCAGCTGATTGCTTAAGGGCTTGAGTGTGGAGTGAATGCACCTGGGTGTAAGGCAGCTTTCTAGGCCAGTCCTGGGGTCAGTGGGAATCAGATCACTGTGGATCCCACACAAGTGGAGTTGGAGTGAATAAACGTCTCTGTGGTGCAGGTAACATCAGGGGATTCAATCTGGTGTTCAGCTTAACAATTACATTGCACACAGGAAATGATTTTCAGATTCTACGTTACGCAAATAAAAAACAGCCACATCTGATTTATTACACCTACATATTTACATCTAGTATACTTTACTTTAAGTGAACATTAGAGGACATTGCAATATTATCTGAAATGTAAAACCTAACATGAGTGATAGTAGTTAGACAATCTCACGCAGTGCACATCTTGTCACCGGTTTCAACACTTGGAGCAATCGTTCCAGGGGTCATACCACTGTGCCAAGCATGAGCAGATTTTCTTTTAAAATCTAAGATATTGGATCTGGAAATACATTTTTCAACATTGTGTGACATTGGATACCTGGAAAGGAGATCTTACAGAGCAGGTAGCTTGTTGGGTTAGTGGGAAGAGGATGGAGATGGGAATGAGGAGGGACAGGTAGTGTGTGGGGTTAGTGGTGAAGAGGGTGGAGATGTAGATGAGGAGGGACAGGTAGTATGTGGGGTTAGTGGTGAAGAGGGTGGAGATGTAGATGAGGAGGGACAGGTAGTATGTGGGGTTAGTGGTGAAGAGGGTGGAGTTGTAGATGAGGAGAGACAGGTAGTATGTGGGGTTAGTGGTGAAGAGGGTGGAGATGTAGATGAGGAGGGACAGGTAGTATGTGGCGTTAGTGGTGAAGAGGGTGGAGTTGTAGATGAGGAGGGACAGGTAGTATGTGGGGTTAGTGGTGAAGAGGGTGGAGATGTAGATGAGGAGGGACAGGTAGTATGTGGGGTTAGTGGTGAAGAGGGTGGAGATGTAGATGAGGAGGGACAGGTAGTATGTGGGGTTAGTGGTGAAGAGAGTGGAGATGTAGATGAGGAGGGACAGGTAGTATGTGGGGTTAGTGGTGAAGAGGGTGGAGCTGTAGATGAGGAGAGACAGGTAGTTTGTGGGGTTAGTGGTGAAGAGGGTGGAGATGTAGATGAGGAGGGACAGGTAGTATGTGGGGTTAGTGGTGAAGAGGGTGGAGTTGTAGATGAGGAGGGACAGGTAGTATGTGGGGTTAGTGGTGAAGAGGGTGGAGCTGTAGATGAGGAGGGACAGGTAGTATGTGGGGTTAGTGGTGAAGAGGGTGGAGTTGTAGATGAGGAGGGACAGGTAGTATGTGGGGTTAGTGGTGAAGAGGGTGGAGATGGGGATGAGGAGGGACAGGTAGTATGTGGGGTTAGTGGTGAAGAGGGTGGAGATGTAGATGAGGAAGGACAGGTAGTATGTGGGGTTAGTGGTGAAGAGGGTGGAGTTGTAGATGAGGAGGGACAGGTAGTATGTGGGGTTAGTGGTGAAGAGGGTGGAGCTGTAGATGAGGAGGGACAGGTAGTATGTGGGGTTAGTGGTGAAGAGGGTGGAGTTGTAGATGAGGAGGGACAGGTAGTATGTGGGGTTAGTGGTGAAGAGGGTGGAGATGGGGATGAGGAGCGACAGGTAGTATGTGGGGTTAGTGGTGAAGAGGGTGGAGTTGTAGATGAGGAGGGACAGGTAGTATGTGGGGTTAGTGGTGAAGAGGGTGGAGTTGTAGATGAGGAGGGACAGGTAGTATGTGGGGTTAGTGGTGAAGAGGGTGGAGTTGTAGATGAGGAGGGACAGGTAGTATGTGGGGTTAGTGGTGAAGAGGGTGGAGTTGTAGATGAGGAGGGACAGGTAGTATGTGGGGTTAGTGGGGAAGAGGGTGGAGTTGTATATGAGGAGTGACAGGTAGTATGTGGGGTTAGTGGTGAAGAGGGTGGAGATGTGGATGAGGAGTGACAGGTAGTATGTGGGGTTAGTGGTGAAGAGGGTGGAGATGTAGATGAGGAGGGACAGGTAGTATGTGGGGTTAGTGGTGAAGAGGGTGGAGATGTGGATGAGGAGGGACAGGTAGCATGTGGGGTTAGTGGTGAAGAGGGTGGAGTTGTAGATGAGGAGGGACAGGTAGTATGTGGGGTTAGTGGTGAAGAGGGTGGAGTTGTAGATGAGGAGGGACAGGTAGTATGTGGGGTTAGTGGTGAAGAGGGTGGAGTTGTAGATGAGGAGGGACAGGTAGTATGTGGGGTTAGTGGGGAAGAGGGTGGAGTTGTATATGAGGAGTGACAGGTAGTATGTGGGGTTAGTGGTGAAGAGGGTGGAGATGTGGATGAGGAGTGACAGGTAGTATGTGGGGTTAGTGGTGAAGAGGGCGGAGATGGGGATGAGGAGGGACAGGTAGTATGTGGGGTTAGTGATGAAGAGGGTGGAGTTGTAGATGAGGAGTGACAGGTAGTATGTGGGGTTAGTGGTGAAGAAGGTGGAGTTGTAGATGAGGAGGGACAGGTAGTATGTGGGGTTAGTGGTGAAGAGGGTGGAGTTGTAGATGTGGAGGGACAGGTAGTATGTGGGGTTAGTGGTGAAGAGGGTGGAGATGTAGATGAGGAGGGACAGGTAGTATGTGGGGTTAGTGGTGAAGAGGGTGGAGTTGTAGATGAGGAGGGACAGGTAGTATGTGGGGTTAGTGGTGAAGAGGGTGGAGATGTAGATGAGGAGGGACAGGTAGTGTGTGGGGTTAGTGGTGAAGAGGGTGGAGTTGTAGATGAGGAGGGACAGGTAGTATGTGGGGTTAGTGGTGAAGAGGATGGAGTTGTAGATGAGGAGGGACAGGTAGTATGTGGGGTTAGTGGTGAAGAGGGTGGAGATGGGGATGAGGAGGGACAGGTAGTGTGTGGGGTTAGTTGTGAAGAGGGTGGAGTTGTAGATGAGGAGGGACAGGTAGTGTGTGGGGTTAGTGGTGAAGAGGGTGGAGATGTAGATGAGGAGGGACAGGTAGTATGTGGGGTTAGTGGTGAAGAGGGTGGAGTTGTAGATGAGGAGGGACAGGTAGTATGTGGGGTTAGTGGTGAAGAGGGTGGAGATGTAGATGAGGAGGGACAGGTAGTGTGTGGGGTTAGTGGTGAAGAGGGTGGAGTTGTAGATGAGGAGAGACAGGTAGTATGTGGGGTTAGTGGTGAAGAGGGTGGAGATGTAGATGAGGAGGGACAGGTAGTATGTGGGGTTAGTGGTGAAGAGGGTGGAGATGTAGATGAGGAGAGACAGGTAGTATGTGGGGTTAGTGGTGAAGAGGGCGGAGATGGGGATGAGGAGGGACAGGTAGTATGTGGGGTTAGTGGTGAAGAGGGTGGAGCTGTAGATGAGGAGGGACAGGTAGTATGTGGGATTAGTGGTGAAGAGGGTGGAGATGTAGATGAGGAGAGACAGGTAGTATGTGGGGTTAGTGGTGAAGAGGGTGGAGATGTAGATGAGGAGGGACAGGTAGTATGTGGGGTTAGTGGTGAAGATGGTGGAGCTGTAGATGAGGAGGGACAGGTAGTATGTGGGGTTAGTGGTGAAGAGGGTGGAGCTGTAGATGAGGAGTGGCAGGTAGTATGTGGGGTTAGTGATGAAGAGGGTGGAGTTGTAGATGAGGAGGGACAGGTAGTATGTGGGGTTAGTGGTGAAGAGGGTGGAGATGTAGATGAGGAGGGACAGGTAATATGTGGGGTTAGTGGTGAAGAGGGTGGAGATGTAGATGAGGAGGGACAGGTAGTATGTGGGGTTAGTGGTGAAGAGGGTGGAGATGTGGATGAGGAGTGACAGGTAGTATGTGGGGTTAGTGGTGAAGAGGGCGGAGATGGGGATGAGGAGGGACAGGTAGTATGTGGGGTTAGTGATGAAGAGGGTGGAGTTGTAGATGAGGAGTGACAGGTAGTATGTGGGGTTAGTGGTGAAGAAGGTGGAGTTGTAGATGAGGAGGGACAGGTAGTATGTGGGGTTAGTGGTGAAGAGGGTGGAGTTGTAGATGTGGAGGGACAGGTAGTATGTGGGGTTAGTGGTGAAGAGGGTGGAGATGTAGATGAGGAGGGACAGGTAGTATGTGGGGTTAGTGGTGAAGAGGGTGGAGTTGTAGATGAGGAGGGACAGGTAGTATGTGGGGTTAGTGGTGAAGAGGGTGGAGATGTAGATGAGGAGGGACAGGTAGTGTGTGGGGTTAGTGGTGAAGAGGGTGGAGTTGTAGATGAGGAGGGACAGGTAGTATGTGGGGTTAGTGGTGAAGAGGATGGAGTTGTAGATGAGGAGGGACAGGTAGTATGTGGGGTTAGTGGTGAAGAGGGTGGAGATGGGGATGAGGAGGGACAGGTAGTGTGTGGGGTTAGTTGTGAAGAGGGTGGAGTTGTAGATGAGGAGGGACAGGTAGTGTGTGGGGTTAGTGGTGAAGAGGGTGGAGATGTAGATGAGGAGGGACAGGTAGTATGAGGGGTTAGTGGTGAAGAGGGCGGAGATGGGGATGAGGAGGGACAGGTAGTATGTGGGGTTAGTGGTGAAGAGGGTGGAGCTGTAGATGAGGAGGGACAGGTAGTATGTGGGGTTAGTGGTGAAGAGGGTGGAGATGTAGATGAGGAGAGACAGGTAGTATGTGGGGTTAGTGGTGAAGAGGGTGGAGATGTAGATGAGGAGGGACAGGTAGTATGTGGGGTTAGTGGTGAAGAGGGTGGAGATGTAGATGAGGAGAGACAGGTAGTATGTGGGGTTAGTGGTGAAGAGGGCGGAGATGGGGATGAGGAGGGACAGGTAGTATGTGGGGTTAGTGGTGAAGAGGGTGGAGCTGTAGATGAGGAGGGACAGGTAGTATGTGGGATTAGTGGTGAAGAGGGTGGAGATGTAGATGAGGAGAGACAGGTAGTATGTGGGGTTAGTGGTGAAGAGGGTGGAGATGTAGATGAGGAGGGACAGGTAGTATGTGGGGTTAGTGGTGAAGATGGTGGAGCTGTAGATGAGGAGGGACAGGTAGTATGTGGGGTTAGTGGTGAAGAGGGTGGAGCTGTAGATGAGGAGTGGCAGGTAGTATGTGGGGTTAGTGATGAAGAGGGTGGAGTTGTAGATGAGGAGGGACAGGTAGTATGTGGGGTTAGTGGTGAAGAGGGTGGAGATGTAGATGAGGAGAGACAGGTAGTATGTGGGGTTAGTGGTGAAGAGGGCAGAGATGGGGATGAGGAGGGACAGGTAGTATGTGGGGTTAGTGGTGAAGAGGGTGGAGATGTAGATGAGGAGCGGCAGGTAGTGTGTGGGGTTAGTGGTGAAGAGGGTGGAGATGTAGATGAGGAGGGACAGGTAGTATGTGGGGTTAGTGGTGAAGAGGGTAGAGTTGTAGATGAGGAGGGACAGGTAGTATGTGGCGTTAGTGGTGAAGAGGGTGGAGTTGTAGATGAGGAGGGACAGGTAGTATGTGGGGTTAGTGGTGAAGAGGGTGGAGATGTAGATGAGGAGGGACAGGTAGTATGTGGGGTTAGTGGTGAAGAGGGTGGAGATGTAGATGAGGAGGGACAGGTAGTATGTGGGGTTAGTGGTGAAGAGAGTGGAGATGTAGATGAGGAGGGACAGGTAGTATGTGGGGTTAGTGGTGAAGAGGGTGGAGCTGTAGATGAGGAGAGACAGGTAGTTTGTGGGGTTAGTGGTGAAGAGGGTGGAGATGTAGATGAGGAGGGACAGGTAGTATGTGGGGTTAGTGGTGAAGAGGGTGGAGTTGTAGATGAGGAGGGACAGGTAGTATGTGGGGTTAGTGGTGAAGAGGGTGGAGCTGTAGATGAGGAGGGACAGGTAGTATGTGGGGTTAGTGGTGAAGAGGGTGGAGTTGTAGATGAGGAGGGACAGGTAGTATGTGGGGTTAGTGGTGAAGAGGGTGGAGATGGGGATGAGGAGGGACAGGTAGTATGTGGGGTTAGTGGTGAAGAGGGTGGAGATGTAGATGAGGAAGGACAGGTAGTATGTGGGGTTAGTGGTGAAGAGGGTGGAGTTGTAGATGAGGAGGGACAGGTAGTATGTGGGGTTAGTGGTGAAGAGGGTGGAGCTGTAGATGAGGAGGGACAGGTAGTATGTGGGGTTAGTGGTGAAGAGGGTGGAGTTGTAGATGAGGAGGGACAGGTAGTATGTGGGGTTAGTGGTGAAGAGGGTGGAGATGGGGATGAGGAGCGACAGGTAGTATGTGGGGTTAGTGGTGAAGAGGGTGGAGTTGTAGATGAGGAGGGACAGGTAGTATGTGGGGTTAGTGGTGAAGAGGGTGGAGTTGTAGATGAGGAGGGACAGGTAGTATGTGGGGTTAGTGGTGAAGAGGGTGGAGTTGTAGATGAGGAGGGACAGGTAGTATGTGGGGTTAGTGGTGAAGAGGGTGGAGTTGTAGATGAGGAGGGACAGGTAGTATGTGGGGTTAGTGGGGAAGAGGGTGGAGTTGTATATGAGGAGTGACAGGTAGTATGTGGGGTTAGTGGTGAAGAGGGTGGAGATGTGGATGAGGAGTGACAGGTAGTATGTGGGGTTAGTGGTGAAGAGGGTGGAGATGTAGATGAGGAGGGACAGGTAGTATGTGGGGTTAGTGGTGAAGAGGGTGGAGATGTGGATGAGGAGGGACAGGTAGTATGTGGGGTTAGTGGTGAAGAGGGTGGAGTTGTAGATGAGGAGGGACAGGTAGTATGTGGGGTTAGTGGTGAAGAGGGTGGAGTTGTAGATGAGGAGGGACAGGTAGTATGTGGGGTTAGTGGTGAAGAGGGTGGAGTTGTAGATGAGGAGGGACAGGTAGTATGTGGGGTTAGTGGGGAAGAGGGTGGAGTTGTATATGAGGAGTGACAGGTAGTATGTGGGGTTAGTGGTGAAGAGGGTGGAGATGTGGATGAGGAGTGACAGGTAGTATGTGGGGTTAGTGGTGAAGAGGGCGGAGATGGGGATGAGGAGGGACAGGTAGTATGTGGGGTTAGTGATGAAGAGGGTGGAGTTGTAGATGAGGAGTGACAGGTAGTATGTGGGGTTAGTGGTGAAGAAGGTGGAGTTGTAGATGAGGAGGGACAGGTAGTATGTGGGGTTAGTGGTGAAGAGGGTGGAGTTGTAGATGTGGAGGGACAGGTAGTATGTGGGGTTAGTGGTGAAGAGGGTGGAGATGTAGATGAGGAGGGACAGGTAGTATGTGGGGTTAGAGGTGAAGAGGGTGGAGTTGTAGATGAGGAGGGACAGGTAGTATGTGGGGTTAGTGGTGAAGAGGGTGGAGATGTAGATGAGGAGGGACAGGTAGTGTGTGGGGTTAGTGGTGAAGAGGGTGGAGTTGTAGATGAGGAGGGACAGGTAGTATGTGGGGTTAGTGGTGAAGAGGATGGAGTTGTAGATGAGGAGGGACAGGTAGTATGTGGGGTTAGTGGTGAAGAGGGTGGAGATGGGGATGAGGAGGGACAGGTAGTGTGTGGGGTTAGTTGTGAAGAGGGTGGAGTTGTAGATGAGGAGGGACAGGTAGTGTGTGGGGTTAGTGGTGAAGAGGGTGGAGATGTAGATGAGGAGGGACAGGTAGTATGAGGGGTTAGTGGTGAAGAGGGCGGAGATGGGGATGAGGAGGGACAGGTAGTATGTGGGGTTAGTGGTGAAGAGGGTGGAGCTGTAGATGAGGAGGGACAGGTAGTATGTGGGGTTAGTGGTGAAGAGGGTGGAGATGTAGATGAGGAGAGACAGGTAGTATGTGGGGTTAGTGGTGAAGAGGGTGGAGATGTAGATGAGGAGGGACAGGTAGTATGTGGGGTTAGTGGTGAAGAGGGTGGAGATGTAGATGAGGAGAGACAGGTAGTATGTGGGGTTAGTGGTGAAGAGGGCGGAGATGGGGATGAGGAGGGACAGGTAGTATGTGGGGTTAGTGGTGAAGAGGGTGGAGCTGTAGATGAGGAGGGACAGGTAGTATGTGGGATTAGTGGTGAAGAGGGTGGAGATGTAGATGAGGAGAGACAGGTAGTATGTGGGGTTAGTGGTGAAGAGGGTGGAGATGTAGATGAGGAGGGACAGGTAGTATGTGGGGTTAGTGGTGAAGATGGTGGAGCTGTAGATGAGGAGGGACAGGTAGTATGTGGGGTTAGTGGTGAAGAGGGTGGAGCTGTAGATGAGGAGTGGCAGGTAGTATGTGGGGTTAGTGATGAAGAGGGTGGAGTTGTAGATGAGGAGGGACAGGTAGTATGTGGGGTTAGTGGTGAAGAGGGTGGAGATGTAGATGAGGAGGGACAGGTAATATGTGGGGTTAGTGGTGAAGAGGGTGGAGATGTAGATGAGGAGGGACAGGTAGTATGTGGGGTTAGTGGTGAAGAGGGTGGAGATGTGGATGAGGAGTGACAGGTAGTATGTGGGGTTAGTGGTGAAGAGGGCGGAGATGGGGATGAGGAGGGACAGGTAGTATGTGGGGTTAGTGATGAAGAGGGTGGAGTTGTAGATGAGGAGTGACAGGTAGTATGTGGGGTTAGTGGTGAAGAAGGTGGAGTTGTAGATGAGGAGGGACAGGTAGTATGTGGGGTTAGTGGTGAAGAGGGTGGAGTTGTAGATGTGGAGGGACAGGTAGTATGTGGGGTTAGTGGTGAAGAGGGTGGAGATGTAGATGAGGAGGGACAGGTAGTATGTGGGGTTAGTGGTGAAGAGGGTGGAGTTGTAGATGAGGAGGGACAGGTAGTATGTGGGGTTAGTGGTGAAGAGGGTGGAGATGTAGATGAGGAGGGACAGGTAGTGTGTGGGGTTAGTGGTGAAGAGGGTGGAGTTGTAGATGAGGAGGGACAGGTAGTATGTGGGGTTAGTGGTGAAGAGGATGGAGTTGTAGATGAGGAGGGACAGGTAGTATGTGGGGTTAGTGGTGAAGAGGGTGGAGATGGGGATGAGGAGGGACAGGTAGTGTGTGGGGTTAGTTGTGAAGAGGGTGGAGTTGTAGATGAGGAGGGACAGGTAGTGTGTGGGGTTAGTGGTGAAGAGGGTGGAGATGTAGATGAGGAGGGACAGGTAGTATGAGGGGTTAGTGGTGAAGAGGGCGGAGATGGGGATGAGGAGGGACAGGTAGTATGTGGGGTTAGTGGTGAAGAGGGTGGAGCTGTAGATGAGGAGGGACAGGTAGTATGTGGGGTTAGTGGTGAAGAGGGTGGAGATGTAGATGAGGAGAGACAGGTAGTATGTGGGGTTAGTGGTGAAGAGGGTGGAGATGTAGATGAGGAGGGACAGGTAGTATGTGGGGTTAGTGGTGAAGAGGGTGGAGATGTAGATGAGGAGAGACAGGTAGTATGTGGGGTTAGTGGTGAAGAGGGCGGAGATGGGGATGAGGAGGGACAGGTAGTATGTGGGGTTAGTGGTGAAGAGGGTGGAGCTGTAGATGAGGAGGGACAGGTAGTATGTGGGATTAGTGGTGAAGAGGGTGGAGATGTAGATGAGGAGAGACAGGTAGTATGTGGGGTTAGTGGTGAAGAGGGTGGAGATGTAGATGAGGAGGGACAGGTAGTATGTGGGGTTAGTGGTGAAGATGGTGGAGCTGTAGATGAGGAGGGACAGGTAGTATGTGGGGTTAGTGGTGAAGAGGGTGGAGCTGTAGATGAGGAGTGGCAGGTAGTATGTGGGGTTAGTGATGAAGAGGGTGGAGTTGTAGATGAGGAGGGACAGGTAGTATGTGGGGTTAGTGGTGAAGAGGGTGGAGATGTAGATGAGGAGAGACAGGTAGTATGTGGGGTTAGTGGTGAAGAGGGCAGAGATGGGGATGAGGAGGGACAGGTAGTATGTGGGGTTAGTGGTGAAGAGGGTGGAGATGTAGATGAGGAGCGGCAGGTAGTGTGTGGGGTTAGTGGTGAAGAGGGTGGAGATGTAGATGAGGAGGGACAGGTAGTATGTGGGGTTAGTGGTGAAGAGGGTAGAGTTGTAGATGAGGAGGGACAGGTAGTATGTGGGGTTAGTGGTGAAGAGGGTGGAGATGTGGATGAGGAGCGGCAGGTAGTATGTGGGGTTAGTGGTGAAGAGGGTGGAGATGTAGATGAGGAGGGACAGGTAGTATGTGGGGTTAGTGGTGAAGAGGGTGGAGTTGTAGATGTGGAGGGACAGGTAGTATGTGGGGTTAGTGGTGAAGAGGGTGGAGATGTAGATGAGGAGGGACAGGTAGTATGTGGGGTTAGTGGTGAAGAGGGTGGAGTTGTAGATGAGGAGGGACAGGTAGTATGTGGGGTTAGTGGTGAAGAGGGTGGAGATGTAGATGAGGAGGGACAGGTAGTGTGTGGGGTTAGTGGTGAAGAGGGTGGAGTTGTAGATGAGGAGGGACAGGTAGTATGTGGGGTTAGTGGTGAAGAGGATGGAGTTGTAGATGAGGAGGGACAGGTAGTATGTGGGGTTAGTGGTGAAGAGGGTGGAGATGGGGATGAGGAGGGACAGGTAGTGTGTGGGGTTAGTTGTGAAGAGGGTGGAGTTGTAGATGAGGAGGGACAGGTAGTGTGTGGGGTTAGTGGTGAAGAGGGTGGAGATGTAGATGAGGAGGGACAGGTAGTATGAGGGGTTAGTGGTGAAGAGGGCGGAGATGGGGATGAGGAGGGACAGGTAGTATGTGGGGTTAGTGGTGAAGAGGGTGGAGCTGTAGATGAGGAGGGACAGGTAGTATGTGGGGTTAGTGGTGAAGAGGGTGGAGATGTAGATGAGGAGAGACAGGTAGTATGTGGGGTTAGTGGTGAAGAGGGTGGAGATGTAGATGAGGAGGGACAGGTAGTATGTGGGGTTAGTGGTGAAGAGGGTGGAGATGTAGATGAGGAGAGACAGGTAGTATGTGGGGTTAGTGGTGAAGAGGGCGGAGATGGGGATGAGGAGGGACAGGTAGTATGTGGGGTTAGTGGTGAAGAGGGTGGAGCTGTAGATGAGGAGGGACAGGTAGTATGTGGGATTAGTGGTGAAGAGGGTGGAGATGTAGATGAGGAGAGACAGGTAGTATGTGGGGTTAGTGGTGAAGAGGGTGGAGATGTAGATGAGGAGGGACAGGTAGTATGTGGGGTTAGTGGTGAAGATGGTGGAGCTGTAGATGAGGAGGGACAGGTAGTATGTGGGGTTAGTGGTGAAGAGGGTGGAGCTGTAGATGAGGAGTGGCAGGTAGTATGTGGGGTTAGTGATGAAGAGGGTGGAGTTGTAGATGAGGAGGGACAGGTAGTATGTGGGGTTAGTGGTGAAGAGGGTGGAGATGTAGATGAGGAGAGACAGGTAGTATGTGGGGTTAGTGGTGAAGAGGGCAGAGATGGGGATGAGGAGGGACAGGTAGTATGTGGGGTTAGTGGTGAGGAGGGTGGAGATGTGGATGAGGAGTGACAGGTAGTATGTGGGGTTAGTGGTGAAGAGGGTGGAGATGGGGATGAGGAGGGACAGGTAGTATGTGGGGTTAGTGGTGAAGAGGGTGGAGATGTAGATGAGGAGGGACAGGTAGTATGTGGGGTTAGTGGTGAAGAGGGTGGAGATGTAGATGAGGAGAGACAGGTAGTATGTGGGGTTAGTGGTGAAGAGGGCAGAGATGGGGATGAGGAGGGACAGGTAGTATGTGGGGTTAGTGGTGAGGAGGGTGGAGATGTGGATGAGGAGTGACAGGTAATATGTGGGGTTAGTGGTGAAGAGGGTGGAGCTGTAGATGAGGAGGGACAGGTAGTATGTGGGGTTAGTGGTGAAGAGGGTGGAGATGTAGATGAGGAGGGACAGGTAGTATGTGGGGTTAGTGGTGAAGAGGGTGGAGATGTAGATGAGGAGAGACAGGTAGTATGTGGGGTTAGTGGTGAAGAGGGCAGAGATGGGGATGAGGAGGGACAGGTAGTATGTGGGGTTAGTGGTGAGGAGGGTGGAGATGTGGATGAGGAGTGACAGGTAGTATGTGGGGTTAGTGGTGAAGAGGGTGGAGATGGGGATGAGGAGCGACAGGTAGTATGTGGTGTTAGTAGTGAAGAAAGTGGAGTTGTAGATGAGGAGGGACAGGTAGTATGTGGGGTTAGTGGTGAAGAGGGTGGAGCTGTAGATGAGAAGGGACAGGTAGTATGTGGGGTTAGTGGTGAAGAGGGTGGAGCTGTAGATGAGGAGAGACAGGTAGTATGTGGGGTTAGTGGTGAAGACGGTGCAGTTGTAGATGAGGAGGGACAGGTAATATGTGGGGTTAGTGGTGAAGAGGGTGGAGTTGTAGATGAGGAGGGACAGGTAGTATGTGGGGTTAGTGGTGAAGAGGGTGGAGATGTAGATGAGGAGGGACAGGTAACTGTGGGGTTAGTGGTGAAGAGGGTGGAGATGTAGATGAGGAGAGACAGGTAGTATGTGGGGTTAGTGGTGAAGAGGGCGGAGATGGGGATGAGGAGGGACAGGTAGTATGTGGGGTTAGTGGTGAAGAGGGTGGAGATGTAGATGAGGAGAGACAGGTAGTATGTGGGGTTAGTGGTGAAGAGGGCAGAGATGGGGATGAGGAGGGACAGGTAGTATGTGGGGTTAGTGGTGAAGAGGGTGGAGATGTAGATGAGGAGCGGCAGGTAGTGTGTGGGGTTAGTGGTGAAGAGGGTGGAGATGTAGATGAGGAGTGACAGGTAGTATGTGGGGTTAGTGGTGAAGAGGGCAGAGATGGGGATGAGGAGGGACAGGTAGTATGTGGGGTTAGTGGTGAGGAGGGTGGAGATGTGGATGAGGAGTGACAGGTAGTATGTGGGGTTAGTGGTGAAGAGGGTGGAGATGGGGATGAGGAGGGACAGGTAGTATGTGGGGTTAGTGGTGAAGAGGGTGGAGATGTAGATGAGGAGGGACAGGTAGTATGTGGGGTTAGTGGTGAAGAGGGTGGAGATGTAGATGAGGAGAGACAGGTAGTATGTGGGGTTAGTGGTGAAGAGGGCAGAGATGGGGATGAGGAGGGACAGGTAGTATGTGGGGTTAGTGGTGAGGAGGGTGGAGATGTGGATGAGGAGTGACAGGTAATATGTGGGGTTAGTGGTGAAGAGGGTGGAGCTGTAGATGAGGAGGGACAGGTAGTATGTGGGGTTAGTGGTGAAGAGGGTGGAGATGTAGATGAGGAGGGACAGGTAGTATGTGGGGTTAGTGGTGAAGAGGGTGGAGATGTAGATGAGGAGAGACAGGTAGTATGTGGGGTTAGTGGTGAAGAGGGCAGAGATGGGGATGAGGAGGGACAGGTAGTATGTGGGGTTAGTGGTGAGGAGGGTGGAGATGTGGATGAGGAGTGACAGGTAGTATGTGGGGTTAGTGGTGAAGAGGGTGGAGATGGGGATGAGGAGCGACAGGTAGTATGTGGTGTTAGTAGTGAAGAAGGTGGAGTTGTAGATGAGGAGGGACAGGTAGTATGTGGGGTTAGTGGTGAAGAGGGTGGAGCTGTAGATGAGGAGGGACAGGTAGTATGTGGGGTTAGTGGTGAAGAGGGTGGAGCTGTAGATGAGGAGAGACAGGTAGTATGTGGGGTTAGTGGTGAAGACGGTGCAGTTGTAGATGAGGAGGGACAGGTAATATGTGGGGTTAGTGGTGAAGAGGGTGGAGTTGTAGATGAGGAGGGACAGGTAGTATGTGGGGTTAGTGGTGAAGAGGGTGGAGATGTAGATGAGGAGGGACAGGTAGTATGTGGGGTTAGTGATGAAGAGGGTGGAGTTGTAGATGAGGAGTGACAGGTAGTATGTGGCGTTAGTGGTGAAGAGGGTGGAGTTGTAGATGAGGAGGGACAGGTAGTATGTGGGGTTAGTGATGAAGAGGGTGGAGATGGGGATGAGGAGGGACAGGTAGTATGTGGGGTTAGTGGTGAAGAGGGTGGAGATGGGGATGAGGAGGGACAGGTAGTATGTGGGGTTAGTGGTGAAGAGGGTGGAGTTGTAGATGAGGAGGGACAGGTAGTATGTGGGGTTAGTGGGGAAGAGGGTGGAGTTGTAGATGAGGAGGGACAGGTAGTATGTGGGATTAGTGGTGAAGAGGGTGGAGATGGGGATGAGGAGGGACAGGTAGTATGTGGGGTTAGTGGTGAAGAGGGTGGAGTTGTAGATGAGGAGGGACAGGTAGTATGTGGGGTTAGTGGTGAAGAGGGTGGAGTTGTAGATGAGGAGGGACAGGTAGTGTGTGGGGTTAGTGGTGAAGAGGGTGGAGATGTAGATGAGGAGGGACAGGTAGTATGTGGGGTTAGTGGTGAAGAGGGTGGAGATGTAGATGAGGAGGGACAGGTAGTATGTGGGGTTAGTGGTGAAGAGGGTGGAGTTGTAGATGAGGAGCGACAGGTAGTATGTGGGGTTAGTGGGGAAGAGGGTGGAGTTGTAGATGAGGAGGGACAGGTAGTATGTGGGGTTAGTGGTGAAGAGGGTGGAGTTGTAGATGAGGAGGGACAGGTAGTATGTGGGGTTAGTGGTGAAGAGGGTGGAGTTGTAGATGAGGAGGGACAGGTAGTATGTGGGGTTAGTGGTGAAGAGGGTGGAGTTGTAGATGAGGAGGGACAGGTAGTATGTGGGGTTAGTGGTGAAGAGGGTGGAGATGGGGATGAGGAGGGACAGGTAGTATGTGGGGTTAGTGGTGAAGAGGGTGGAGATGGGGATGAGGAGGGACAGGTAGTATGTGGGGTTAGTGGTGAAGAGGGTGGAGTTGTAGATGAGGAGGGACAGGTAGTATGTGGGGTTAGTGGTGAAGAGGGTGGAGATGTAGATGAGGAGGGACAGGTAGTATGTGGGGTTAGTGGTGAAGAGGGTGGAGTTGTAGATGAGGAGCAGCAGGTAGTATGTGGGGTTAGTGGTGAAGAGGGTGGAGATGTAGATGAGGAGGGACAGGTAGTATGTGGGATTAGTGGTGAAGAGGATGGAGTTGTAGATGAGGAGGGACAGGTAGTATGTGGGGTTAGTGGTGAAGAGGGTGGAGATGTAGATGAGGAAGGACAGGTAGTATGCGGGGTTAGTGGTGAAGAGGGTGGAGATGTAGATGAGGAGTGACAGGTAGTATGTGGGGTTAGTGGTGAAGAGGGTGGAGTTGTAGATGAGGAGGGACAGGTAGTATGTGGGGTTAGTGGTGAAGAGGGTGGAGTTGTAGATGAGGAGGGACAGGTAGTTTGTGGGGTTAGTGGTGAAGAGGGTGGAGTTGTAGATGAGGAGGGACAGGTAGTATGTGGGGTTAGTGGTGAAGAGGGTGGAGTTGTAGATGAGGAGGGACAGGTAGTATGTGGGGTTAGTGGGGAAGAGGGTGGAGTTGTAGATGAGGAGGGACAGGTAGTATGTGGGGTTAGTGGTGAAGAGGGTGGAGTTGTAGATGAGGAGCGACAGGTAGTATGTGGGGTTAGTGGTGAAGAGGGTGGAGATGGGGATGAGGAGAGACAGGTAGTATGTGGGGTTAGTGGTGAAGAGGGTGGAGATGTGGATGAGGAGTGACAGGTAGTATGTGGGGTTAGTGGTGAAGAGGGTGGAGATGGGGATGAGGAGCGGCAGGTAGTATGTGGGGTTAGTGGTGAAGAGGGTGGAGTTGTAGATGAGGAGGGACAGGTAGTATGTGGGGTTAGTGGGGAAGAGGGTGGAGTTGTAGATGAGGAGGGACAGGTAGTATGTGGGGTTAGTGGTGAAGAGGGTGGAGTTGTAGATGAGGAGGGACAGGTAGTATGTGGGGTTAGTGGTGAAGAGGGTGGAGATGTAGATGAGGAGGGACAGGTAGTATGTGGGGTTAGTGGTGAAGAGGGTGGAGTTGTAGATGAGGAGGGACAGGTAGTATGTGGGGTTAGTGGGGAAGAGGGTGGAGTTGTAAATGAGGAGGGACAGGTAGTATGTGGGGTTAGTGGTGAAGAGGGTGGAGTTGTAGATGAGGAGCGACAGGTAGTATGTGGGGTTAGTGGTGAAGAGGGTGGAGATGGGGATGAGGAGAGACAGGTAGTATGTGGGGTTAGTGGTGAAGAGGGTGGAGATGTGGATGAGGAGTGACAGGTAGTATGTGGGGTTAGTGGTGAAGAGGGTGGAGATGGGGATGAGGAGCGGCAGGTAGTATGTGGGGTTAGTGGTGAAGAGGGTGGAGATGTAGATGAGGAGGGACAGGTAGTGTGTGGGGTTAGTGATGAAGAGGGTGGAGATGTGGATGAGGAGTGACAGGTAGTATGTGGGGTTAGTGGTGAAGAGGGTGGAGCTGTAGATGAGGAGCGACAGGTAGTATGTGGGGTTAGTGGTGAAGAGGGTGGAGCTGTAGATGAGGAGTGGCAGGTAGTATGTGGGGTTAGTGGTGAAGAGGGTGGAGCTGTAGATGAGGAGGGACAGGTAGTATGTGGGGTTAGTGGTGAAGAGGGTGGAGATGTAGATGAGGAAGGACAGGTAGTATGTGGGGTTAGTGGTAAAGAGGGTGGAGCTGTAGATGAGGAGGGACAGGTAGTATGTGGGGTTAGTGGTGAAGAGGGTGGAGATGTAGATGAGGAGTGACAGGTAGTATGTGGGGTTAGTGGTGAAGAGGGTGGAGATGTAGATGAGGAGGGACAGGTAGTATGTGGGGTTAGTGGTGAAGAGGGTGGAGATGGGGATGAGGAGTGACAGGTACTATGCGGGGTTAGTGATGAAGAGGGTGGAGATGTGGATGAGGAGTGACAGGTAGTATGCGGGGTTAGTGGTGAAGAGGGTGGAGTTGTAGATGAGGAGGGACAGGTAGTATGTGGGGTTAGTGGTGAAGAGGGTGGAGTTGTAGATGTGGAGGGACAGGTAGTATGTGGGGTTAGTGATGAAGAGGGTGGAGATGTAGATGAGGAGGGACAGGTAGTATGTGGGGTTAGTTGTGAAGAGGGTGGAGATGTAGATGAGGAAGGACAGGTAGTATGTGGGGTTAGTGGTGAAAAGGGTGGAGATGTAGATGAGGAGGGACAGGTAGTATGTGGGGTTAGGGGTGAAGAGGGTGGAGTTGTAGATGAGGAGTGGCAGGTAGTATGTGGGGTTAGTGGTGAAGAGGGTGGAGATGTAGATGAGGCGCGACAGGTAGTATGTGGGGTTAGGGGTGAAGAGGGTGGAGTTGTAGATGAGGAGTGGCAGGTAGTATGCGGGGTTAGTGGTGAAGAGGGTGGAGCTGTAGATGAGGAGGGACAGGTAGTATGTGGGGTTAGTGGTGAGGAGGGTGGAGCTGTAGATGAGGAGGGACAGGTAGTATGTGGGGTTAGGGGTGAAGAGGGTGGAGTTGTAGATGAGGAGTGGCAGGTAGTATGTGGGGTTAGGGGTGAAGAGGGTGGAGTTGTAGATGAGGAGTGGCAGGTAGTATGTGGGGTTAGTGGTGAAGAGGGTGGAGCTGTAGATGAGGAGGGACAGGTAGTATGTGGGGTTAGGGGTGAAGAGGGTGGAGTTGTAGATGAGGAGTGGCAGGTAGTATGCGGGGTTAGTGGTGAAGAGGGTGGAGCTGTAGATGAGGAGGGACAGGTAGTATGTGGGGTTAGTGGTGAGGAGGGTGGAGCTGTAGATGAGGAGGGACAGGTAGTATGTGGGGTTAGTGGTGAGGAGGGTGGAGATGGGGATGAGGAGGGATAGGTAGTGTGTGGGGTTAGTGGTGAAGAGGGTGGAGTTGTAGATGAGTGGCAGGTAGTATGTGGGGTTAGTGGTGAAGAGGGTGGAGTTGTAGATGAGGCGCGACAGGTAGTATGTGGGGTTAGGGGTGAAGAGGGTGGAGTTGTAGATGAGGAGTGGCAGGTAGTATGTGGGGTTAGTGGTGAAGAGGGTGGAGCTGTAGATGAGGAGGGACAGGTAGTATGTGGGGTTAGTGGTGAAGAGGCTGGAGATGGGGATGAGGAGCGGCAGGTAGTATGTGGGGTTAGTGGTGAAGAGGGTGGAGATGGGGATGAGGAGGGACAGGTAGTATGTGGGGTTAGTGGTGAAGAGGGTGGAGATGGGGATGAGGAGGGACAGGTAGTATGTGGGGTTAGTGGTGAAGAGGGTGCAGTTGTAGATGAGGAGAGACAGGTAGTATGTGGGGTTAGTGGTGAAGAGGGTGGAGATGTAGATGAGGAGCGACAGGTAGTATGTGGGGTTAGTGGTGAAGAGGGTGGAGTTGCAGATGAGGAGGGACAGGTAGTATGTGGGGTTAGTGGTGAAGAGGGTGGAGATGGGGATGAGGAGGGACAGGTAGTATGTGGGGTTAGTGATGAAGAGGGTGGAGATGGGGATGAGGAGGGACAGGTAGTATGTGGGGTTAGTGGTGAAGAGGGTGGAGATGGGGATGAGGAGGGACAGGTAGTATGTGGGGTTAGTGATGAAGAGGGTGGAGATGTAGATGAGGAGCGACAGGTAGTATGTGGGGTTAGTGGTGAAGAGGGTGGAGATGTAGATGAGGAGCGACAGGTAGTATGTGGGGTTAGTGGTGAAGAGGGTGGAGCTGTAGATGAGGAGGGACAGGTAGTATGTGGGGTTAATGGTGAAGAGGGTGGAGTTGTAGATGAGGAGCGACAGGTAGTATGTGGGGTTAATGGTGAAGAGGGTGGAGTTGTAGATGAGAAGCGACAGGTAGTATGTGGGGTTAATGGTGAAGAGGGTGGAGCTGTAGATGAGGAGTGACAGGTAGTATGTGGGGTTAGTGGTGAAGAGGGTGGAGTTGTAGATGAGGAGTGACAGGTAGTATGTGGGGTTAGTGGTGAAGAGGGTGGAGATGTAGATGAGGAGCGGCAGGTAGTGTGTGGGGTTAGTGGTGAAGAGGGTGGAGATGTAGATGAGGAGTGACAGGTAGTATGTGGGGTTAGTGGTGAAGAGGGCAGAGATGGGGATGAGGAGGGACAGGTAGTATGTGGGGTTAGTGGTGAGGAGGGTGGAGATGTGGATGAGGAGTGACAGGTAGTATGTGGGGTTAGTGGTGAAGAGGGTGGAGATGGGGATGAGGAGGGACAGGTAGTATGTGGGGTTAGTGGTGAAGAGGGTGGAGATGTAGATGAGGAGGGACAGGTAGTATGTGGGGTTAGTGGTGAAGAGGGTGGAGATGTAGATGAGGAGAGACAGGTAGTATGTGGGGTTAGTGGTGAAGAGGGCAGAGATGGGGATGAGGAGGGACAGGTAGTATGTGGGGTTAGTGGTGAGGAGGGTGGAGATGTGGATGAGGAGTGACAGGTAATATGTGGGGTTAGTGGTGAAGAGGGTGGAGCTGTAGATGAGGAGGGACAGGTAGTATGTGGGGTTAGTGGTGAAGAGGGTGGAGTTGTAGATGAGGAGGGACAGGTAGTATGTGGGATTAGTGGTGAAGAGGGTGGAGATGGGGATGAGGAGGGACAGGTAGTATGTGGGGTTAGTGGTGAAGAGGGTGGAGTTGTAGATGAGGAGGGACAGGTAGTATGTGGGGTTAGTGGTGAAGAGGGTGGAGTTGTAGATGAGGAGGGACAGGTAGTGTGTGGGGTTAGTGGTGAAGAGGGTGGAGATGTAGATGAGGAGGGACAGGTAGTATGTGGGGATAGTGGTGAAGAGGGTGGAGATGTAGATGAGGAGGGACAGGTAGTATGTGGGGTTAGTGGTGAAGAGGGTGGAGTTGTAGATGAGGAGCGACAGGTAGTATGTGGGGTTAGTGGGGAAGAGGGTGGAGTTGTAGATGAGGAGGGACAGGTAGTATGTGGGGTTAGTGGTGAAGAGGGTGGAGTTGTAGATGAGGAGGGACAGGTAGTATGTGGGGTTAGTGGTGAAGAGGGTGGAGTTGTAGATGAGGAGGGACAGGTAGTATGTGGGGTTAGTGGTGAAGAGGGTGGAGTTGTAGATGAGGAGGGACAGGTAGTATGTGGGGTTAGTGGTGAAGAGGGTGGAGATGGGGATGAGGAGGGACAGGTAGTATGTGGGGTTAGTGGTGAAGAGGGTGGAGATGGGGATGAGGAGGGACAGGTAGTATGTGGGGTTAGTGGTGAAGAGGGTGGAGTTGTAGATGAGGAGGGACAGGTAGTATGTGGGGTTAGTGGTGAAGAGGGTGGAGATGTAGATGAGGAGGGACAGGTAGTATGTGGGGTTAGTGGTGAAGAGGGTGGAGTTGTAGATGAGGAGCAGCAGGTAGTATGTGGGGTTAGTGGTGAAGAGGGTGGAGATGTAGATGAGGAGGGACAGGTAGTATGTGGGATTAGTGGTGAAGAGGATGGAGTTGTAGATGAGGAGGGACAGGTAGTATGTGGGGTTAGTGGTGAAGAGGGTGGAGATGTAGATGAGGAAGGACAGGTAGTATGCGGGGTTAGTGGTGAAGAGGGTGGAGATGTAGATGAGGAGTGACAGGTAGTATGTGGGGTTAGTGGTGAAGAGGGTGGAGTTGTAGATGAGGAGGGACAGGTAGTATGTGGGGTTAGTGGTGAAGAGGGTGGAGTTGTAGATGAGGAGGGACAGGTAGTTTGTGGGGTTAGTGGTGAAGAGGGTGGAGTTGTAGATGAGGAGGGACAGGTAGTATGTGGGGTTAGTGGTGAAGAGGGTGGAGTTGTAGATGAGGAGGGACAGGTAGTATGTGGGGTTAGTGGGGAAGAGGGTGGAGTTGTAGATGAGGAGGGACAGGTAGTATGTGGGGTTAGTGGTGAAGAGGGTGGAGTTGTAGATGAGGAGCGACAGGTAGTATGTGGGGTTAGTGGTGAAGAGGGTGGAGATGGGGATGAGGAGAGACAGGTAGTATGTGGGGTTAGTGGTGAAGAGGGTGGAGATGTGGATGAGGAGTGACAGGTAGTATGTGGGGTTAGTGGTGAAGAGGGTGGAGATGGGGATGAGGAGCGGCAGGTAGTATGTGGGGTTAGTGGTGAAGAGGGTGGAGTTGTAGATGAGGAGGGACAGGTAGTATGTGGGGTTAGTGGGGAAGAGGGTGGAGTTGTAGATGAGGAGGGACAGGTAGTATGTGGGGTTAGTGGTGAAGAGGGTGGAGTTGTAGATGAGGAGGGACAGGTAGTATGTGGGGTTAGTGGTGAAGAGGGTGGAGATGTAGATGAGGAGGGACAGGTAGTATGTGGGGTTAGTGGTGAAGAGGGTGGAGTTGTAGATGAGGAGGGACAGGTAGTATGTGGGGTTAGTGGGGAAGAGGGTGGAGTTGTAAATGAGGAGGGACAGGTAGTATGTGGGGTTAGTGGTGAAGAGGGTGGAGTTGTAGATGAGGAGCGACAGGTAGTATGTGGGGTTAGTGGTGAAGAGGGTGGAGATGGGGATGAGGAGAGACAGGTAGTATGTGGGGTTAGTGGTGAAGAGGGTGGAGATGTGGATGAGGAGTGACAGGTAGTATGTGGGGTTAGTGGTGAAGAGGGTGGAGATGGGGATGAGGAGCGGCAGGTAGTATGTGGGGTTAGTGGTGAAGAGGGTGGAGATGTAGATGAGGAGGGACAGGTAGTGTGTGGGGTTAGTGATGAAGAGGGTGGAGATGTGGATGAGGAGTGACAGGTAGTATGTGGGGTTAGTGGTGAAGAGGGTGGAGCTGTAGATGAGGAGCGACAGGTAGTATGTGGGGTTAGTGGTGAAGAGGGTGGAGCTGTAGATGAGGAGTGGCAGGTAGTATGTGGGGTTAGTGGTGAAGAGGGTGGAGCTGTAGATGAGGAGGGACAGGTAGTATGTGGGGTTAGTGGTGAAGAGGGTGGAGATGTAGATGAGGAAGGACAGGTAGTATGTGGGGTTAGTGGTAAAGAGGGTGGAGCTGTAGATGAGGAGGGACAGGTAGTATGTGGGGTTAGTGGTGAAGAGGGTGGAGATGTAGATGAGGAGTGACAGGTAGTATGTGGGGTTAGTGGTGAAGAGGGTGGAGATGTAGATGAGGAGGGACAGGTAGTATGTGGGGTTAGTGGTGAAGAGGGTGGAGATGGGGATGAGGAGTGACAGGTACTATGCGGGGTTAGTGATGAAGAGGGTGGAGATGTGGATGAGGAGTGACAGGTAGTATGCGGGGTTAGTGGTGAAGAGGGTGGAGTTGTAGATGAGGAGGGACAGGTAGTATGTGGGGTTAGTGGTGAAGAGGGTGGAGTTGTAGATGTGGAGGGACAGGTAGTATGTGGGGTTAGTGATGAAGAGGGTGGAGATGTAGATGAGGAGGGACAGGTAGTATGTGGGGTTAGTTGTGAAGAGGGTGGAGATGTAGATGAGGAAGGACAGGTAGTATGTGGGGTTAGTGGTGAAAAGGGTGGAGATGTAGATGAGGAGGGACAGGTAGTATGTGGGGTTAGGGGTGAAGAGGGTGGAGTTGTAGATGAGGAGTGGCAGGTAGTATGTGGGGTTAGTGGTGAAGAGGGTGGAGATGTAGATGAGGCGCGACAGGTAGTATGTGGGGTTAGGGGTGAAGAGGGTGGAGTTGTAGATGAGGAGTGGCAGGTAGTATGCGGGGTTAGTGGTGAAGAGGGTGGAGCTGTAGATGAGGAGGGACAGGTA
The DNA here is from genome assembly GCA_037306005.1 of Rhinophrynus dorsalis. NCBI lineage: Eukaryota > Metazoa > Chordata > Amphibia > Anura > Rhinophrynidae > Rhinophrynus > Rhinophrynus dorsalis. The sequence goes on from CM074720.1 coordinate 571,266,321, forward strand.
GTATGTGGGGTTAGTGGTGAGGAGGGTGGAGCTGTAGATGAGGAGGGACAGGTAGTATGTGGGGTTAGGGGTGAAGAGGGTGGAGTTGTAGATGAGGAGTGGCAGGTAGTATGTGGGGTTAGGGGTGAAGAGGGTGGAGTTGTAGATGAGGAGTGGCAGGTAGTATGTGGGGTTAGTGGTGAAGAGGGTGGAGCTGTAGATGAGGAGGGACAGGTAGTATGTGGGGTTAGGGGTGAAGAGGGTGGAGTTGTAGATGAGGAGTGGCAGGTAGTATGCGGGGTTAGTGGTGAAGAGGGTGGAGCTGTAGATGAGGAGGGACAGGTAGTATGTGGGGTTAGTGGTGAGGAGGGTGGAGCTGTAGATGAGGAGGGACAGGTAGTATGTGGGGTTAGTGGTGAGGAGGGTGGAGATGGGGATGAGGAGGGATAGGTAGTGTGTGGGGTTAGTGGTGAAGAGGGTGGAGTTGTAGATGAGTGGCAGGTAGTATGTGGGGTTAGTGGTGAAGAGGGTGGAGTTGTAGATGAGGCGCGACAGGTAGTATGTGGGGTTAGGGGTGAAGAGGGTGGAGTTGTAGATGAGGAGTGGCAGGTAGTATGTGGGGTTAGTGGTGAAGAGGGTGGAGCTGTAGATGAGGAGGGACAGGTAGTATGTGGGGTTAGTGGTGAAGAGGCTGGAGATGGGGATGAGGAGCGGCAGGTAGTATGTGGGGTTAGTGGTGAAGAGGGTGGAGATGGGGATGAGGAGGGACAGGTAGTATGTGGGGTTAGTGGTGAAGAGGGTGGAGATGGGGATGAGGAGGGACAGGTAGTATGTGGGGTTAGTGGTGAAGAGGGTGCAGTTGTAGATGAGGAGAGACAGGTAGTATGTGGGGTTAGTGGTGAAGAGGGTGGAGATGTAGATGAGGAGCGACAGGTAGTATGTGGGGTTAGTGGTGAAGAGGGTGGAGTTGCAGATGAGGAGGGACAGGTAGTATGTGGGGTTAGTGGTGAAGAGGGTGGAGATGGGGATGAGGAGGGACAGGTAGTATGTGGGGTTAGTGATGAAGAGGGTGGAGATGGGGATGAGGAGGGACAGGTAGTATGTGGGGTTAGTGGTGAAGAGGGTGGAGATGGGGATGAGGAGGGACAGGTAGTATGTGGGGTTAGTGATGAAGAGGGTGGAGATGTAGATGAGGAGCGACAGGTAGTATGTGGGGTTAGTGGTGAAGAGGGTGGAGATGTAGATGAGGAGCGACAGGTAGTATGTGGGGTTAGTGGTGAAGAGGGTGGAGCTGTAGATGAGGAGGGACAGGTAGTATGTGGGGTTAATGGTGAAGAGGGTGGAGTTGTAGATGAGGAGCGACAGGTAGTATGTGGGGTTAATGGTGAAGAGGGTGGAGTTGTAGATGAGAAGCGACAGGTAGTATGTGGGGTTAATGGTGAAGAGGGTGGAGCTGTAGATGAGGAGTGACAGGTAGTATGTGGGGTTAGTGGTGAAGAGGGTGGAGTTGTAGATGAGGAGGGACAGGTAGTATGTGGGGTTAGTGGTGAAGATGGTGGAGATGGGGATGAGGAGGGACAGGTAGTATGTGGGGTTAGTGATGAAGAGGGTGGAGATGGGGATGAGGGGCGGCAGGTAGTATGTGGGGTTAGTGGGGAAGAGGGTGGAGATGGGGATGAGGAGGGACAGGTAATATGTGGGGTTAGTGGTGAAGAGGGTGGAGATGGGGATGAGGAGCGGCAGGTAGTATGTGGGGTTAGTGGTGAAGAGGGTGGAGATGGGGATGAGGAGGGACATGTAGTATGTGGGGTTAGTGATGAAGAGGGTGGAGATGGGGATGAGGGGCGGCAGGTAGTATGTGGGGTTAGTGGGGAAGAGGGTGGAGATGGGGATGAGGAGGGACAGGTAATATGTGGGGTTAGTGGTGAAGAGGGTGGAGATGTGGATGAGGAGGGACAGGTAGTATGTGGGGTTAGTGATGAAGAGGGTGGAGATGTAGATGAGGAGGGACAGGTAGTATGTGGGGTTAGTGGTGAGGAGGGTGGAGCTGTAGATGATGAAGGACAGGTAGTATGTGGGGTTAGTGGTGAAGAGGGTGGAGATGGGGATGAGGAGAGACAGGTAGTATGTGGGGTTAGTGGTGAAGAGGGTGGAGATGTAGATGAGGAGGGACAGGTAGTGTGTGGGGTTAGTGGTGAAGAGGGTGGAGATGGGGATGAGGAGGGACAGGTAATATGTGGGGTTAGTGGTGAAGAGGGTGGAGCTGTAGATGAGGAAGGACAGGTAGTATGTGGGGTTAGTGGTGAAGAGGGTGGAGATGGGGATGAGGAGAGACAGGTAGTATGTGGGGTTAGTGGTGAAGAGGGTGGAGATGTAGATGAGGAGGGACAGGTAGTGTGTGGGGTTAGTGGTGAAGAGGGTGGAGATGGGGATGAGGAGCGGCAGGTAGTATGTGGGGTTAGTGGTGAAGAGGGTGGAGATGTAGATGAGGAGGGACAGGTAGTATGTGGGGTTAGTGGTGAAGAGGGTGGAGATGTAGATGAGGAGGGACAGGTAGTATGTGGGGTTAGTGGTGAAGAGGGTGGAGTTGTAGATGAGGAGTGACAGGTAGTATGTGGGGTTAGTGGTGAAGAGGGTGGAGATGGGGATGAGGAGGGACAGGTAGTATGTGGGGTTAGTGATGAAGAGGGTGGAGATGGGGATGAGGAGGGACAGGTAGTATGTGGGGTTAGTGGTGAAGAGGGTGGAGATGGGGATGAGGAGGGACAGGTAGTATGTGGGGTTAGTGATGAAGAGGGTGGAGATGTAGATGAGGAGCGACAGGTAGTATGTGGGGTTAGTGGTGAAGAGGGTGGAGATGTAGATGAGGAGCGACAGGTAGTATGTGGGGTTAGTGGTGAAGAGGGTGGAGCTGTAGATGAGGAGGGACAGGTAGTATGTGGGGTTAATGGTGAAGAGGGTGGAGTTGTAGATGAGGAGCGACAGGTAGTATGTGGGGTTAATGGTGAAGAGGGTGGAGTTGTAGATGAGGAGCGACAGGTAGTATGTGGGGTTAATGGTGAAGAGGGTGGAGCTGTAGATGAGGAGTGACAGGTAGTATGTGGGGTTAGTGGTGAAGAGGGTGGAGTTGTAGATGAGGAGGGACAGGTAGTATGTGGGGTTAGTGGTGAAGATGGTGGAGATGGGGATGAGGAGGGACAGGTAGTATGTGGGGTTAGTGATGAAGAGGGTGGAGATGGGGATGAGGGGCGGCAGGTAGTATGTGGGGTTAGTGGGGAAGAGGGTGGAGATGGGGATGAGGAGGGACAGGTAATATGTGGGGTTAGTGGTGAAGAGGGTGGAGATGGGGATGAGGAGCGGCAGGTAGTATGTGGGGTTAGTGGTGAAGAGGGTGGAGATGGGGATGAGGAGGGACAGGTAGTATGTGGGGTTAGTGATGAAGAGGGTGGAGATGGGGATGAGGGGCGGCAGGTAGTATGTGGGGTTAGTGGGGAAGAGGGTGGAGATGGGGATGAGGAGGGACAGGTAATATGTGGGGTTAGTGGTGAAGAGGGTGGAGATGTGGATGAGGAGGGACAGGTAGTATGTGGGGTTAGTGATGAAGAGGGTGGAGATGTAGATGAGGAGGGACAGGTAGTATGTGGGGTTAGTGGTGAGGAGGGTGGAGCTGTAGATGAGGAAGGACAGGTAGTATGTGGGGTTAGTGGTGAAGAGGGTGGAGATGGGGATGAGGAGAGACAGGTAGTATGTGGGGTTAGTGGTGAAGAGGGTGGAGATGTAGATGAGGAGGGACAGGTAGTGTGTGGGGTTAGTGGTGAAGAGGGTGGAGATGGGGATGAGGAGGGACAGGTAATATGTGGGATTAGTGGTGAAGAGGGTGGAGCTGTAGATGAGGAAGGACAGGTAGTATGTGGGGTTAGTGGTGAAGAGGGTGGAGATGGGGATGAGGAGAGACAGGTAGTATGTGGGGTTAGTGGTGAAGAGGGTGGAGATGTAGATGAGGAGGGACAGGTAGTGTGTGGGGTTAGTGGTGAAGAGGGTGGAGATGGGGATGAGGAGCGGCAGGTAGTATGTGGGGTTAGTGGTGAAGAGGGTGGAGATGTAGATGAGGAGGGACAGGTAGTATGTGGGGTTAGTGGTGAAGAGGGTGGAGATGTAGATGAGGAGGGACAGGTAGTATGTGGGGTTAGTGGTGAAGAGGGTGGAGTTGTAGATGAGGAGTGACAGGTAGTATGTGGGGTTAGTGGTGAAGAGGGTGGAGATGGGGATGAGGAGGGACAGGTAATATGTGGGGTTAGTGGTGAAGAGGGTGGAGATGGGGATGAGGAGCGGCAGGTAGTATGTGGGGTTAGTGGTGAAGAGGGCGGAGATGGGGATGAGGAGCGACAGGTAGTATGTGGGGTTAGTGCTGAAGAGGCTGGAGATGGGGATGAGGAGCGGCAGGTAGTATGTGGGGTTAGTGGTGAAGAGGGTGGAGTTGTAGATGAGGAGTGACAGGTAGTATGTGGGGTTAGTGGTGAAGAGGGTGGAGATGGGGATGAGGAGGGACAGGTAATATGTGGGGTTAGTGGTGAAGAGGGTGGAGATGGGGATGAGGAGCGGCAGGTAGTATGTGGGGTTAGTGGCGAAGAGGGTGGAGATGTAGATGAGGAGGGACAGGTAGTATGTGGGGTTAGTGGTGAAGAGGGTGGAGCTGTAGATGAGGAGGGACAGGTAGTATGTGGGGTTAGTGGTGAAGAGGGTGGAGTTGTAGATGAGGAGGGACAGGTAGTATGTGGGGTTAGTGGTGAAGAGGGTGGAGATGTAGATGAGGAGGGACAGGTAGTATGCGGGGTTAGTGGTGAAGAGGGTGGAGCTGTAGATGAGGAGGGACAGGTAGTATGTGGGGTTAGTGGTGAGGAGGGTGGAGATGGGGATGAGGAGGGATAGGTAGTGTGTGGGGTTAGTGGTGAAGAGGGTGGAGATGTAGATGAGGCGCGACAGGTAGTATGTGGGGTTAGGGGTGAAGAGGGTGGAGTTGTAGATGAGGCGCGACAGGTAGTATGTGGGGTTAGGGGTGAAGAGGGTGGAGTTGTAGATGAGGAGTGGCAGGTAGTATGTGGGGTTAGTGGTGAAGAGGGTGGAGTTGTAGATGAGGAGCAGCAGGTAGTATGCGGGGTTAGTGGTGAAGAGGGTGGAGCTGTAGATGAGGAGGGACAGGTAGTATGTGGGGTTAGTGGTGAGGAGGGTGGAGCTGTAGATGAGGAGGGACAGGTAGTATGTGGGGTTAGTGGTGAGGAGGGTGGAGATGGGGATGAGGAGGGATAGGTAGTGTGTGGGGTTAGTGGTGAAGAGGGTGGAGTTGTAGATGAGTGGCAGGTAGTATGTGGGGTTAGTGGTGAAGAGGGTGGAGTTGTAGATGAGGAGTGACAGGTAGTATGTGGGGTTAGGGGTGAAGAGGGTGGAGTTGTAGATGAGGAGTGGCAGGTAGTATGTGGGGTTAGTGGTGAAGAGGGTGGAGCTGTAGATGAGGAGGGACAGGTAGTATGTGGGGTTAGTGGTGAAGAGGGTGCAGTTGTAGATGAGGAGAGACAGGTAGTATGTGGGGTTAGTGGTGAAGAGGCTGGAGATGGGGATGAGGGGCGGCAGGTAGTATGTGGGGTTAGTGGTGAAGAGGGTGGAGATGGGGATGAGGAGGGACAGGTAGTATGTGGGGATAGTGGTGAAGAGGGTGGAGATGGGGATGAGGAGGGACAGGTAGTATGTGGGGTTAGTGGGGAAGACGGTGCAGTTGTAGATGAGGAGAGACAGGTAGTATGTGGGGTTAGTGGTGAAGAGGGTGGAGATGTAGATGAGGAGCGACAGGTAGTATGTGGGGTTAGTGGTGAAGAGGGTGGAGATGTAGATGAGGAGCGACAGGTAGTATGTGGGGTTAGTGGTGAAGAGGGTGGAGTTGTAGATGAGGAGGGACAGGTAGTATGTGGGGTTAGTGGTGAAGAGGGTGGAGTTGTAGATGAGGAGCGGCAGGTAGTTTGTGGGGTTAGTGGTGAAGTGGGTGGAGTTGTAGATGAGGAGGGACAGGTAGTATGTGGGGTTAGTGGTGAAGATTGTGGAGCTGTAGATGAGGAGGGACAGGTAGTATGTGGGGTTAGTGGGGAAGAGGGCGGAGATGGAGATGAGGAGCGGCAGGTAGTATGTGGGGAAGAGCGCGGAGATGAGGATGAGGAGCGGCAGGTAGTAATTGGGTGGTTGGGGAAGACAGAGAAGAGTTGGGGAAGAGGAGCGCAGTGATATGTCCTGGGTAGAAATGAATTAGTCTGCAGTGATGTGTCCTGGGTAGAAATGAATCAGTCTGTAGTGATATGTCCTGGGTAGAAATGAATTAGTCTGCAGTGAGATGTCCTGGGTAGAAATGAATTAGTCTGCAGTGAGATGTCCTGGGTAGAAATGAATTAGTCTGCAGTGAGTTGTCCTGGGTAGAAATGAATTAGTCTGCAGTGATATGTCCTGGGTAGAAATGAATTAGTCTGCAGTGATATGTCCTGGGTAGAAATGAATTAGTCTGCAGTGATACGTCCTGGGTAGAAATGAATTAGTCTGCAGTGAAATGTCCTGGGTAGAAATGAATTAGTCCCCAGTGATGTGTCCTGGGTAGAAATGAATTAGTCCGCAGTGATGTGTCCTGGGTAGAAATGAGTTAGTCTGCAGTGAGATGTCCTGGGTAGAAATGAATTAGTCTGCAGTGATATGTCCTGGGTAGAAATGAATTAGTCTGCAGTGATATGTCCTGGGTAGAAATGAATTAGTCCCCAGTGATATGTCCTGGGTAGAATGAATTAGTCCGCAGCAATATGTACTGGGTAGAAATTATTTAGTCCCCAGTGATATGTCCTGGTTAGAAATGAATTAGTCCGCAGTGAGATATCCTGGGTAGAAATGAATTAGTCTGCAGTGATATGTCCTGGGTAGAAATGAATTATTCCCCGGTGATATGTCCTGGGTAGAAATGAATTAGTCCCCAGTGAGATTTCCTGGGTAGAAATGAATTAGTCTGCAGTGATATGTCCTGGGTAGAAATGAATTAGTCTGCAGTGATACGTCCTGGGTAGAAATGAATTAGTCTGCAGTGAGATGTCCTGGGTAGAAATGAATTAGTCTGCAGTGATATGTCCTGGGTAGAAATGAATTAGTCTGCAGTGATATGTCCTGGGTAGAAATGAATTAGTCTGCAGTGATACGTCCTGGGTAGAAATGAATTAGTCTGCAGTGAGATGTCCTGGGTAGAAATGAATTAGTCCCCAGTGATGTGTCCTGGGTAGAAATGAATTAGTCCGCAGTGATGTGTCCTGGGTAGAAATGAATTAGTCTGCAGTGAGATGTCCTGGGTAGAAATGAATTAGTCTGCAGTGATATGTCCTGGGTAGAAATGAATTAGTCCGCAGTGATGTGTCCTGGGTAGAAATGAATTAGTCCCCAGTGATATGTCCTGGGTAGAATGAATTAGTCCGCAGCGATATGTACTGGGTAGAAATGATTTAGTCCCCAGTGATATGTCCTGGTTAGAAATGAATTAGTCCGCAGTGAGATATCCTGGGTAGAAATGAATTAGTCTGCAGTGATATGTCCTGGGTAGAAATGAATTATTCCCCGGTGATATGTCCTGGGTAGAAATGAATTAGTCCCCAGTGAGATGTCATGGGTAGAAATGAATTAGTGCCCAGTGATATGTCCTGGGTAGAAATGAATTAGTCTGCAGTGATATGTCCTGGGTAGAAATGAATTAGTCCCCAGTGAGATGTCTTGGGTTGAAATGAATTAGTCTGCTGTGATATGTGCTGGGTAGAAATGAATTAGTCTGCAGTGAGATGTCCTGGGTAGAAATGAATTAGTCCCAAGTGATATGTCCTGGAAGAAATGAATTAGTCTGCAGTGATATGTCCTGGGTAGAAAATAATTAGTTCCCAGTGATATGTCCTGTGTAGAAATGAATTAGTCCCCAGTGATATGTCCTGGGTAGAAATGAATTAGTCTGCAGTGAGATGTCCTGGGTAGAAATGAATTAGTCTGCAGTGATATGTCCTGGGTAGAAATGAATTAGTCTGCAGTGAGATGTCCTGGGTAGAAATGAATTAGTCTGCAGTGATATGTCCTGGGTAGAAATGAATTAGTCTGCAGTGAGATGTCCTGGGAAGAAATGAATTAGTCCGCAGTGAGATGTCCTGGGTAGAAATGAATTAGTCCCCAGTCATATGTCCTGGGTAGAAATGAATTAGTCCGCAGTGATATGTCCTGGGTAGAAATGATTTAGTCCCCAGTGATATGTCCTGGGTAGAAATGAGTTAGTCTGCAGTGATATGTCCTGGGTAGAAATGAATTAGTCCCCAGTGATATGTCCTGGGTAGAAATGAATTAGTCCCCAGTGATATGTCCTGGGTAGAAATGAATTAGTCTGCAGTGAGATGTCCTGGGTAGAAATGAATTAGTCTGCAGTGATATGTCCTGGGTAGGAATGAATTAGTCCCCAGTGAGATGTCCTGGGTAGAAATGAATTAGTCCGCAGTGATATGTCCTGGGAAGAAATGAATTAGTCTGCAGTGATATGTCCTGGGTAGAAATGAATTAGTCTGCAGTGAGATGTCCTGGGTAGAAATGAATTAGTCTGCAGTGAGATGTCCTGGGTAGAAATGAATTAGTCCCCAGTCATATGTCCTGGGTAGAAATGAATTAGTCCGCAGTGATATGTCCTGGGTAGAAATGATTTAGTCCCCAGTGATATGTCCTGGGTAGAAATGAGTTAGTCTGCAGTGATATGTCCTGGGTAGAAATGAATTAGTCCCCAGTGATATGTCCTAGGTAGAAATGAATTAGTCTGCAGTGAGATGTCCTGGGTAGAAATGAATTAGTCTGCAGTGATATGTCCTGGGTAGGAATGAATTAGTCCGCAGTGATATGTCCTGGGTAGAAATAAATTAGTCCCCAGTGATATGTCCTGGGTAGAAATGAATTAGTCCCCAGTCATATGTCCTGGGTAGAAATGATTTAGTCCCCAGTGAGATGTCCTGGGTAGAAATGAATTAGTCCGCAGTGATATGTCCTGGGTAGAAATGAATTTGTCCGCAGTGATATGTCCTGGGTAGAAATGATTTAGTCCCAAGTGATGTGTCCTGGGTAGAAATGAATTAGTCTGCAGTGAGATATCCTAGGTAGAAATGAATTAGTCCCCAGTGATATGTCCTGGGTAGAAATGAATTACTCCCCAGTGATATGTCCTGGGTAGAAATGAATTTGTCCGCAGTGACATGTCCTGGGTAGAAATGAATTAGTCTGCAGTGATATGTTCTGGGTAGAAATGAATTAGTCTGCAGTGAGATGTTCTGGGTAGAAATGAATTAGTCTGCAGTGATATGTCCTGGGTAGAAATGAATTAGTCCGCAGTGATACGTCCTGGGTAGAAATGAATTAGTCCCCAGTGATATGTCCTGGGTAGAAATGAATTAGTCTGCAGTGATATGTCCTGGGTAGAAATGAATTAGTCTGCAGTGAGATGTCCTTGGTAGAAACGAATTAGTCCGCAGTGAGATGTCCTGGGTAGAAATGAATTAGTCTGCAGTGAGATGTCCTGGGTAGAAATGAATTAGTCTGCAGTGATATGTCCTGTGTAGAAATGAATTAGTCCCCAGTGATATGTCCTGGGTAGAATTGAATTAGTCCCCAGTGATATGTCCTGGGTAGAAATGAATTAGTCCCCAGTGTTATGTCCTGGGTAGAAATGAATTAGTCTGCAGTGAGATGTCCTGGGTAGAAATGAATTAGTCTGCAGTGATATGTCCTGGGTAGAAATGAATTAGTCCCCAGTGATATGTCCTGGGTAGAAATGAATTAGTCCCCAGTGATATGTCCTGGGTAGAAATGAATTAGTCTGCAGTGATATGTCCTGGGTAGAAATGAATTAGTCCGCAGCGATATGTCCTGGGTAGAAATGAATTAGTCCCCAGTGATATGTCCTGGGTAGAAATGAATTAGTCCCCAGTGTTATGTCCTGGGTAGAAATGAATTAGTCCCCAGTGATATGTCCTGGGTAGAAATGAATTAGTCCCCAGTGATATGTCCTGTGTAGAAATGAATTAGTCCACAGTGATATGTCCTGGGTAGAAATGAATTAGTTCACAGTGATATGTCCTGGGTAGAAATGAACTAGTCCCCAGTGATATGTCCTGGGTAGAAATGAACTAGTCCCCAGTGATATGTCCTGGGTAGAAATGAATTAGTCCCCAGTGATATGTCCTAGGTAGAAATGAATTAGTCTGCAGTGATATGTCCTGGGTAGAAATGAATTAGTCCCCAGTGATGTGTCCTGGGTAGAAATGAATTAGTCTGCAGTGATATGTCCTGGGTAGAAATTAATTAGTCCCCAGTGATGTGTCCTGGGTAGAAATGAATTAGTCTGCAGTGATATGTCCTGGGTAGAAATGAATTAGTCCCCAGTGATATGTCCTGGGTAGAAATGAATTAATTCTCCGTGTTATGTCCTGGGTAGAAATGAATTAATTCTCCGTGTTATGTCCTGGGTAGAAATGAATTAGTCTGCAGTGATATGTCCTGGGTAGAAATGAATTATTGTGTTGGAATCCTGATGTTTTCCTACTTCTTCACATCCTGGAAATATCAGTCATCTGTTTGAAATCAAAATAATCTAAAAAGTAAAAGTCATTTTTTTTTATTTTTCCATCTCGTTTTCTTTTCATCACCCGACGGGAAAAGGAGCAAAGTGACAGAATTGGACTCTTACACAATCCTGATTTGGGGGGGGTAATTTTTAATGAGCATAAAAGAGGGGTGTCGTCCTTTACTAAGATTTAGGGTTACGGTTCTGATCATCTGCAGAGAGATTTAAAGATGATCTGTGAGGTGAATGTATCTCCAGTCCAGTTCATTACACAGCCCCATCAGGTAACATACAGGGACAGTAGGGAGGGGGAGGGCAGCCATTTAGAAACGATCCATCTGGAATCAACTTCTCCAAATTCCCAATGAGTAATATGTCCTATTTTATTCTGTGAATACTAGAGAGGTCTCCAGCACATTGCAAAGCGATGTAGAAGTGTCTAGCACTCATGGGGTTAAAAGCTCCATTTAAATTAATGGGAGTGTGTATTAGCTGCCTAGGGGGCAGTTGCTCTGTGCTCCCAGTGAGGGGTGCGCTACGTGTCCTGGTATAACGCCCAGGCAGTCAAAGGGTTAATACTTGTAACTGATGGATTGCCATTTTACGTATCAGATAGTGCACCATTTAACCCTATACTGACCAAAGCTTCCTTGTGCCACCCACAGAACCAGGTTGGCAGTGACCAGTCCAGTGGCCCCTCCAGTTTATTCCTGATGACTCAGACTGAATGTCCCCGCTGCGCCCCTTTCTCCTGGGAGGGGTCCTGAGTGGGGCTTCATCTAGCAGATTGAGGGCCTTTCAGAAGCCAACGACATCAGTGTTAGATGGGAGAGTTCTGGTGGGAGGAACTTGGCAGATGAAGAGGGAATTTCAACTCTAATGTAGGAAACATCTGGATCTATCTATTTATATCTGACTTTCCTCTCTGTCCTAATTACACCTCATCCGCCAAACCCCTACAAACCAGAATAAATCTCACTGACCAACTGACTTTCCTCTCTGTCCTAATTACACCTCATCCACCAAACCCCTACAAACCAGAATAAATCTCACTGACCAACTGACTTTCCTCTCAGGCCTAATTACACCTCATCCACCAAACCCCTACAAACCAGAATAAATCTCACTGACCAACTGACTTTCCTCTCAGGCCTAATTACACCTCATCCGCCAAACCCCTACAAACCAGAATAAATCTCACTGACCAACTGACTTTCCTCTCAGGCCTAATTACACCTCATCCACCAAACCCCTACAAACCAGAATAAATCTCACTGACCAACTGACTTTCCTCTCAGGCCTAATTACACCTCATCCACCAAACCCCTACAAACCAGAATAAATCTCACTGACCAACTGACTTTCCTCTCAGGCCTAATTACACCTCATCCACCAAACCCCTACAAACCAGAATAAATCTCACTGACCAACTGACGTTCCTCTCTGTCCTAATTACACCTCATCCACAAAACCCCTACAAACCAGAATAAATCTCACTGACCAACTGACTTTCCTCTCTGTCCTAATTACACCTCATCCACCAAACCCCTACAAACCAGAATAAATCTCACTGACCAACTGACTTTCCTCTCAGGCCTAATTACACCTCATCCACCAAACCCCTACAAACCAGAATAAATCTCACTGACCAACTGACTTTCCTCTCAGGCCTAATTACACTTCATCCACCAAGCCCCTACAAACCATAATAAATATTACTGACCAACTGACTTTCCTCTCAGGCCTAATTACACCTCATCCACCAAACCCCTACAAACCAGAATAAATATCACTGACCAACTGACTTTCCTCTCAGGCCTAATTACACCTCATCCACCAAACCCCTACAAACCAGAATAAATCTCACTGACCAACTGACTTTCCTCTCAGGCCTAAATACACCTCATCCGCCAAACCCCTACAAACCAGAATAAATCTCACTGACCAACTGACTTTCCTCTCAGGCCTAAATACACCTCATCCGCCAAACCCCTACAAACCAGAATAAATCTCACTGACCAACTGACTTTCCTCTCAGGCCTAATTACACCTCATCCACCAAACCCCAACAAACCAGAATAAATCTCACTGACCAACTGACTTTCCTCTCAGACCTAATTACACCTCATCTACCAAACCCCTACAAACCAGAATAAATCTCACTGACCAACTGACTTTCCTCTCTGGCCTAATTACACCTCATCCACCAAACCCCTACAAACCAGAATAAATCTCACTGACCAACTGACTTTCCTCTCAGGCCTAAATACACCTCATCCGCCAAACCCCTACAAACCAGAATAAATCTCACTGACCAACTGACTTTCCTCTCAGGCCTAATTACACCTCATCCGCCAAACCCCTACAAACCAGAATAAATCTCACTGACCAACTGACTTTCCTCTCAGGCCTAATTACACCTCATCCGCCAAACCCCTACAAACCAGAATAAATCTCACTGACCAACTGACTTTCCTCTCAGGCCTAAATACACCTCATCCGCCAAACCCCTACAAACCAGAATAAATCTCACTGACCAACTGACTTTCCTCTCAGGCCTAATTACACCTCATCCGCCAAACCCCTACAAACCAGAATAAATCTCACTGACCAACTGACTTTCCTCTCTGGACTAATTACACCTCATCCACCAAACCCCTACAAACCAGAATAAATCTCACTGACCAACTGACTTTCCTCTCAGGCCTAATTACACCTCATCCGCCAAACCCCTACAAACCAGAATAAATCTCACTGACCAACTGACTTTCCTCTCTGGACTAATTACACCTCATCCACCAAACCCCTACAAACCAGAATAAATCTCACTGACCAACTGACTTTCCTCTCAGGCCTAATTACACCTCATCCACCAAACCCCTACAAACCAGAATAAATCTCACTGACCGACTGACTTTCCTCTCAGGCCTAATTACACCTCATCCACCAAAACCCCTACAAACCAGAATAAATCTCACTGACCAACTGACTTTCCTCTCAGGCCTAATTACACCTCATCCGCCAAACCCCTACAAACCAGAATAAATCTCACTGACCAACTGACTTTCCTCTCAGGCCTAATTACACCTCATCCACCAAACCCCTACAAACCAGAATAAATCTCACTGACCAACTGACTTTCCTCTCAGGCCTAATTACACCTCATCCACCAAACCCCTACAAACCAGAATAAATCTCACTGACCAACTGACTTTCCTCTCTGGCCTAATTACACCTCATCCACCAAACCCCTACAAACCAGAATAAATCTCACTGACCAACTGACTTTCCTCTCAGGCCTAATTACACCTCATCCACCAAACCCCTACAAACCAGAATAAATCTCACTGACCAACAGACATTCCTCTCAGGCCTAATTACACTTCATCCACCAAACCCCTACAAACCAGAATAAATCTCACTGACCAACTGACATTCCTCTATGGCCTAATTACACTTCATCCACCAAACCCCTACAAACCAGAATAAATCTCACTGACCAACTGACTTTCCTCTCTGGCCTAATTACACCTCATCCACCAAACCCCTACAAACCAGAATAAATCTCACTGACCAACTGACTTTCCTCTCTGGCCTAATTACACCTCATCCACCAAACCCCTACAAACCAGAATAAATCTCACTGACCAACTGACTTTCCTCTCAGGCCTAATTACACCTCATCCACCAAACACCTACAAACCAGAATAAATCTCACTGACCAACTGACGTTCCTCTCAGGCCTAATTACACCTCATCCACCAAACCCCTACAAACCAGAATAAATATCACTGACCAACTGACTTTCCTCTCAGGCCTAATTACACCTCATCCACCAAACCCCTACAAACCAGAATAAATCTCACTGACCAACTGACTTTCCTCTCTGGCCTAAATACACCTCATCCACAAACCCCTACAAACCAGAATAAATCTCACTGACCAACTGACTTTCATCTCAGGCCTAATTACACCTCATCCACCAAACCCCTACAAACCAGAATAAATCTCACTGACCAACTGACTTTCCTCTCAGGACTAATTACACCTCATCCACCAAACCCCTACAAACCAGAATAAATCTCACTGACCAACTGACTTTCCTCTCTGGCCTAATTACACCTCATCCACCAAACCCCTACAAACCAGAATAAATCTTACTGACCAACTGACTTTCCTCTCAGGCCTAATTACACCTCATCCACCAAACCCCTACAAACCAGAATAAATCTCACTGACCAACTGACTTTCCTCTCAGGCCTAATTACACTTCATCCACCAAACCCCTACAAACCAGAATAAATCTCACTGACCAACTGACTTTCCTCTCTGGCCTAATTACACCTCATCCACCAAACCCCTACAAACCAGAATAAATCTCACTGACCAACTGACTTTCCTCTCTGGCCTAATTACACCTCATCCGCCAAACCCCTACAAACCAGAATAAATCTCACTGACTAACTGACATTCCTCTCTGGCCTAATTACACCTCATCCACCAAACCCCTACAAACCAGAATAAATCTCACTGACCAACTGACTTTCCTCTCTGGCCTAATTACACCTCATCCGCCAAACCCCTACAAACCAGAATAAATATCACTGACCAACTGACTTTCCTCTCAGGCCTAATTACACCTCATCCGCCAAAACCCTACAAACCAGAATAAATCTCACTGACCAACTGACTTTCCTCTCTGGCCTAATTACACCTCATCCGCCAAACCCCTACAAACCAGAATAAATCTCACTGACCAACTGACTTTCCTCTCTGGCCTAATTACACCTCATCCACCAAAACCCTACAAACCAGAATAAATCTCACTGACCAACTGACTTTCCTCTCAGGACTAATTACACCTCATCCACAAAACCCCTACAAACCAGAATAAATCTCACTGACCAACTGACGTTCCTCTCAGGCCTAATTACACCTCATCCGCCAAACCCCTACAAACCAGAATAAATCTCACTGACCAACTGACTTTCCTCTCAGGCCTAATTACCCCTCATCCACCAAACCCCTACAAACCAGAATAAATATCACTGACCAACTGACTTTCCTCTCAGGCCTAATTACACCTCATCCACGAAACCCCTACAAACCAGAATAAATCTCACTGACCAACTGACTTTCCTCTCAGGCCTAATTACACCTCATCCACCAAACCCCTACAAACCAGAATAAATCTCACTGACCAACTGACTTTCCTCTCTGGCCTAATTACACCTCATCCGCCAAACCCCTACAAACCAGAATAAATCTCACTGACCAACTGACGTTCCTCTCAGGCCTAATTACACCTCATCCACCAAACCCCTACAAACCAGAATAAATCTCACTGACCAACTGACTTTCCTTTCAGGCCTAATTACACCTCATCCACCAAACCCCTACAAACCAGAATAAATCTCACTGACCAACTGACTTTCCTCTCTGGCCTAATTACACCTCATCCGCCAAACCCCTACAAACCAGAATAAATCTCACTGACCAACTGACTTTCCTCTCAGGCCTAATTACACCTCATCCACCAAACCCCTACAAACCAGAATAAATCTCACTGACCAACTGACTTTCCTCTCAGGCCTAATTACACCTCATCCACCAAACCCCTACAAACCAGAATAAATCTCACTGACCAACTGACGTTCCTCTCAGGCCTAATTATACCTCATCCACCAAAACCCTACAAACCAGAATAAATCTCACTGACCAACTGACGTTCCTCTCAGACCTAATTACACCTCATCCGCCAAACCCCTACAAACCAGAATAAATCTCACTGACCAGCTGACGTTCCTCTCAGGCCTAATTACACCTCATCCACCAAAACCCTACAAACCAGAATAAATCTCACTGACCAACTGACTTTCCTCTCAGGCCTAATTACACCTCATCCACCAAAACCCTACAAACCAGAATAAATCTCACTGACCAACTGACGTTCCTCTCAGGCCTAATTACACCTCATCCACCAAAACCCTACAAACCAGAATAAATCTCACTGACCAACTGACGTTCCTCTCAGACCTAATTACACCTCATCCGCCAAACCCCTACAAACCAGAATAAATCTCACTGACCAACTGACTTTCCTCTCAGGCCTAATTACACCTCATCCGCCAAACCCCTACAAACCAGAATAAATCTCACTGACCAACTGACTTTCCTCTCAGGCCTAATTACACCTCATCCACCAAAACCCTACAAACCAGAATAAATCTCACTGACCAACTGACGTTCCTCTCAGGCCTAATTACACCTCATCCACCAAAACCCTACAAACCAGAATAAATCTCACTGACCAACTGACGTTCCTCTCAGACCTAATTACACCTCATCCGCCAAACCCCTACAAACCAGAATAAATCTCACTGACCAACTGACGTTCCTCTCTGGCCTAATTACACCTCATCCGCCAAACCCCTACAAACCATAATAAATATTACTGACCAACTGACTTTCCTCTCAGGCCTAATTACACCTCATCCACCAAACCCCTACAAACCAGAATAAATCTCACTGACCAACTGACGTTCCTCTCAGGCCTAATTACACCTCATCCGCCAAACCCCTACAAACCAGAATAAATATCACTGACCAACTGACTTTCCTCTCAGGCCTAATTACACCTCATCCACCAAACCCCTACAAACCAGAATAAATCTCACTGACCAACTGACTTTCCTCTCAGGCCTAAATACACCTCATCCACCAAACCCCTACAAACCAGAATAAATCTCACTGACCAACTGACGTTCCTCTCTGGCCTAATTACACCTCATCCACCAAACCCCTACAAACCAGAATAAATCTCACTGACCAACTGACGTTCCTCTCAGGCCTAATTACACCTCATCCACCAAACCTCTACAAACCAAAATAAATATCACTGACCAACTGACTTTCCTCTCAGGCCTAATTACACCTCATCCACCAAACCCCTACAAACCAGAATAAATCTCACTGACCAACTGACTTTCCTCTCAGGCCTAAATACACCTCATCCACCAAACCCCTACAAACCAGAATAAATCTCACTGACCAACTGACGTTCCTCTCAGGCCTAATTACACCTCATCCACCAAACCCCTACAAACCAGAATAAATCTCACTGACCAACTGACGTTCCTCTCTGGCCTAATTACACCTCATCCACCAAACCCCTACAAACCAGAATAAATCTCACTGACCAACTGACGTTCCTCTCAGGCCTAATTACACCTCATCCACCAAAACCCTACAAACCAGAATAAATCTGACTGACCAACTGACTTTCCTCTCAGGCCTAAATACACCTCATCCGCCAAACCCCTACAAACCAGAATAAATATCACTGACCAACTGACTTTCCTCTCAGACCTAAATACACCTCATCCTCCAAACCCCTACAAACCAGAATAAATATCACTGACCAACTGACTTTCCTCTCAGGCCTAATTACACCTCATCCACCAAACCCCTACAAACCAGAATAAATCTCACTGACCAACTGACTTTCCTCTCTGGCCTAATTACACCTCATCCGCCAAACCCCTACAAACCAGAATAAATCTCACTGACCAACTGACTTTCCTCTCAGGCCTAATTACACCTCATCCACCAAACCCCTACAAACCAGAATAAATCTCACTGACCAACTGACTTTCCTCTCAGGCCTAATTACACCTCATCCATCAAACCCCTACAAACCAGAATAAATCTCACTGACCAACTGACGTTCCTCTCAGGCCTAATTATACCTCATCCACCAAAACCCTACAAACCAGAATAAATCTCACTGACCAACTGACGTTCCTCTCAGACCTAATTACACCTCATCCGCCAAACCCCTACAAACCAGAATAAATCTCACTGACCAGCTGACGTTCCTCTCAGGCCTAATTACACCTCATCCACCAAAACCCTACAAACCAGAATAAATCTCACTGACCAACTGACTTTCCTCTCAGGCCTAATTACACCTCATCCACCAAAACCCTACAAACCAGAATAAATCTCACTGACCAACTGACGTTCCTCTCAGGCCTAATTACACCTCATCCACCAAAACCCTACAAACCAGAATAAATCTCACTGACCAACTGACGTTCCTCTCAGACCTAATTACACCTCATCCGCCAAACCCCTACAAACCAGAATAAATCTCACTGACCAACTGACTTTCCTCTCAGGCCTAATTACACCTCATCCGCCAAACCCCTACAAACCAGAATAAATCTCACTGACCAACTGACTTTCCTCTCAGGCCTAATTACACCTCATCCACCAAAACCCTACAAACCAGAATAAATCTCACTGACCAACTGACGTTCCTCTCAGGCCTAATTACACCTCATCCACCAAAACCCTACAAACCAGAATAAATCTCACTGACCAACTGACGTTCCTCTCAGACCTAATTACACCTCATCCGCCAAACCCCTACAAACCAGAATAAATCTCACTGACCAACTGACGTTCCTCTCTGGCCTAATTACACCTCATCCGCCAAACCCCTACAAACCATAATAAATATTACTGACCAACTGACTTTCCTCTCAGGCCTAATTACACCTCATCCACCAAACCCCTACAAACCAGAATAAATCTCACTGACCAACTGACGTTCCTCTCAGGCCTAATTACACCTCATCCGCCAAACCCCTACAAACCAGAATAAATATCACTGACCAACTGACTTTCCTCTCAGGCCTAATTACACCTCATCCACCAAACCCCTACAAACCAGAATAAATCTCACTGACCAACTGACTTTCCTCTCAGGCCTAAATACACCTCATCCACCAAACCCCTACAAACCAGAATAAATCTCACTGACCAACTGACGTTCCTCTCTGGCCTAATTACACCTCATCCACCAAACCCCTACAAACCAGAATAAATCTCACTGACCAACTGACGTTCCTCTCAGGCCTAATTACACCTCATCCACCAAACCCCTACAAACCAAAATAAATATCACTGACCAACTGACTTTCCTCTCAGGCCTAATTACACCTCATCCACCAAACCCCTACAAACCAGAATAAATCTCACTGACCAACTGACTTTCCTCTCAGGCCTAAATACACCTCATCCACCAAACCCCTACAAACCAGAATAAATCTCACTGACCAACTGACGTTCCTCTCAGGCCTAATTACACCTCATCCACCAAACCCCTACAAACCAGAATAAATCTCACTGACCAACTGACGTTCCTCTCTGGCCTAATTACACCTCATCCACCAAACCCCTACAAACCAGAATAAATCTCACTGACCAACTGACGTTCCTCTCAGGCCTAATTACACCTCATCCACCAAAACCCTACAAACCAGAATAAATCTCACTGACCAACTGACTTTCCTCTCAGGCCTAAATACACCTCATCCGCCAAACCCCTACAAACCAGAATAAATATCACTGACCAACTGACTTTCCTCTCAGACCTAAATACACCTCATCCTCCAAACCCCTACAAACCAGAATAAATATCACTGACCAACTGACTTTCCTCTCAGGCCTAAATACACCTCATCCTCCAAACCCCTACAAACCAGAATAAATCTCACTGACCAACTGACGTTCCTCTCAGGCCTAAATACACCTCATCCACCAAACCCCTACAAACCAGAATAAATATCACTGACCAACTGACTTTCCTCTCAGGCCTAAATACACCTCATCCTCCAAACCCCTACAAACCAGAATAAATCTCACTGACCAACTGACGTTCCTCTCAGGCCTAAATACACCTCATCCGCCAAACCCCTACAAACCAGAATAAATATCACTGACCAACTGACGTTCCTCTCAGGCCTAATTACACCTCATCCACCAAACCCCTACAAACCAGAATAAATATCACTGACCAACTGACTTTCCTCTCAGGCCTAAATACACCTCATCCACCAAACCCCTACAAACCAGAATAAATCTCACTGACCAACTGACTTTCCTCTCAGGCCTAGTTACACCTCATCCACCAAACCCCTACAAACCAGAATAAATATCACTGACCAAATGACTTTCCTCTCAGACCTAAATACACCTCATCCACCAAACCCCTACAAACCAGAATAAATCTCACTGACCAACTGACTTTCCTCTCAGGACTAAATACACCTCATCCACCAAACCCCTACAAACCAGAATAAATATTACTGACCAACTGACGTTCCTCTCAGGCCTAATTACACCTCATCCACCAAACCCCTACAAACCAGAATAAATCTCACTGACCAACTGACTTTCCTCTCTGGCCTAATTACACCTCATCCACCAAACCCCTACAAACCAGAATAAATCTCACTGACCAACTGACTTTCCTCTCAGACCTAATTACACCTCATCCGCCAAACCCCTACAAACTAGAATAAATCTCACTTACCAACTGACTTTCCTCTCTGGCCTAATTACACCTCATCCGCCAAACCCCTACAAACCAGAATAAATCTCACTGACCAACTGACTTTCCTCTCAGGCCTAATTACACCTCATCCACCAAACCCCTACAAACCAGAATAAATCTCACTGACCAACTGACTTTCCTCTCAGGCCTAATTACACCTCATCCACCAAACCCCTACAAACCAGAATAAATCTCACTGACCAACTGACTTTCCTCTCAGGCCTAATTACACCTCATCCACCAAACCCCTACAAACCAGAATAAATCTCACTGACCAACTGACTTTCCTCTCAGACCTAATTACACCTCATCCGCCAAACCCCTACAAACTAGAATAAATCTCACTGACCAACTGACGTTCCTCTCTGGCCTAATTACACCTCATCCACCAAACCCCTACAAACCAGAATAAATATCACTGACCAACTGACGTTCCTCTCAGGCCTAATTACACCTCATCCGCCAAACCCCTACAAACCAGAATAAATATTACTGACCAACTGATGTTCCTCTCAGGCCTAATTACACCTCATCCGCCAAACCCCTACAAACCAGAATAAATATCACTGACCAACTGACGTTCCTCTCTGGCCTAATTACACCTCATCCGCCAAACCCCTACAAACCAGAATAAATATCACTGACCAACTGACTTTCCTCTCAGGCCTAAATACACCTCATCCGCCAAACCCCTACAAACCAGAATAAATCTCACTGACCAACTGACTTTCCTCTCAGGCCTAATTACACCTCATCCACCAAAACCCTACAAACCAGAATAAATCTCACTGACCAACTGACTTTCCTCTCAGGCCTAATTACACCTCATCCACCAAACCCCTACAAACCAGAATAAATATTACTGACCAACTGACTTTCCTCTCTGGCCTAATTACACCTCATCCGCCAAACCCCTACAAACCAGAATAAATATTACTGACCAACTGACTTTCCTCTCTGGCCTAATTACACCTCATCCGCCAAACCCCTACAAACCAGAATAAATCTCACTGACCAACTGACTTTCCTCTCAGGCCTAATTACACCTCATCCGCCAAACCCCTACAAACCAGAATAAATCTCACTGACCAACTGACTTTCCTATCAGGCCTAATTAC
The DNA here is from genome assembly GCA_037306005.1 of Rhinophrynus dorsalis. NCBI lineage: Eukaryota > Metazoa > Chordata > Amphibia > Anura > Rhinophrynidae > Rhinophrynus > Rhinophrynus dorsalis. The sequence goes on from CM074720.1 coordinate 571,288,465, forward strand.
ACCTCATCCACCAAACCCCTACAAACCAGAATAAATCTCACTGACCAACTGACTTTCCTCTCAGGCCTAATTACACCTCATCCACCAAACCCCTACAAACCAGAATAAATATTACTGACCAACTGACTTTCCTCTCAGGCCTAATTACACCTCATCCACCAAACCCCTACAAACCAGAATAAATCTCACTGACCAACTGACGTTCCTCTCAGGCCTAATTACACCTCATCCACCAAACCACTACAAACCAGAATAAATCTCACTGACCAACTGACTTTCCTCTCAGGCCTAATTACACCTCATCCACCAAAACCCTACAAACCAGAATAAATCTCACTGACCAACTGACTTTCCTCTCAGGCCTAATTACACCTCATCCACCAAACCCCTACAAACCAGAATAAATCTCACTGACCAACTGACGTTCCTCTCAGGCCTAATTACACCTCATCCACCAAAACCCTACAAACCAGAATAAATCTCACTGACCAACTGACGTTCCTCTCAGACCTAATTACACCTCATCCGCCAAACCCCTACAAACCAGAATAAATCTCACTGACCAACTGACGTTCCTCTCAGGCCTAATTACACCTCATCCACCAAAACCCTACAAACCAGAATAAATCTCACTGACCAACTGACTTTCCTCTCAGGCCTAATTACACCTCATCCACCAAAACCCTACAAACCAGAATAAATCTCACTGACCAACTGACGTTCCTCTCAGGCCTAATTACACCTCATCCACCAAAACCCTACAAACCAGAATAAATCTCACTGACCAACTGACGTTCCTCTCAGACCTAATTACACCTCATCCGCCAAACCCCTACAAACCAGAATAAATCTCACTGACCAACTGACTTTCCTCTCAGGCCTAATTACACCTCATCCGCCAAACCCCTACAAACCAGAATAAATCTCACTGACCAACTGACTTTCCTCTCAGGCCTAATTACACCTCATCCACCAAAACCCTACAAACCAGAATAAATCTCACTGACCAACTGACGTTCCTCTCAGGCCTAATTACACCTCATCCACCAAAACCCTACAAACCAGAATAAATCTCACTGACCAACTGACGTTCCTCTCAGACCTAATTACACCTCATCCGCCAAACCCCTACAAACCAGAATAAATCTCACTGACCAACTGACGTTCCTCTCTGGCCTAATTACACCTCATCCGCCAAACCCCTACAAACCATAATAAATATTACTGACCAACCGACTTTCCTCTCAGGCCTAATTACACCTCATCCACCAAACCCCTACAAACCAGAATAAATCTCACTGACCAACTGACGTTCCTCTCAGGCCTAATTACACCTCATCCGCCAAACCCCTACAAACCAGAATAAATATCACTGACCAACTGACTTTCCTCTCAGGCCTAATTACACCTCATCCACCAAACCCCTACAAACCAGAATAAATCTCACTGACCAACTGACTTTCCTCTCAGGCCTAAATACACCTCATCCACCAAACCCCTACAAACCAGAATAAATCTCACTGACCAACTGACGTTCCTCTCTGGCCTAATTACACCTCATCCACCAAACCCCTACAAACCAGAATAAATCTCACTGACCAACTGACGTTCCTCTCAGGCCTAATTACACCTCATCCACCAAACCCCTACAAACCAAAATAAATATCACTGACCAACTGACTTTCCTCTCAGGCCTAATTACACCTCATCCACCAAACCCCTACAAACCAGAATAAATCTCACTGACCAACTGACTTTCCTCTCAGGCCTAAATACACCTCATCCACCAAACCCCTACAAACCAGAATAAATCTCACTGACCAACTGACGTTCCTCTCAGGCCTAATTACACCTCATCCACCAAACCCCTACAAACCAGAATAAATCTCACTGACCAACTGACGTTCCTCTCTGGCCTAATTACACCTCATCCACCAAACCCCTACAAACCAGAATAAATCTCACTGACCAACTGACGTTCCTCTCAGGCCTAATTACACCTCATCCACCAAAACCCTACAAACCAGAATAAATCTCACTGACCAACTGACTTTCCTCTCAGGCCTAAATACACCTCATCCGCCAAACCCCTACAAACCAGAATAAATATCACTGACCAACTGACTTTCCTCTCAGACCTAAATACACCTCATCCTCCAAACCCCTACATACCAGAATAAATATCACTGACCAACTGACTTTCCTCTCAGGCCTAAATACACCTCATCCTCCAAACCCCTACAAACCAGAATAAATCTCACTGACCAACTGACGTTCCTCTCAGGCCTAAATACACCTCATCCACCAAACCCCTACAAACCAGAATAAATATCACTGACCAACTGACTTTCCTCTCAGGCCTAAATACACCTCATCCTCCAAACCCCTACAAACCAGAATAAATCTCACTGACCAACTGACGTTCCTCTCAGGCCTAAATACACCTCATCCGCCAAACCCCTACAAACCAGAATAAATATCACTGACCAACTGACGTTCCTCTCAGGCCTAATTACACCTCATCCACCAAACCCCTACAAACCAGAATAAATATCACTGACCAACTGACTTTCCTCTCAGGCCTAAATACACCTCATCCACCAAACCCCTACAAACCAGAATAAATCTCACTGACCAACTGACTTTCCTCTCAGGCCTAGTTACACCTCATCCACCAAACCCCTACAAACCAGAATAAATATCACTGACCAAATGACTTTCCTCTCAGACCTAAATACACCTCATCCACCAAACCCCTACAAACCAGAATAAATCTCACTGACCAACTGACTTTCCTCTCAGGCCTAAATACACCTCATCCACCAAACCCCTACAAACCAGAATAAATATTACTGACCAACTGACGTTCCTCTCAGGCCTAATTACACCTCATCCACCAAACCCCTACAAACCAGAATAAATCTCACTGACCAACTGACTTTCCTCTCTGGCCTAATTACACCTCATCCACCAAACCCCTACAAACCAGAATAAATCTCACTGACCAACTGACTTTCCTCTCAGACCTAATTACACCTCATCCGCCAAACCCCTACAAACTAGAATAAATCTCACTTACCAACTGACTTTCCTCTCTGGCCTAATTACACCTCATCCGCCAAACCCCTACAAACCAGAATAAATCTCACTGACCAACTGACTTTCCTCTCAGGCCTAATTACACCTCATCCACCAAACCCCTACAAACCAGAATAAATCTCACTGACCAACTGACTTTCCTCTCAGGCCTAATTACACCTCATCCACCAAACCCCTACAAACCAGAATAAATCTCACTGACCAACTGACTTTCCTCTCAGGCCTAATTACACCTCATCCACCAAACCCCTACAAACCAGAATAAATCTCACTGACCAACTGACTTTCCTCTCAGACCTAATTACACCTCATCCGCCAAACCCCTACAAACTAGAATAAATCTCACTGACCAACTGACGTTCCTCTCTGGCCTAATTACACCTCATCCACCAAACCCCTACAAACCAGAATAAATATCACTGACCAACTGACGTTCCTCTCAGGCCTAATTACACCTCATCCGCCAAACCCCTACAAACCAGAATAAATATTACTGACCAACTGATGTTCCTCTCAGGCCTAATTACACCTCATCCGCCAAACCCCTACAAACCAGAATAAATATCACTGACCAACTGACGTTCCTCTCTGGCCTAATTACACCTCATCCGCCAAACCCCTACAAACCAGAATAAATATCACTGACCAACTGACTTTCCTCTCAGGCCTAAATACACCTCATCCGCCAAACCCCTACAAACCAGAATAAATCTCACTGACCAACTGACTTTCCTCTCAGGCCTAATTACACCTCATCCACCAAAACCCTACAAACCAGAATAAATCTCACTGACCAACTGACTTTCCTCTCAGGCCTAATTACACCTCATCCACCAAACCCCTACAAACCAGAATAAATATTACTGACCAACTGACTTTCCTCTCTGGCCTAATTACACCTCATCCGCCAAACCCCTACAAACCAGAATAAATATTACTGACCAACTGACTTTCCTCTCTGGCCTAATTACACCTCATCCGCCAAACCCCTACAAACCAGAATAAATCTCACTGACCAACTGACTTTCCTCTCAGGCCTAATTACACCTCATCCGCCAAACCCCTACAAACCAGAATAAATCTCACTGACCAACTGACTTTCCTATCAGGCCTAATTACACCTCATCCACCAAACCCCTACAAACCAGAATAAATCTCACTGACCAACTGACTTTCCTCTCAGGCCTAATTACACCTCATCCACCAAACCCCTACAAACCAGAATAAATATTACTGACCAACTGACTTTCCTCTCAGGCCTAATTACACCTCATCCACCAAACCCCTACAAACCAGAATAAATCTCACTGACCAACTGACGTTCCTCTCAGGCCTAATTACACCTCATCCACCAAACCACTACAAACCAGAATAAATCTCACTGACCAACTGACTTTCCTCTCAGGCCTAATTACACCTCATCCACCAAAACCCTACAAACCAGAATAAATCTCACTGACCAACTGACTTTCCTCTCAGGCCTAATTACACCTCATCCACCAAACCCCTACAAACCAGAATAAATCTCACTGACCAACTGACGTTCCTCTCAGGCCTAATTACACCTCATCCACCAAAACCCTACAAACCAGAATAAATCTCACTGACCAACTGACGTTCCTCTCAGACCTAATTACACCTCATCCGCCAAACCCCTACAAACCAGAATAAATCTCACTGACCAACTGACGTTCCTCTCAGGCCTAATTACACCTCATCCACCAAAACCCTACAAACCAGAATAAATCTCACTGACCAACTGACTTTCCTCTCAGGCCTAATTACACCTCATCCACCAAAACCCTACAAACCAGAATAAATCTCACTGACCAACTGACGTTCCTCTCAGGCCTAATTACACCTCATCCGCCAAAACCCTACAAACCAGAATAAATCTCACTGACCAACTGACGTTCCTCTCAGACCTAATTACACCTCATCCGCCAAACCCCTACAAACCAGAATAAATCTCACTGACCAACTGACTTTCCTCTCAGGCCTAATTACACCTCATCCGCCAAACCCCTACAAACCAGAATAAATCTCACTGACCAACTGACTTTCCTCTCAGGCCTAATTACACCTCATCCACCAAAACCCTACAAACCAGAATAAATCTCACTGACCAACTGACGTTCCTCTCAGGCCTAATTACACCTCATCCACCAAAACCCTACAAACCAGAATAAATCTCACTGACCAACTGACGTTCCTCTCAGACCTAATTACACCTCATCCGCCAAACCCCTACAAACCAGAATAAATCTCACTGACCAACTGACGTTCCTCTCTGGCCTAATTACACCTCATCCGCCAAACCCCTACAAACCATAATAAATATTACTGACCAACCGACTTTCCTCTCAGGCCTAATTACACCTCATCCACCAAACCCCTACAAACCAGAATAAATCTCACTGACCAACTGACGTTCCTCTCAGGCCTAATTACACCTCATCCGCCAAACCCCTACAAACCAGAATAAATATCACTGACCAACTGACTTTCCTCTCAGGCCTAATTACACCTCATCCACCAAACCCCTACAAACCAGAATAAATCTCACTGACCAACTGACTTTCCTCTCAGGCCTAAATACACCTCATCCACCAAACCCCTACAAACCAGAATAAATCTCACTGACCAACTGACGTTCCTCTCTGGCCTAATTACACCTCATCCACCAAACCCCTACAAACCAGAATAAATCTCACTGACCAACTGACGTTCCTCTCAGGCCTAATTACACCTCATCCACCAAACCCTTACAAACCAGAATAAATATCACTGACCAACTGACTTTCCTCTCAGGCCTAATTACACCTCATCCACCAAACCCCTACAAACCAGAATAAATCTCACTGACCAACTGACTTTCCTCTCAGGCCTAAATACACCTCATCCACCAAACCCCTACAAACCAGAATAAATCTCACTGACCAACTGACGTTCCTCTCAGGCCTAATTACACCTCATCCACCAAACCCCTACAAACCAGAATAAATCTCACTGACCAACTGACGTTCCTCTCTGGCCTAATTACACCTCATCCACCAAACCCCTACAAACCAGAATAAATCTCACTGACCAACTGACGTTCCTCTCAGGCCTAATTACACCTCATCCACCAAAACCCTACAAACCAGAATAAATCTCACTGACCAACTGACTTTCCTCTCAGGCCTAAATACACCTCATCCGCCAAACCCCTACAAACCAGAATAAATATCACTGACCAACTGACTTTCCTCTCAGACCTAAATACACCTCATCCTCCAAACCCCTACAAACCAGAATAAATATCACTGACCAACTGACTTTCCTCTCAGGCCTAAATACACCTCATCCTCCAAACCCCTACAAACCAGAATAAATCTCACTGACCAACTGACGTTCCTCTCAGGCCTAAATACACCTCATCCACCAAACCCCTACAAACCAGAATAAATATCACTGACCAACTGACTTTCCTCTCAGGCCTAAATACACCTCATCCTCCAAACCCCTACAAACCAGAATAAATCTCACTGACCAACTGACGTTCCTCTCAGGCCTAAATACACCTCATCCGCCAAACCCCTACAAACCAGAATAAATATCACTGACCAACTGACGTTCCTCTCAGGCCTAATTACACCTCATCCACCAAACCCCTACAAACCAGAATAAATCTCACTGACCAACTGACTTTCCTCTCAGGCCTAAATACACCTCATCCACCAAACCCCTACAAACCAGAATAAATCTCACTGACCAACTGACTTTCCTTTCAGGCCTAATTACACCTCATCCTCCAAACCCCTACAAACCAGAATAAATCTCACTGACCAACTGACGTTCCTCTCAGGCCTAAATACACCTCATCCGCCAAACCCCTACAAACCAGAATAAATATCACTGACCAACTGACGTTCCTCTCAGGCCTAATTACACCTCATCCACCAAACCCCTACAAACCAGAATAAATCTCACTGACCAACTGACGTTCCTCTCAGGCCTAATTACACCTCATCCACCAAACCCCTACAAACCAGAATAAATCTCACTGACCAACTGACTTTCCTTTCAGGCCTAATTACACCTCATCCACCAAACCCCTACAAACCAGAATAAATCTCACTGACCAACTGACTTTCCTCTCTGGCCTAATTACACCTCATCCGCCAAACCCCTACAAACCAGAATAAATCTCACTGACCAACTGACTTTCCTCTCAGGCCTAATTACACCTCATCCACCAAACCCCTACAAACCAGAATAAATCTCACTGACCAACTGACTTTCCTCTCAGGCCTAATTACACCTCATCCACCAAACCCCTACAAACCAGAATAAATCTCACTGACCAACTGACGTTCCTCTCAGGCCTAATTATACCTCATCCACCAAAACCCTACAAACCAGAATAAATCTCACTGACCAACTGACGTTCCTCTCAGACCTAATTACACCTCATCCGCCAAACCCCTACAAACCAGAATAAATCTCACTGACCAGCTGACGTTCCTCTCAGGCCTAATTACACCTCATCCACCAAAACCCTACAAACCAGAATAAATCTCACTGACCAACTGACTTTCCTCTCAGGCCTAATTACACCTCATCCACCAAAACCCTACAAACCAGAATAAATCTCACTGACCAACTGACGTTCCTCTCAGGCCTAATTACACCTCATCCACCAAAACCCTACAAACCAGAATAAATCTCACTGACCAACTGACGTTCCTCTCAGACCTAATTACACCTCATCCGCCAAACCCCTACAAACCAGAATAAATCTCACTGACCAACTGACTTTCCTCTCAGGCCTAATTACACCTCATCCGCCAAACCCCTACAAACCAGAATAAATCTCACTGACCAACTGACTTTCCTCTCAGGCCTAATTACACCTCATCCACCAAAACCCTACAAACCAGAATAAATCTCACTGACCAACTGACGTTCCTCTCAGGCCTAATTACACCTCATCCACCAAAACCCTACAAACCAGAATAAATCTCACTGACCAACTGACGTTCCTCTCAGACCTAATTACACCTCATCCGCCAAACCCCTACAAACCAGAATAAATCTCACTGACCAACTGACGTTCCTCTCTGGCCTAATTACACCTCATCCGCCAAACCCCTACAAACCATAATAAATATTACTGACCAACTGACTTTCCTCTCAGGCCTAATTACACCTCATCCACCAAACCCCTACAAACCAGAATAAATCTCACTGACCAACTGACGTTCCTCTCAGGCCTAATTACACCTCATCCGCCAAACCCCTACAAACCAGAATAAATATCACTGACCAACTGACTTTCCTCTCAGGCCTAATTACACCTCATCCACCAAACCCCTACAAACCAGAATAAATCTCACTGACCAACTGACTTTCCTCTCAGGCCTAAATACACCTCATCCACCAAACCCCTACAAACCAGAATAAATCTCACTGACCAACTGACGTTCCTCTCTGGCCTAATTACACCTCATCCACCAAACCCCTACAAACCAGAATAAATCTCACTGACCAACTGACGTTCCTCTCAGGCCTAATTACACCTCATCCACCAAACCTCTACAAACCAAAATAAATATCACTGACCAACTGACTTTCCTCTCAGGCCTAATTACACCTCATCCACCAAACCCCTACAAACCAGAATAAATCTCACTGACCAACTGACTTTCCTCTCAGGCCTAAATACACCTCATCCACCAAACCCCTACAAACCAGAATAAATCTCACTGACCAACTGACGTTCCTCTCAGGCCTAATTACACCTCATCCACCAAACCCCTACAAACCAGAATAAATCTCACTGACCAACTGACGTTCCTCTCTGGCCTAATTACACCTCATCCACCAAACCCCTACAAACCAGAATAAATCTCACTGACCAACTGACGTTCCTCTCAGGCCTAATTACACCTCATCCACCAAAACCCTACAAACCAGAATAAATCTCACTGACCAACTGACTTTCCTCTCAGGCCTAAATACACCTCATCCGCCAAACCCCTACAAACCAGAATAAATATCACTGACCAACTGACTTTCCTCTCAGACCTAAATACACCTCATCCTCCAAACCCCTACAAACCAGAATAAATATCACTGACCAACTGACTTTCCTCTCAGGCCTAATTACACCTCATCCACCAAACCCCTACAAACCAGAATAAATCTCACTGACCAACTGACTTTCCTCTCTGGCCTAATTACACCTCATCCGCCAAACCCCTACAAACCAGAATAAATCTCACTGACCAACTGACTTTCCTCTCAGGCCTAATTACACCTCATCCACCAAACCCCTACAAACCAGAATAAATCTCACTGACCAACTGACTTTCCTCTCAGGCCTAATTACACCTCATCCACCAAACCCCTACAAACCAGAATAAATCTCACTGACCAACTGACGTTCCTCTCAGGCCTAATTATACCTCATCCACCAAAACCCTACAAACCAGAATAAATCTCACTGACCAACTGACGTTCCTCTCAGACCTAATTACACCTCATCCGCCAAACCCCTACAAACCAGAATAAATCTCACTGACCAGCTGACGTTCCTCTCAGGCCTAATTACACCTCATCCACCAAAACCCTACAAACCAGAATAAATCTCACTGACCAACTGACTTTCCTCTCAGGCCTAATTACACCTCATCCACCAAAACCCTACAAACCAGAATAAATCTCACTGACCAACTGACGTTCCTCTCAGGCCTAATTACACCTCATCCACCAAAACCCTACAAACCAGAATAAATCTCACTGACCAACTGACGTTCCTCTCAGACCTAATTACACCTCATCCGCCAAACCCCTACAAACCAGAATAAATCTCACTGACCAACTGACTTTCCTCTCAGGCCTAATTACACCTCATCCGCCAAACCCCTACAAACCAGAATAAATCTCACTGACCAACTGACTTTCCTCTCAGGCCTAATTACACCTCATCCACCAAAACCCTACAAACCAGAATAAATCTCACTGACCAACTGACATTCCTCTCAGGCCTAATTACACCTCATCCGCCAAACCCCTACAAACCAGAATAAATATCACTGACCAACTGACTTTCCTCTCAGGCCTAATTACACCTCATCCACCAAACCCCTACAAACCAGAATAAATCTCACTGACCAACTGACTTTCCTCTCAGGCCTAAATACACCTCATCCACCAAACCCCTACAAACCAGAATAAATCTCACTGACCAACTGACGTTCCTCTCTGGCCTAATTACACCTCATCCACCAAACCCCTACAAACCAGAATAAATCTCACTGACCAACTGACGTTCCTCTCAGGCCTAATTACACCTCATCCACCAAACCCCTACAAACCAAAATAAATATCACTGACCAACTGACTTTCCTCTCAGGCCTAATTACACCTCATCCACCAAACCCCTACAAACCAGAATAAATCTCACTGACCAACTGACTTTCCTCTCAGGCCTAAATACACCTCATCCACCAAACCCCTACAAACCAGAATAAATCTCACTGACCAACTGACGTTCCTCTCAGGCCTAATTACACCTCATCCACCAAACCCCTACAAACCAGAATAAATCTCACTGACCAACTGACGTTCCTCTCTGGCCTAATTACACCTCATCCACCAAACCCCTACAAACCAGAATAAATCTCACTGACCAACTGACGTTCCTCTCAGGCCTAATTACACCTCATCCACCAAAACCCTACAAACCAGAATAAATCTCACTGACCAACTGACTTTCCTCTCAGGCCTAAATACACCTCATCCGCCAAACCCCTACAAACCAGAATAAATATCACTGACCAACTGACTTTCCTCTCAGACCTAAATACACCTCATCCTCCAAACCCCTACAAACCAGAATAAATATCACTGACCAACTGACTTTCCTCTCAGGCCTAAATACACCTCATCCTCCAAACCCCTACAAACCAGAATAAATCTCACTGACCAACTGACGTTCCTCTCAGGCCTAAATACACCTCATCCACCAAACCCCTACAAACCAGAATAAATATCACTGACCAACTGACTTTCCTCTCAGGCCTAAATACACCTCATCCTCCAAACCCCTACAAACCAGAATAAATCTCACTGACCAACTGACGTTCCTCTCAGGCCTAAATACACCTCATCCGCCAAACCCCTACAAACCAGAAAAAATATCACTGACCAACTGACGTTCCTCTCAGGCCTAATTACACCTCATCCACCAAACCCCTACAAACCAGAATAAATATCACTGACCAACTGACTTTCCTCTCAGGCCTAAATACACCTCATCCACCAAACCCCTACAAACCAGAATAAATCTCACTGACCAACTGACTTTCCTCTCAGGCCTAGTTACACCTCATCCACCAAACCCCTACAAACCAGAATAAATATCACTGACCAAATGACTTTCCTCTCAGACCTAAATACACCTCATCCACCAAACCCCTACAAACCAGAATAAATCTCACTGACCAACTGACTTTCCTCTCAGGACTAAATACACCTCATCCACCAAACCCCTACAAACCAGAATAAATATTACTGACCAACTGACGTTCCTCTCAGGCCTAATTACACCTCATCCACCAAACCCCTACAAACCAGAATAAATCTCACTGACCAACTGACTTTCCTCTCTGGCCTAATTACACCTCATCCACCAAACCCCTACAAACCAGAATAAATCTCACTGACCAACTGACTTTCCTCTCAGACCTAATTACACCTCATCCGCCAAACCCCTACAAACTAGAATAAATCTCACTTACCAACTGACTTTCCTCTCTGGCCTAATTACACCTCATCCGCCAAACCCCTACAAACCAGAATAAATCTCACTGACCAACTGACTTTCCTCTCAGGCCTAATTACACCTCATCCACCAAACCCCTACAAACCAGAATAAATCTCACTGACCAACTGACTTTCCTCTCAGGCCTAATTACACCTCATCCACCAAACCCCTACAAACCAGAATAAATCTCACTGACCAACTGACTTTCCTCTCAGGCCTAATTACACCTCATCCACCAAACCCCTACAAACCAGAATAAATCTCACTGACCAACTGACTTTCCTCTCAGACCTAATTACACCTCATCCGCCAAACCCCTACAAACTAGAATAAATCTCACTGACCAACTGACGTTCCTCTCTGGCCTAATTACACCTCATCCACCAAACCCCTACAAACCAGAATAAATATCACTGACCAACTGACGTTCCTCTCAGGCCTAATTACACCTCATCCGCCAAACCCCTACAAACCAGAATAAATATTACTGACCAACTGATGTTCCTCTCAGGCCTAATTACACCTCATCCGCCAAACCCCTACAAACCAGAATAAATATCACTGACCAACTGACGTTCCTCTCTGGCCTAATTACACCTCATCCGCCAAACCCCTACAAACCAGAATAAATATCACTGACCAACTGACTTTCCTCTCAGGCCTAAATACACCTCATCCGCCAAACCCCTACAAACCAGAATAAATCTCACTGACCAACTGACTTTCCTCTCAGGCCTAATTACACCTCATCCACCAAAACCCTACAAACCAGAATAAATCTCACTGACCAACTGACTTTCCTCTCAGGCCTAATTACACCTCATCCACCAAACCCCTACAAACCAGAATAAATATTACTGACCAACTGACTTTCCTCTCTGGCCTAATTACACCTCATCCGCCAAACCCCTACAAACCAGAATAAATATTACTGACCAACTGACTTTCCTCTCTGGCCTAATTACACCTCATCCGCCAAACCCCTACAAACCAGAATAAATCTCACTGACCAACTGACTTTCCTCTCAGGCCTAATTACACCTCATCCGCCAAACCCCTACAAACCAGAATAAATCTCACTGACCAACTGACTTTCCTATCAGGCCTAATTACACCTCATCCACCAAACCCCTACAAACCAGAATAAATCTCACTGACCAACTGACTTTCCTCTCAGGCCTAATTACACCTCATCCACCAAACCCCTACAAACCAGAATAAATATTACTGACCAACTGACTTTCCTCTCAGGCCTAATTACACCTCATCCACCAAACCCCTACAAACCAGAATAAATCTCACTGACCAACTGACGTTCCTCTCAGGCCTAATTACACCTCATCCACCAAACCACTACAAACCAGAATAAATCTCACTGACCAACTGACTTTCCTCTCAGGCCTAATTACACCTCATCCACCAAAACCCTACAAACCAGAATAAATCTCACTGACCAACTGACTTTCCTCTCAGGCCTAATTACACCTCATCCACCAAACCCCTACAAACCAGAATAAATCTCACTGACCAACTGACGTTCCTCTCAGGCCTAATTACACCTCATCCACCAAAACCCTACAAACCAGAATAAATCTCACTGACCAACTGACGTTCCTCTCAGACCTAATTACACCTCATCCGCCAAACCCCTACAAACCAGAATAAATCTCACTGACCAACTGACGTTCCTCTCAGGCCTAATTACACCTCATCCACCAAAACCCTACAAACCAGAATAAATCTCACTGACCAACTGACTTTCCTCTCAGGCCTAATTACACCTCATCCACCAAAACCCTACAAACCAGAATAAATCTCACTGACCAACTGACGTTCCTCTCAGGCCTAATTACACCTCATCCACCAAAACCCTACAAACCAGAATAAATCTCACTGACCAACTGACGTTCCTCTCAGACCTAATTACACCTCATCCGCCAAACCCCTACAAACCAGAATAAATCTCACTGACCAACTGACTTTCCTCTCAGGCCTAATTACACCTCATCCGCCAAACCCCTACAAACCAGAATAAATCTCACTGACCAACTGACTTTCCTCTCAGGCCTAATTACACCTCATCCACCAAAACCCTACAAACCAGAATAAATCTCACTGACCAACTGACGTTCCTCTCAGGCCTAATTACACCTCATCCACCAAAACCCTACAAACCAGAATAAATCTCACTGACCAACTGACGTTCCTCTCAGACCTAATTACACCTCATCCGCCAAACCCCTACAAACCAGAATAAATCTCACTGACCAACTGACGTTCCTCTCTGGCCTAATTACACCTCATCCGCCAAACCCCTACAAACCATAATAAATATTACTGACCAACCGACTTTCCTCTCAGGCCTAATTACACCTCATCCACCAAACCCCTACAAACCAGAATAAATCTCACTGACCAACTGACGTTCCTCTCAGGCCTAATTACACCTCATCCGCCAAACCCCTACAAACCAGAATAAATATCACTGACCAACTGACTTTCCTCTCAGGCCTAATTACACCTCATCCACCAAACCCCTACAAACCAGAATAAATCTCACTGACCAACTGACTTTCCTCTCAGGCCTAAATACACCTCATCCACCAAACCCCTACAAACCAGAATAAATCTCACTGACCAACTGACGTTCCTCTCTGGCCTAATTACACCTCATCCACCAAACCCCTACAAACCAGAATAAATCTCACTGACCAACTGACGTTCCTCTCAGGCCTAATTACACCTCATCCACCAAACCCCTACAAACCAAAATAAATATCACTGACCAACTGACTTTCCTCTCAGGCCTAATTACACCTCATCCACCAAACCCCTACAAACCAGAATAAATCTCACTGACCAACTGACTTTCCTCTCAGGCCTAAATACACCTCATCCACCAAACCCCTACAAACCAGAATAAATCTCACTGACCAACTGACGTTCCTCTCAGGCCTAATTACACCTCATCCACCAAACCCCTACAAACCAGAATAAATCTCACTGACCAACTGACGTTCCTCTCTGGCCTAATTACACCTCATCCACCAAACCCCTACAAACCAGAATAAATCTCACTGACCAACTGACGTTCCTCTCAGGCCTAATTACACCTCATCCACCAAAACCCTACAAACCAGAATAAATCTCACTGACCAACTGACTTTCCTCTCAGGCCTAAATACACCTCATCCGCCAAACCCCTACAAACCAGAATAAATATCACTGACCAACTGACTTTCCTCTCAGACCTAAATACACCTCATCCTCCAAACCCCTACAAACCAGAATAAATATCACTGACCAACTGACTTTCCTCTCAGGCCTAAATACACCTCATCCTCCAAACCCCTACAAACCAGAATAAATCTCACTGACCAACTGACGTTCCTCTCAGGCCTAAATACACCTCATCCACCAAACCCCTACAAACCAGAATAAATATCACTGACCAACTGACTTTCCTCTCAGGCCTAAATACACCTCATCCTCCAAACCCCTACAAACCAGAATAAATCTCACTGACCAACTGACGTTCCTCTCAGGCCTAAATACACCTCATCCGCCAAACCCCTACAAACCAGAATAAATATCACTGACCAACTGACGTTCCTCTCAGGCCTAATTACACCTCATCCACCAAACCCCTACAAACCAGAATAAATATCACTGACCAACTGACTTTCCTCTCAGGCCTAAATACACCTCATCCACCAAACCCCTACAAACCAGAATAAATCTCACTGACCAACTGACTTTCCTCTCAGGCCTAGTTACACCTCATCCACCAAACCCCTACAAACCAGAATAAATATCACTGACCAAATGACTTTCCTCTCAGACCTAAATACACCTCATCCACCAAACCCCTACAAACCAGAATAAATCTCACTGACCAACTGACTTTCCTCTCAGGCCTAAATACACCTCATCCACCAAACCCCTACAAACCAGAATAAATATTACTGACCAACTGACGTTCCTCTCAGGCCTAATTACACCTCATCCACCAAACCCCTACAAACCAGAATAAATCTCACTGACCAACTGACTTTCCTCTCTGGCCTAATTACACCTCATCCACCAAACCCCTACAAACCAGAATAAATCTCACTGACCAACTGACTTTCCTCTCAGACCTAATTACACCTCATCCGCCAAACCCCTACAAACTAGAATAAATCTCACTTACCAACTGACTTTCCTCTCTGGCCTAATTACACCTCATCCGCCAAACCCCTACAAACCAGAATAAATCTCACTGACCAACTGACTTTCCTCTCAGGCCTAATTACACCTCATCCACCAAACCCCTACAAACCAGAATAAATCTCACTGACCAACTGACTTTCCTCTCAGGCCTAATTACACCTCATCCACCAAACCCCTACAAACCAGAATAAATCTCACTGACCAACTGACTTTCCTCTCAGGCCTAATTACACCTCATCCACCAAACCCCTACAAACCAGAATAAATCTCACTGACCAACTGACTTTCCTCTCAGACCTAATTACACCTCATCCGCCAAACCCCTACAAACTAGAATAAATCTCACTGACCAACTGACGTTCCTCTCTGGCCTAATTACACCTCATCCACCAAACCCCTACAAACCAGAATAAATATCACTGACCAACTGACGTTCCTCTCAGGCCTAATTACACCTCATCCGCCAAACCCCTACAAACCAGAATAAATATTACTGACCAACTGATGTTCCTCTCAGGCCTAATTACACCTCATCCGCCAAACCCCTACAAACCAGAATAAATATCACTGACCAACTGACGTTCCTCTCTGGCCTAATTACACCTCATCCGCCAAACCCCTACAAACCAGAATAAATATCACTGACCAACTGACTTTCCTCTCAGGCCTAAATACACCTCATCCGCCAAACCCCTACAAACCAGAATAAATCTCACTGACCAACTGACTTTCCTCTCAGGCCTAATTACACCTCATCCACCAAAACCCTACAAACCAGAATAAATCTCACTGACCAACTGACTTTCCTCTCAGGCCTAATTACACCTCATCCACCAAACCCCTACAAACCAGAATAAATATTACTGACCAACTGACTTTCCTCTCTGGCCTAATTACACCTCATCCGCCAAACCCCTACAAACCAGAATAAATATTACTGACCAACTGACTTTCCTCTCTGGCCTAATTACACCTCATCCGCCAAACCCCTACAAACCAGAATAAATCTCACTGACCAACTGACTTTCCTCTCAGGCCTAATTACACCTCATCCGCCAAACCCCTACAAACCAGAATAAATCTCACTGACCAACTGACTTTCCTATCAGGCCTAATTACACCTCATCCACCAAACCCCTACAAACCAGAATAAATCTCACTGACCAACTGACTTTCCTCTCAGGCCTAATTACACCTCATCCACCAAACCCCTACAAACCAGAATAAATATTACTGACCAACTGACTTTCCTCTCAGGCCTAATTACACCTCATCCACCAAACCCCTACAAACCAGAATAAATCTCACTGACCAACTGACGTTCCTCTCAGGCCTAATTACACCTCATCCACCAAACCACTACAAACCAGAATAAATCTCACTGACCAACTGACTTTCCTCTCAGGCCTAATTACACCTCATCCACCAAAACCCTACAAACCAGAATAAATCTCACTGACCAACTGACTTTCCTCTCAGGCCTAATTACACCTCATCCACCAAACCCCTACAAACCAGAATAAATCTCACTGACCAACTGACGTTCCTCTCAGGCCTAATTACACCTCATCCACCAAAACCCTACAAACCAGAATAAATCTCACTGACCAACTGACGTTCCTCTCAGACCTAATTACACCTCATCCGCCAAACCCCTACAAACCAGAATAAATCTCACTGACCAACTGACGTTCCTCTCAGGCCTAATTACACCTCATCCACCAAAACCCTACAAACCAGAATAAATCTCACTGACCAACTGACTTTCCTCTCAGGCCTAATTACACCTCATCCACCAAAACCCTACAAACCAGAATAAATCTCACTGACCAACTGACGTTCCTCTCAGGCCTAATTACACCTCATCCGCCAAAACCCTACAAACCAGAATAAATCTCACTGACCAACTGACGTTCCTCTCAGACCTAATTACACCTCATCCGCCAAACCCCTACAAACCAGAATAAATCTCACTGACCAACTGACTTTCCTCTCAGGCCTAATTACACCTCATCCGCCAAACCCCTACAAACCAGAATAAATCTCACTGACCAACTGACTTTCCTCTCAGGCCTAATTACACCTCATCCACCAAAACCCTACAAACCAGAATAAATCTCACTGACCAACTGACGTTCCTCTCAGGCCTAATTACACCTCATCCACCAAAACCCTACAAACCAGAATAAATCTCACTGACCAACTGACGTTCCTCTCAGACCTAATTACACCTCATCCGCCAAACCCCTACAAACCAGAATAAATCTCACTGACCAACTGACGTTCCTCTCTGGCCTAATTACACCTCATCCGCCAAACCCCTACAAACCATAATAAATATTACTGACCAACCGACTTTCCTCTCAGGCCTAATTACACCTCATCCACCAAACCCCTACAAACCAGAATAAATCTCACTGACCAACTGACGTTCCTCTCAGGCCTAATTACACCTCATCCGCCAAACCCCTACAAACCAGAATAAATATCACTGACCAACTGACTTTCCTCTCAGGCCTAATTACACCTCATCCACCAAACCCCTACAAACCAGAATAAATCTCACTGACCAACTGACTTTCCTCTCAGGCCTAAATACACCTCATCCACCAAACCCCTACAAACCAGAATAAATCTCACTGACCAACTGACGTTCCTCTCTGGCCTAATTACACCTCATCCACCAAACCCCTACAAACCAGAATAAATCTCACTGACCAACTGACGTTCCTCTCAGGCCTAATTACACCTCATCCACCAAACCCTTACAAACCAGAATAAATATCACTGACCAACTGACTTTCCTCTCAGGCCTAATTACACCTCATCCACCAAACCCCTACAAACCAGAATAAATCTCACTGACCAACTGACTTTCCTCTCAGGCCTAAATACACCTCATCCACCAAACCCCTACAAACCAGAATAAATCTCACTGACCAACTGACGTTCCTCTCAGGCCTAATTACACCTCATCCACCAAACCCCTACAAACCAGAATAAATCTCACTGACCAACTGACGTTCCTCTCTGGCCTAATTACACCTCATCCACCAAACCCCTACAAACTAGAATAAATCTCACTGACCAACTGACGTTCCTCTCAGGCCTAATTACACCTCATCCACCAAAACCCTACAAACCAGAATAAATCTCACTGACCAACTGACTTTCCTCTCAGGCCTAAATACACCTCATCCGCCAAACCCCTACAAACCAGAATAAATATCACTGACCAACTGACTTTCCTCTCAGACCTAAATACACCTCATCCTCCAAACCCCTACAAACCAGAATAAATATCACTGACCAACTGACTTTCCTCTCAGGCCTAAATACACCTCATCCTCCAAACCCCTACAAACCAGAATAAATCTCACTGACCAACTGACGTTCCTCTCAGGCCTAAATACACCTCATCCACCAAACCCCTACAAACCAGAATAAATATCACTGACCAACTGACTTTCCTCTCAGGCCTAAATACACCTCATCCTCCAAACCCCTACAAACCAGAATAAATCTCACTGACCAACTGACGTTCCTCTCAGGCCTAAATACACCTCATCCGCCAAACCCCTACAAACCAGAATAAATATCACTGACCAACTGACGTTCCTCTCAGGCCTAATTACACCTCATCCACCAAACCCCTACAAACCAGAATAAATCTCACTGACCAACTGACTTTCCTCTCAGGCCTAATTACACCTCATCCACCAAACCCCTACAAACCAGAATAAATCTCACTGACCAACTGACTTTCCTCTCAGGCCTAATTACACCTCATCCACCAAACCCCTACAAACCAGAATAAATCTCACTGACCAACTGACTTTCCTCTCAGGCCTAATTACACCTCATCCACCAAACCCCTACAAACCAGAATAAATCTCACTGACCAACTGACTTTCCTCTCAGACCTAATTACACCTCATCCGCCAAACCCCTACAAACTAGAATAAATCTCACTGACCAACTGACGTTCCTCTCTGGCCTAATTACACCTCATCCGCCAAACCCCTACAAACCAGAATAAATATCACTGACCAACTGACGTTCCTCTCAGGCCTAATTACACCTCATCCGCCAAACCCCTACAAACCAGAATAAATATTACTGACCAACTGATGTTCCTCTCAGGCCTAATTACACCTCATCCGCCAAACCCCTACAAACCAGAATAAATATCACTGACCAACTGACGTTCCTCTCTGGCCTAATTACACCTCATCCGCCAAACCCCTACAAACCAGAATAAATATCACTGACCAACTGACTTTCCTCTCAGGCCTAAATACACCTCATCCGCCAAACCCCTACAAACCAGAATAAATCTCACTGACCAACTGACTTTCCTCTCAGGCCTAATTACACCTCATCCACCAAAACCCTACAAACCAGAATAAATCTCACTGACCAACTGACTTTCCTCTCAGGCCTAATTACACCTCATCCACCAAACCCCTACAAACCAGAATAAATATTACTGACCAACTGACTTTCCTCTCTGGCCTAATTACACCTCATCCGCCAAACCCCTACAAACCAGAATAAATATTACTGACCAACTGACTTTCCTCTCTGGCCTAATTACACCTCATCCGCCAAACCCCTACAAACCAGAATAAATCTCACTGACCAACTGACTTTCCTCTCAGGCCTAATTACACCTCATCCGCCAAACCCCTACAAACCAGAATAAATCTCACTGACCAACTGACTTTCCTATCAGGCCTAATTACACCTCATCCACCAAACCCCTACAAACCAGAATAAATCTCACTGACCAACTGACTTTCCTCTCAGGCCTAATTACACCTCATCCACCAAACCCCTACAAACCAGAATAAATATTACTGACCAACTGACTTTCCTCTCAGGCCTAATTACACCTCATCCACCAAACCCCTACAAACCAGAATAAATCTCACTGACCAACTGACGTTCCTCTCAGGCCTAATTACACCTCATCCACCAAACCACTACAAACCAGAATAAATCTCACTGACCAACTGACTTTCCTCTCAGGCCTAATTACACCTCATCCACCAAAACCCTACAAACCAGAATAAATCTCACTGACCAACTGACTTTCCTCTCAGGCCTAATTACACCTCATCCACCAAACCCCTACAAACCAGAATAAATCTCACTGACCAACTGACTTTCCTCTCAGGCCTAATTACACCTCATCCACCAAACCCCTACAAACCAGAATAAATCTCACTGACTAACTGACTTTCCTCTCTGGCCTAATTACACCTCATCCACCAAACCCCTACAAACCAGAATAAATCTCACTGACCAACTGACTTTCCTCTCAGTCCTAATTACACCTCATCCACCAAACCCCTACAAACCAGAATAAATCTTACTGACCAACTGAGTTTCCTCTCAGGCCTAAATACACCTCATCCACCAAACCCCTACAAACCAGAATAAATATTACTGACCAACTGACTTTCCTCTCAGGCCTAATTACACCTCATCCACCAAACCCCTACAAACCAGAATAAATCTTACTGACCAACTGAGTTTCCTCTCAGGCCTAAATACACCTCATCCACCAAACCCCTACAAACCAGAATAAATATTATTGACCAACTGACTTTCCTATCAGGCCTAATTACACCTCATCCGCCAAACCCCTACAAACCAGAATAAATCTCACTCACCAACTGACTTTCCTCTCAGGCCTAATTACACCTCATCCGCCAAACCCCTACAAACCAGAATAAATCTCACTGACCAACTGACTTTCCTCTCTGGCCTAATTACACCTCATCCACCAAACCCCTACAAACCAGAACAAATCTCACTGACCAACTGACGTTCCTCTCAGGCCTAATTACACCTCATCCGCCAAACCCCTACAAACCAGAATAAATCTCACTGACCAACTGACTTTCCTCTCAGGCCTAATTACACCTCATCCACGAAACCCCTACAAACCAGAATAAATATTACTGACCAACTGACTTTCCTCTCAGGCCTAATTACACCTCATCCACGAAACCCCTACAAACCAGAATAAATATTACTGACCAACTGACTTTCCTCTCAGGCCTAATTATACCTCATCCACCAAACCCCTACAAACCAGAATAAATCTCACTGACCAACTGACGTTCCTCTCAGGCCTAATTACACCTCATCCACCAAACCCCTACAAACCAGAATAAATCTCACTGACCAACTGACGTTCCTCTCAGGCCTAATTACACCTCATCCACCAAGCCCCTACAAACCATAATAAATATTACTGACCAACTGACTTTCCTCTCAGGCCTAATTATACCTCATCCACCAAACCCCTACAAACCAGAATAAATCTCACTGACCAACTGACGTTCCTCTCAGGCCTAATTACACCTCATCCACCAAACCCCTACAAACCAGAATAAATCTCACTGACCAACTGACTTTCCTCTCAGGCCTAATTACACTTCATCCACCAAGCCCCTACAAACCATAATAAATATTACTGACCAACTGACTTTCCTCTCAGGCCTAATTACACCTCATCCACCAAACCCCTACAATCCAGAATAAATCTCACTGACCAACTGACTTTCCTCTCAGGCCTAAATACACCTCATCCACCAAACCCCTACAAACCAGAATAAATCTCACTGACCAACTGACTTTCCTCTCAGGCCTAATTACACTTCATCCACCAAGCCCCTACAAACCATAATAAATATTACTGACCAACTGACTTTCCTCTCAGGCCTAATTACACCTCATCCACCAAACCCCTACAATCCAGAATAAATCTCACTGACCAACTGACGTTCCTCTCAGGCCTAATTACACCTCATCCGCCAAACCCCTAGAAACCAGAATAAATCTCACTGACCAACTGACGTTCCTCTCAGGCCTAATAACACCTCATCCGCCAAACCCCTACAAACCAGAATAAATCTCACTGACCAACTGACTTTCCTCTCAGGCCTAAATACACCTCATCCGCCAAACCCCTACAAACCAGATTAAATCTCACTGACCAACTGACTTTCCTCTCAGGCCTAATTACACCTCATCCACCAAACCCCTACAAACCAGAATAAATCTCACTGACCAACTGACTTTCCTCTCAGGCCTAATTACACCTCATCCGCCAAACCCCTACAAACCAGAATAAATCTCACTGACTAACTGACATTCCTCTCTGGCCTAATTACACCTCATCCACCAAACCCCTACAAACCAGAATAAATCTCACTGACCAACTGACTTTCCTCTCTGGCCTAATTACACCTCATCCGCCAAACCCCTACAAACCAGAATAAATATTACTGACCAACTGACTTTCCTCTCAGGCCTAATTACACCTCATCCACCAAACCCCTACAAACCAGAATAAATATTACTGACCAACTGACTTTCCTCTCAGGCCTAATTACACCTCATCCACCAAACCCTTACAAACCAGAATAAATCTCACTGACCAACTGACTTTCCTCTCTGGCCTAATTACACCTCATCCACCAAACCCCTACAAACCAGAATAAATCTCACTGACCAACTGACATTCCTCTCAGGCCTAATTACACCTCATCCACCAAACCCCTACAAACCAGAATAAATCTCACTGACCAAGTGACGTTCCTCTCAGGCCTAATTACACCTCATCCACCAAACCCCTACAAACCAGAATAAATCTTACTGACCAACTGAGTTTCCTCTCAGGCCTAAATACACCTCATCCACCAAACCCCTACAAACCAGAATAAATCTTACTGACCAACTGACTTTCCTCTCAGGCCTAATTACACCTCATCCGCCAAACCCCTACAAACCAGAATAAATCTCACTGACCAACTGACTTTCCTCTCTGGACTAATTACACCTCATCCACCAAACCCCTACAAACCAGAATAAATCTCACTGACCAACTGACTTTCCTCTCAGGCCTAATTACACCTCATCCGCCAAACCCCTACAAACCAGAATAAATCTCACTGACCAACTGACTTTCCTCTCAGGCCTAATTACATCTCATCCACGAAACCCCTACAAACCAGAATAAATATTACTGACCAACTGACTTTCCTCTCAGGCCTAATTACATCTCATCCACCAAACCCCTACAAACCAGAATAAATCTCACTGACCAACTGACGTTCCTCTCAGGCCTAATTACACCTCATCCGCCAAACCCCTACAAACCAGAATAAATCTCACTGACCAACTGACTTTCCTCTCAGGCCTAAATACACCTCATCCGCCAAACCCCTACAAACCAGATTAAATCTCACTGACCAACTGACTTTCCTCTCAGGCCTAATTACACCTCATCCGCCAAACCCCTACAAACCAGAATAAATTTCACTGACCAACTGACTTTCCTCTCAGGCCTAATTACACCTCATCCGTCAAACCCCTACAAACCAGAATAAATCTCACTGACTAACTGACATTCCTCTCTGGCCTAATTACACCTCATCCACCAAACCCCTACAAACCAGAATAAATCTCACTGACCAACTGACTTTCCTCTCTGGCCTAATTACACCTTTTCCGCCAAACCCCTACAAACCAGAATAAATATTATTGACCAACTGACTTTCCTCTCAGGCCTAATTACACCTCATCCACCAAACCCCTACAAACCAGAATAAATATTACTGACCAACTGACTTTCCTCTCAGGCCTAATTACACCTCATCCACCAAACCCTTACAAACCAGAATAAATCTCACTGACCAACTGACATTCCTCTCAGGCCTAATTACACCTCATCCACCAAACCCCTACAAACCAGAATAAATCTCACTGACCAACTGACTTTCCTCTCAGGCCTAAATACACTTCATCCACCAAACCCCTACAAACCAGAATAAATCTTACTGACCAACTGACTTTCCACTCAGGCCTAATTACACCTCATCCACGAAACCCCTACAAACCAGAATAAATATTACTGACCAACTGACTTTCCTCTCAGGCCTAAATACACCTCATCCACCAAACCACTACAAACCAGATTAAATCTCACTGACCAACTGACTTTCCTCTCAGGCCTAGTTACACCTCATCCGCCAAACCCCTACAAACCAGAATAAATCTCACTGACCAACTGACTTTCCTCTCAGGCCTAATTACACCTCATCCGCCAAACCCCTACAAACCAGAATAAATCTTACTGACCAACTGATTTTCCTCTCAGGCTTAATTACACCTCATCCACCAAACCCCTACAAACCAGAATAAATCTCACTGACCAACTGACTTTCCTCTCAGGCCTAATTACACCTCATCCGCCAAACCCCTACAAACCAGAATAAATCTCACTGCCCAACTGACTTTCCTCTCAGGCCTAATTACACCTCATCTACCAAACCCCTACAAACCAGAATAAATCTTACTGACCAACTGATTTTCCTCTCAGGCCTAATTACACCTCATCCACCAAACCCCTACAAACCAGAATAAATCTCACTGACCAACTGACTTTCCTCTCAGGCTTAAATACACCTCATCCACCAAACCCCTACAAACCAGAATAAATCTCACTGACCAACTGACTTTCCTCTCAGGCCTAATTACACCTCATCCGCCAAACCCCTACAAACCAGAATAAATCTCACTGACTAACTGACATTCCTCTCTGGCCTAATTACACCTCATCCACCAAACCCCTACAAACCAGAATAAATCTCACTGACCAACTGACTTTCCTCTCTGGCCTAATTACACCTCATCCGCCAAACCCCTACAAACCAGAATAAATATTACTGACCAACTGACTTTCCTCTCAGGCCTAATTACACCTCATCCACCAAACCCCTACAAACCAGAATAAATATTACTGACCAACTGACTTTCCTCTCAGGCCTAATTACACCTCATCCACCAAACCCTTACAAACCAGAATAAATCTCACTGACCAACTGACTTTCCTCTCTGGCCTAATTACACCTCATCCACCAAACCCCTACAAACCAGAATAAATCTCACTGACCAACTGACATTCCTCTCAGGCCTAATTACACCTCATCCACCAAACCCCTACAAACCAGAATAAATCTCACTGACCAAGTGACGTTCCTCTCAGGCCTAATTACACCTCATCCACCAAACCCCTACAAACCAGAATAAATCTTACTGACCAACTGAGTTTCCTCTCAGGCCTAAATACACCTCATCCACCAAACCCCTACAAACCAGAATAAATCTTACTGACCAACTGACTTTCCTCTCAGGCCTAATTACACCTCATCCGCCAAACCCCTACAAACCAGAATAAATCTCACTGACCAACTGACTTTCCTCTCTGGACTAATTACACCTCATCCACCAAACCCCTACAAACCAGAATAAATCTCACTGACCAACTGACTTTCCTCTCAGGCCTAATTACACCTCATCCGCCAAACCCCTACAAACCAGAATAAATCTCACTGACCAACTGACTTTCCTCTCAGGCCTAATTACATCTCATCCACGAAACCCCTACAAACCAGAATAAATATTACTGACCAACTGACTTTCCTCTCAGGCCTAATTACATCTCATCCACCAAACCCCTACAAACCAGAATAAATCTCACTGACCAACTGACGTTCCTCTCAGGCCTAATTACACCTCATCCGCCAAACCCCTACAAACCAGAATAAATCTCACTGACCAACTGACTTTCCTCTCAGGCCTAAATACACCTCATCCGCCAAACCCCTACAAACCAGATTAAATCTCACTGACCAACTGACTTTCCTCTCAGGCCTAATTACACCTCATCCGCCAAACCCCTACAAACCAGAATAAATTTCACTGACCAACTGACTTTCCTCTCAGGCCTAATTACACCTCATCCGTCAAACCCCTACAAACCAGAATAAATCTCACTGACTAACTGACATTCCTCTCTGGCCTAATTACACCTCATCCACCAAACCCCTACAAACCAGAATAAATCTCACTGACCAACTGACTTTCCTCTCTGGCCTAATTACACCTTTTCCGCCAAACCCCTACAAACCAGAATAAATATTACTGACCAACTGACTTTCCTCTCAGGCCTAATTACACCTCATCCACCAAACCCCTACAAACCAGAATAAATATTACTGACCAACTGACTTTCCTCTCAGGCCTAATTACACCTCATCCACCAAACCCTTACAAACCAGAATAAATCTCACTGACCAACTGACTTTCCTCTCTGGCCTAATTACACCTCATCCACCAAACCCCTACAAACCAGAATAAATCTCACTGACCAACTGACATTCCTCTCAGGCCTAATTACACCTCATCCACCAAACCCCTACAAACCAGAATAAATCTCACTGACCAACTGACTTTCCTCTCAGGCCTAAATACACTTCATCCACCAAACCCCTACAAACCAGAATAAATCTTACTGACCAACTGACTTTCCACTCAGGCCTAATTACACCTCATCCACGAAACCCCTACAAACCAGAATAAATATTACTGACCAACTGACTTTCCTCTCAGGCCTAAATACACCTCATCCACCAAACCACTACAAACCAGATTAAATCTCACTGACCAACTGACTTTCCTCTCAGGCCTAGTTACACCTCATCCGCCAAACCCCTACAAACCAGAATAAATCTCACTGACCAACTGACTTTCCTCTCAGGCCTAATTACACCTCATCCGCCAAACCCCTACAAACCAGAATAAATCTTACTGACCAACTGATTTTCCTCTCAGGCTTAATTACACCTCATCCACCAAACCCCTACAAACCAGAATAAATCTCACTGACCAACTGACTTTCCTCTCAGGCCTAATTACACCTCATCCGCCAAACCCCTACAAACCAGAATAAATCTCACTGCCCAACTGACTTTCCTCTCAGGCCTAATTACACCTCATCTACCAAACCCCTACAAACCAGAATAAATCTTACTGACCAACTGATTTTCCTCTCAGGCCTAATTACACCTCATCCACCAAACCCCTACAAACCAGAATAAATCTCACTGACCAACTGACTTTCCTCTCAGGCCTAAATACACCTCATCCACCAAACCCCTACAAACCAGAATAAATCTCACTGACCAACTGACTTTCCTCTCAGGCCTAATTACACCTCATCCACCAAACCCCTACAAACCAGAATAAATCTCACTGACCAAATGACTTTCCTCTCGGGCCTAATTACACCTCATCCACCAAACCCCTACAAACCAGAATAAATCTCACTGACCAACTGACTTTCCTCTCGGGCCTAATTACACCTCATCCACCAAACCCCTACATACCAGAATAAATCTCACTGACCAACTGACTTTCCTCTCAGGCCTAATTACACCTCATCCACCAAACCCCTACAAACCAGAATAAATCTCACTGACCAACTGACTTTCCTCTCAGGCCTAAATACACCTCATCCACCAAACCCCTACAAACCAGAATAAATTTCACTTACCAACTGACTTTCCTCTCAGGCCTAATTACACCTCATCCACCAAACCCCTACAAACCAGAATAAATCTCACTGACCAACTGACTTTCCTCTCTGGCCTAAATACACCTCATCCACCAAACCCCTACAAACCAGAATAAATATTACTGACCAACTGACTTTCCTCTCAGGCCTAAATACACCTCATACACCAAACCCCTACAAACCAGAATAAATCTCACTGACCAACTGACTTTCCTCTCAGGCCTAATTACACCTCATCCACCAAACCCCTACAAACCAGAATAAATCTCACTGACCAACTGACTTTCCTCTCAGGCCTAAATACACCTCATCCACCAAACCCCTACAAACCAGAATAAATATTACTGACCAACTGACTTTCCTCTCAGGCCTAATTACACCTCATCCACCAAACCCCTACAAACCAGAATAAATCTCACTGACCAACTGACTTTCCTCTCAGGCCTAATTACACCTCATCCGCCAAACCCCTACAAACCAGAATAAATCTCACTGACCAACTGACTTTCCTCTCTGGCCTAATTACACCTCATCCACCAAACCCCTACAAACCAGAATAAATCTCACTGACCAACTGACGTTCCTCTCAGGCCTAATTACACCTCATCCGCCAAACCCCTACAAACCAGAATAAATCTCACTGACCAACTGACTTTCCTCTCAGGCCTAATTACACCTCATCCACCAAACCCCTACAAACCAGAATAAATCTCACTGACTAACTGACTTTCCTCTCTGGCCTAATTACACCTCATCCACCAAACCCCTACAAACCAGAATAAATCTCACTGACCAACTGACTTTCCTCTCAGTCCTAATTACACCTCATCCACCAAACCCCTACAAACCAGAATAAATCTTACTGACCAACTGAGTTTCCTCTCAGGCCTAAATACACCTCATCCACCAAACCCCTACAAACCAGAATAAATATTACTGACCAACTGACTTTCCTCTCAGGCCTAATTACACCTCATCCACCAAACCCCTACAAACCAGAATAAATCTTACTGACCAACTGAGTTTCCTCTCAGGCCTAAATACACCTCATCCACCAAACCCCTACAAACCAGAATAAATATTATTGACCAACTGACTTTCCTCTCAGGCCTAATTACACCTCATCCGCCAAACCCCTACAAACCAGAATAAATCTCACTCACCAACTGACTTTCCTCTCAGGCCTAATTACACCTCATCCGCCAAACCCCTACAAACCAGAATAAATCTCACTGACCAACTGACTTTCCTCTCTGGCCTAATTACACCTCATCCACCAAACCCCTACAAACCAGAATAAATCTCACTGACCAACTGACGTTCCTCTCAGGCCTAATTACACCTCATCCGCCAAACCCCTACAAACCAGAATAAATCTCACTGACCAACTGACTTTCCTCTCAGGCCTAATTACACCTCATCCACGAAACCCCTACAAACCAGAATAAATATTACTGACCAACTGACTTTCCTCTCAGGCCTAATTATACCTCATCCACCAAACCCCTACAAACCAGAATAAATCTCACTGACCAACTGACGTTCCTCTCAGGCCTAATTACACCTCATCCACCAAACCCCTACAAACCAGAATAAATCTCACTGACCAACTGACGTTCCTCTCAGGCCTAATTACACCTCATCCACCAAACCCCTACAAACCAGAATAAATCTCACTGACCAACTGACGTTCCTCTCAGGCCTAATTACACCTCATCCACCAAACCCCTACAAACCAGAATAAATCTCACTGACCAACTGACTTTCCTCTCAGGCCTAATTACACTTCATCCACCAAGCCCCTACAAACCATAATAAATATTACTGACCAACTGACTTTCCTCTCAGGCCTAATTATACCTCATCCACCAAACCCCTACAAACCAGAATAAATCTCACTGACCAACTGACGTTCCTCTCAGGCCTAATTACACCTCATCCACCAAACCCCTACAAACCAGAATAAATCTCACTGACCAACTGACTTTCCTCTCAGGCCTAATTACACTTCATCCACCAAGCCCCTACAAACCATAATAAATATTACTGACCAACTGACTTTCCTCTCAGGCCTAATTACACCTCATCCACCAAACCCCTACAATCCAGAATAAATCTCACTGACCAACTGACTTTCCTCTCAGGCCTAAATACACCTCATCCACCAAACCCCTACAAACCAGAATAAATCTCACTGACCAACTGACTTTCCTCTCAGGCCTAATTACACTTCATCCACCAAGCCCCTACAAACCATAATAAATATTACTGACCAACTGACTTTCCTCTCAGGCCTAATTACACCTCATCCACCAAACCCCTACAATCCAGAATAAATCTCACTGACCAACTGACGTTCCTCTCAGGCCTAATTACACCTCATCCGCCAAACCCCTACAAACCAGAATAAATCTCACTGACCAACTGACGTTCCTCTCAGGCCTAATTACACCTCATCCGCCAAACCCCTACAAACCAGAATAAATCTCACTGACCAACTGACTTTCCTCTCAGGCCTAAATACACCTCATCCGCCAAACCCCTACAAACCAGATTAAATCTCACTGACCAACTGACTTTCCTCTCAGGCCTAATTACACCTCATCCACCAAACCCCTACAAACCAGAATAAATCTCACTGACCAACTGACTTTCCTCTCAGGCCTAATTACACCTCATCCGCCAAACCCCTACAAACCAGAATAAATCTCACTGACTAACTGACTTTCCTCTCTGGCCTAATTACACCTCATCCGCCAAACCCCTACAAACCAGAATAAATATTACTGACCAACTGACTTTCCTCTCAGGCCTAATTACACCTCATCCACCAAACCCCTACAAACCAGAATAAATATTACTGACCAACTGACTTTCCTCTCAGGCCTAATTACACCTCATCCACCAAACCCTTACAAACCAGAATAAATCTCACTGACCAACTGACTTTCCTCTCTGGCCTAATTACACCTCATCCACCAAACCCCTACAAACCAGAATAAATCTCACTGACCAACTGACATTCCTCTCAGGCCTAATTACACCTCATCCACCAAACCCCT
The DNA here is from genome assembly GCA_037306005.1 of Rhinophrynus dorsalis. Classification (NCBI taxonomy): domain Eukaryota; kingdom Metazoa; phylum Chordata; class Amphibia; order Anura; family Rhinophrynidae; genus Rhinophrynus; species Rhinophrynus dorsalis. The sequence goes on from CM074720.1 coordinate 571,320,083, forward strand.
ACAAACCAGAATAAATCTCACTGACCAAGTGACGTTCCTCTCAGGCCTAATTACACCTCATCCACCAAACCCCTACAAACCAGAATAAATCTTACTGACCAACTGAGTTTCCTCTCAGGCCTAAATACACCTCATCCACCAAACCCCTACAAACCAGAATAAATCTTACTGACCAACTGACTTTCCTCTCAGGCCTAATTACACCTCATCCGCCAAACCCCTACAAACCAGAATAAATCTCACTGACCAACTGACTTTCCTCTCAGGCCTAATTACACCTCATCCGCCAAACCCCTACAAACCAGAATAAATCTCACTGACCAACTGACTTTCCTCTCAGGCCTAATTACATCTCATCCACGAAACCCCTACAAACCAGAATAAATATTACTGACCAACTGACTTTGCTCTCAGGCCTAATTACATCTCATCCACCAAACCCCTACAAACCAGAATAAATCTCACTGACCAACTGACGTTTCTCTCAGGCCTAATTACACCTCATCCGCCAAACCCCTACAAACCAGAATAAATCTCACTGACCAACTGACTTTCCTCTCAGGCCTAAATACACCTCATCCGCCAAACCCCTACAAACCAGATTAAATCTCACTGACCAACTGACTTTCCTCTCAGGCCTAATTACACCTCATCCGCCAAACCCCTACAAACCAGAATAAATCTCACTGACCAACTGACTTTCCTCTCAGGCCTAATTACACCTCATCCACCAAACCCCTACAAACCAGAATAAATCTCACTGACTAACTGACTTTCCTCTCTGGCCTAATTACACCTCATCCACCAAACCCCTACAAACCAGAATAAATCTCACTGACCAACTGACTTTCCTCTCAGTCCTAATTACACCTCATCCACCAAACCCCTACAAACCAGAATAAATCTTACTGACCAACTGAGTTTCCTCTCAGGCCTAAATACACCTCATCCACCAAACCCCTACAAACCAGAATAAATATTACTGACCAACTGACTTTCCTCTCAGGCCTAATTACACCTCATCCACCAAACCCCTACAAACCAGAATAAATCTTACTGACCAACTGAGTTTCCTCTCAGGCCTAAATACACCTCATCCACCAAACCCCTACAAACCAGAATAAATATTATTGACCAACTGACTTTCCTCTCAGGCCTAATTACACCTCATCCGCCAAACCCCTACAAACCAGAATAAATCTCACTCACCAACTGACTTTCCTCTCAGGCCTAATTACACCTCATCCGCCAAACCCCTACAAACCAGAATAAATCTCACTGACCAACTGACTTTCCTCTCTGGCCTAATTACACCTCATCCACCAAACCCCTACAAACCAGAATAAATCTCACTGACCAACTGACGTTCCTCTCAGGCCTAATTACACCTCATCCGCCAAACCCCTACAAACCAGAATAAATCTCACTGACCAACTGACTTTCCTCTCAGGCCTAATTACACCTCATCCACGAAACCCCTACAAACCAGAATAAATATTACTGACCAACTGACTTTCCTCTCAGGCCTAATTATACCTCATCCACCAAACCCCTACAAACCAGAATAAATCTCACTGACCAACTGACGTTCCTCTCAGGCCTAATTACACCTCATCCACCAAACCCCTACAAACCAGAATAAATCTCACTGACCAACTGACGTTCCTCTCAGGCCTAATTACACCTCATCCACCAAACCCCTACAAACCAGAATAAATCTCACTGACCAACTGACGTTCCTCTCAGGCCTAATTACACCTCATCCACCAAACCCCTACAAACCAGAATAAATCTCACTGACCAACTGACTTTCCTCTCAGGCCTAATTACACTTCATCCACCAAGCCCCTACAAACCATAATAAATATTACTGACCAACTGACTTTCCTCTCAGGCCTAATTATACCTCATCCACCAAACCCCTACAAACCAGAATAAATCTCACTGACCAACTGACGTTCCTCTCAGGCCTAATTACACCTCATCCACCAAACCCCTACAAACCAGAATAAATCTCACTGACCAACTGACTTTCCTCTCAGGCCTAATTACACTTCATCCACCAAGCCCCTACAAACCATAATAAATATTACTGACCAACTGACTTTCCTCTCAGGCCTAATTACACCTCATCCACCAAACCCCTACAATCCAGAATAAATCTCACTGACCAACTGACTTTCCTCTCAGGCCTAAATACACCTCATCCACCAAACCCCTACAAACCAGAATAAATCTCACTGACCAACTGACTTTCCTCTCAGGCCTAATTACACTTCATCCACCAAGCCCCTACAAACCATAATAAATATTACTGACCAACTGACTTTCCTCTCAGGCCTAATTACACCTCATCCACCAAACCCCTACAATCCAGAATAAATCTCACTGACCAACTGACGTTCCTCTCAGGCCTAATTACACCTCATCCGCCAAACCCCTACAAACCAGAATAAATCTCACTGACCAACTGACGTTCCTCTCAGGCCTAATTACACCTCATCCGCCAAACCCCTACAAACCAGAATAAATCTCACTGACCAACTGACTTTCCTCTCAGGCCTAAATACACCTCATCCGCCAAACCCCTACAAACCAGATTAAATCTCACTGACCAACTGACTTTCCTCTCAGGCCTAATTACACCTCATCCACCAAACCCCTACAAACCAGAATAAATCTCACTGACCAACTGACTTTCCTCTCAGGCCTAATTACACCTCATCCGCCAAACCCCTACAAACCAGAATAAATCTCACTGACTAACTGACTTTCCTCTCTGGCCTAATTACACCTCATCCGCCAAACCCCTACAAACCAGAATAAATATTACTGACCAACTGACTTTCCTCTCAGGCCTAATTACACCTCATCCACCAAACCCCTACAAACCAGAATAAATATTACTGACCAACTGACTTTCCTCTCAGGCCTAATTACACCTCATCCACCAAACCCTTACAAACCAGAATAAATCTCACTGACCAACTGACTTTCCTCTCTGGCCTAATTACACCTCATCCACCAAACCCCTACAAACCAGAATAAATCTCACTGACCAACTGACATTCCTCTCAGGCCTAATTACACCTCATCCACCAAACCCCTACAAACCAGAATAAATCTCACTGACCAAGTGACGTTCCTCTCAGGCCTAATTACACCTCATCCACCAAACCCCTACAAACCAGAATAAATCTTACTGACCAACTGAGTTTCCTCTCAGGCCTAAATACACCTCATCCACCAAACCCCTACAAACCAGAATAAATCTTACTGACCAACTGACTTTCCTCTCAGGCCTAATTACACCTCATCCGCCAAACCCCTACAAACCAGAATAAATCTCACTGACCAACTGACTTTCCTCTCAGGCCTAATTACACCTCATCCGCCAAACCCCTACAAACCAGAATAAATCTCACTGACCAACTGACTTTCCTCTCAGGCCTAATTACATCTCATCCACGAAACCCCTACAAACCAGAATAAATATTACTGACCAACTGACTTTGCTCTCAGGCCTAATTACATCTCATCCACCAAACCCCTACAAACCAGAATAAATCTCACTGACCAACTGACGTTTCTCTCAGGCCTAATTACACCTCATCCGCCAAACCCCTACAAACCAGAATAAATCTCACTGACCAACTGACTTTCCTCTCAGGCCTAAATACACCTCATCCGCCAAACCCCTACAAACCAGATTAAATCTCACTGACCAACTGACTTTCCTCTCAGGCCTAATTACACCTCATCCACCAAACCCCTACAAACCAGAATAAATATTACTGACCAACTGACTTTCCTCTCAGGCCTAATTACACCTCATCCACCAAACCCTTACAAACCAGAATAAATCTCACTGACCAACTGACTTTCCTCTCTGGCCTAATTACACCTCATCCACCAAACCCCTACAAACCAGAATAAATCTCACTGACCAACTGACATTCCTCTCAGGCCTAATTACACCTCATCCACCAAACCCCTACAAACCAGAATAAATCTCACTGACCAACTGACTTTCCTCTCAGGCCTAAATACACTTCATCCACCAAACCCCTACAAACCAGAATAAATCTTACTGACCAACTGACTTTCCTCTCAGGCCTAATTACACCTCATCCACGAAACCCCTACAAACCAGAATAAATATTACTGACCAACTGACTTTCCTCTCAGGCCTAAATACACCTCATCCACCAAACCCCTACAAACCAGATTAAATCTCACTGACCAACTGACTTTCCTCTCAGGCCTAGTTACACCTCATCCGCCAAACCCCTACAAACCAGAATAAATCTCACTGACCAACTGACTTTCCTCTCAGGCCTAATTACACCTCATCCGCCAAACCCCTACAAACCAGAATAAATCTTACTGACCAACTGATTTTCCTCTCAGGCTTAATTACACCTCATCCACCAAACCCCTACAAACCAGAATAAATCTCACTGACCAACTGACTTTCCTCTCAGGCCTAATTACACCTCATCCGCCAAACCCCTACAAACCAGAATAAATCTCACTGCCCAACTGACTTTCCTCTCAGGCCTAATTACACCTCATCCACCAAACCCCTACAAACCAGAATAAATCTTACTGACCAACTGATTTTCCTCTCAGGCCTAATTACACCTCATCCACCAAACCCCTACAAACCAGAATAAATCTCACTGACCAACTGACTTTCCTCTCAGGCCTAAATACACCTCATCCACCAAACCCCTACAAACCAGAATAAATCTCACTGACCAACTGACTTTCCTCTCAGGCCTAATTACACCTCATCCACCAAACCCCTACAAACCAGAATAAATCTCACTGACCAAGTGACGTTCCTCTCAGGCCTAATTACACCTCATCCACCAAACCCCTACAAACCAGAATAAATCTTACTGACCAACTGAGTTTCCTCTCAGGCCTAAATACACCTCATCCACCAAACCCCTACAAACCAGAATAAATCTTACTGACCAACTGACTTTCCTCTCAGGCCTAATTACACCTCATCCGCCAAACCCCTACAAACCAGAATAAATCTCACTGACCAACTGACTTTCCTCTCAGGCCTAATTACACCTCATCCGCCAAACCCCTACAAACCAGAATAAATCTCACTGACCAACTGACTTTCCTTTCAGGCCTAATTACATCTCATCCACGAAACCCCTACAAACCAGAATAAATATTACTGACCAACTGACTTTGCTCTCAGGCCTAATTACATCTCATCCACCAAACCCCTACAAACCAGAATAAATCTCACTGACCAACTGACGTTCCTCTCAGGCCTAATTACACCTCATCCGCCAAACCCCTACAAACCAGAATAAATCTCACTGACCAACTGACTTTCCTCTCAGGCCTAAATACACCTCATCCGCCAAACCCCTACAAACCAGATTAAATCTCACTGACCAACTGACTTTCCTCTCAGGCCTAATTACACCTCATCCGCCAAACCCCTACAAACCAGAATAAATCTCACTGACCAACTGACTTTCCTCTCAGGCCTAATTACACCTCATCCGCTAAACCCCTACAAACCAGAATAAATCTCACTGACTAACTGACATTCCTCTCTGGCCTAATTACACCTCATCCACCAAACCCCTACAAACCAGAATAAATCTCACTGACCAACTGACTTTCCTCTCTGGCCTAATTACACCTTTTCCGCCAAACCCCTACAAACCAGAATAAATATTACTGACCAACTGACTTTCCTCTCAGGCCTAATTACACCTCATCCACCAAACCCCTACAAACCAGAATAAATATTACTGACCAACTGACTTTCCTCTCAGGCCTAATTACACCTCATCCACCAAACCCTTACAAACCAGAATAAATCTCACTGACCAACTGACTTTCCTCTCTTGCCTAATTACACCTCATCCACCAAACCCCTACAAACCAGAATAAATCTCACTGACCAACTGACATTCCTCTCAGGCCTAATTACACCTCATCCACCAAACCCCTACAAACCAGAATAAATCTCACTGACCAACTGACTTTCCTCTCAGGCCTAAATACACTTCATCCACCAAACCCCTACAAACCAGAATAAATCTTACTGACCAACTGACTTTCCTCTCAGGCCTAATTACACCTCATCCACGAAACCCCTACAAACCAGAATAAATATTACTGACCAACTGACTTTCCTCTCAGGCCTAAATACACCTCATCCACCAAACCCCTACAAACCAGATTAAATCTCACTGACCAACTGACTTTCCTCTCAGGCCTAGTTACACCTCATCCGCCAAACCCCTACAAACCAGAATAAATCTCACTGACCAACTGACTTTCCTCTCAGGCCTAATTACACCTCATCCGCCAAACCCCTACAAACCAGAATAAATCTTACTGACCAACTGATTTTCCTCTCAGGCTTAATTACACCTCATCCACCAAACCCCTACAAACCAGAATAAATCTCACTGACCAACTGACTTTCCTCTCAGGCCTAATTACACCTCATCCGCCAAACCCCTACAAACCAGAATAAATCTCACTGCCCAACTGACTTTCCTCTCAGGCCTAATTACACCTCATCCACCAAACCCCTACAAACCAGAATAAATCTTACTGACCAACTGATTTTCCTCTCAGGCCTAATTACACCTCATCCACCAAACCCCTACAAACCAGAATAAATCTCACTGACCAACTGACTTTCCTCTCAGGCCTAAATACACCTCATCCACCAAACCCCTACAAACCAGAATAAATCTCACTGACCAACTGACTTTCCTCTCAGGCCTAATTACACCTCATCCACCAAACCCCTACAAACCAGAATAAATCTCACTGACCAAATGACTTTCCTCTCGGGCCTAATTACACCTCATCCACCAAACCCCTACAAACCAGAATAAATCTCACTGACCAACTGACTTTCCTCTCGGGCCTAATTACACCTCATCCACCAAACCCCTACATACCAGAATAAATCTCACTGACCAACTGACTTTCCTCTCAGGCCTAATTACACCTCATCCACCAAACCCCTACAAACCAGAATAAATCTCACTGACCAACTGACTTTCCTCTCAGGCCTAAATACACCTCATCCACCAAACCCCTACAAACCAGAATAAATTTCACTTACCAACTGACTTTCCTCTCAGGCCTAATTACACCTCATCCACCAAACCCCTACAAACCAGAATAAATCTCACTGACCAACTGACTTTCCTCTCAGGCCTAAATACACCTCATCCACCAAACCCCTACAAACCAGAATAAATATTACTGACCAACTGACTTTCCTCTCAGGCCTAAATACACCTCATCCACCAAACCCCTACAAACCAGAATAAATCTCACTGACCAACTGACTTTCCTCTCAGGCCTAATTACACCTCATCCACCAAACCCCTACAAACCAGAATAAATCTCACTGACCAACTGACTTTCCTCTCTGGCCTAAATACACCTCATCCACCAAACCCCTACAAACCAGAATAAATATTACTGACCAACTGACTTTCCTCTCAGGCCTAATTACACCTCATGCACCAAACCCCTACAAACCAGAATAAATCTCACTGACCAACTGACTTTCCTCTCAGGCCTAATTACACCACATCCACCAAACCCTCACAAACCAGAATAAATCTCACTGACCAACTGACTTTCCTCTCAGGCCTAAATACACCTCATCCGCCAAACCCCTACAAACCAGATTAAATCTCACTGACCAACTGACTTTCCTCTCAGGCCTAATTACACCTCATCCGCCAAACCCCTACAAACCAGAATAAATCTCACTGACCAACTGACTTTCCTCTCAGGCCTAATTACACCTCATCCGCCAAACCCCTACAAACCAGAATAAATCTCACTGACTAACTGACATTCCTCTCTGGCCTAATTACACCTCATCCACCAAACCCCTACAAACCAGAATAAATCTCACTGACCAACTGACTTTCCTCTCTGGCCTAATTACACCTTTTCCGCCAAACCCCTACAAACCAGAATAAATATTACTGACCAACTGACTTTCCTCTCAGGCCTAATTACACCTCATCCACCAAACCCCTACAAACCAGAATAAATATTACTGACCAACTGACTTTCCTCTCAGGCCTAATTACACCTCATCCACCAAACCCTTACAAACCAGAATAAATCTCACTGACCAACTGACTTTCCTCTCTTGCCTAATTACACCTCATCCACCAAACCCCTACAAACCAGAATAAATCTCACTGACCAACTGACATTCCTCTCAGGCCTAATTACACCTCATCCACCAAACCCCTACAAACCAGAATAAATCTCACTGACCAACTGACTTTCCTCTCAGGCCTAAATACACTTCATCCACCAAACCCCTACAAACCAGAATAAATCTTACTGACCAACTGACTTTCCTCTCAGGCCTAATTACACCTCATCCACGAAACCCCTACAAACCAGAATAAATATTACTGACCAACTGACTTTCCTCTCAGGCCTAAATACACCTCATCCACCAAACCCCTACAAACCAGATTAAATCTCACTGACCAACTGACTTTCCTCTCAGGCCTAGTTACACCTCATCCGCCAAACCCCTACAAACCAGAATAAATCTCACTGACCAACTGACTTTCCTCTCAGGCCTAATTACACCTCATCCGCCAAACCCCTACAAACCAGAATAAATCTTACTGACCAACTGATTTTCCTCTCAGGCTTAATTACACCTCATCCACCAAACCCCTACAAACCAGAATAAATCTCACTGACCAACTGACTTTCCTCTCAGGCCTAATTACACCTCATCCGCCAAACCCCTACAAACCAGAATAAATCTCACTGCCCAACTGACTTTCCTCTCAGGCCTAATTACACCTCATCCACCAAACCCCTACAAACCAGAATAAATCTTACTGACCAACTGATTTTCCTCTCAGGCCTAATTACACCTCATCCACCAAACCCCTACAAACCAGAATAAATCTCACTGACCAACTGACTTTCCTCTCAGGCCTAAATACACCTCATCCACCAAACCCCTACAAACCAGAATAAATCTCACTGACCAACTGACTTTCCTCTCAGGCCTAATTACACCTCATCCACCAAACCCCTACAAACCAGAATAAATCTCACTGACCAAATGACTTTCCTCTCGGGCCTAATTACACCTCATCCACCAAACCCCTACAAACCAGAATAAATCTCACTGACCAACTGACTTTCCTCTCGGGCCTAATTACACCTCATCCACCAAACCCCTACATACCAGAATAAATCTCACTGACCAACTGACTTTCCTCTCAGGCCTAATTACACCTCATCCACCAAACCCCTACAAACCAGAATAAATCTCACTGACCAACTGACTTTCCTCTCAGGCCTAAATACACCTCATCCACCAAACCCCTACAAACCAGAATAAATTTCACTTACCAACTGACTTTCCTCTCAGGCCTAATTACACCTCATCCACCAAACCCCTACAAACCAGAATAAATCTCACTGACCAACTGACTTTCCTCTCAGGCCTAAATACACCTCATCCACCAAACCCCTACAAACCAGAATAAATATTACTGACCAACTGACTTTCCTCTCAGGCCTAAATACACCTCATCCACCAAACCCCTACAAACCAGAATAAATCTCACTGACCAACTGACTTTCCTCTCAGGCCTAATTACACCTCATCCACCAATCCCCTACAAACCAGAATAAATCTCACTGACCAACTGACTTTCCTCTCAGGCCTAAATACACCTCATCCACCAAACCCCTACAAACCAGAATAAATATTACTGACCAACTGACTTTCCTCTCAGGCCTAATTACACCTCATCCACCAAACCCCTACAAACCAGAATAAATCTCACTGACCAACTGACTTTCCTCTCAGGCCTAATTACACCACATCCACCAAACCCTCACAAACCAGAATAAATCTCACTGACCACCTGACGTTCCTCTCAGGCCTAATTACACCTCATCCACCAAACCCCTACAAACCAGAATAAATCTTACTGACCAACTGACTTTCCTCTCAGGCCTAATTACACCTCATCCACCAAACCCCTACAAACCAGAATAAATCTCACTGACCAACTGACTTTCCTCTCAGGCCTAATTACACCTCATCCGCCAAACCCCTACAAACCAGAATAAATCTCACTGACCAACTGACTTTCCTCTCAGGCCTAATTACACCTCATCCACCAAACCCCTACAAACCAGAATAAATCTCACTGACCGACAGACTTTCCTCTCAGGCCTAATTACACCTCATCCACCAAACCCCTACAAACCAGAATAAATCTCACTGACCAACTGACTTTCCTCTCAGGCCTAATTACACCTCATCCGCCAAACCCCTACAAACCAGAATAAATCTCACTGACCAACTGACTTTCCTCTCAGGCCTAATTACACCTCATCCACCAAACCCCTACAAACCAGAATAAATCTCACTGACCGACAGACTTTCCTCTCAGGCCTAATTACACCTCATCCACCAAACCCCTACAAACCAGAATAAATCTCACTGACCAACTGACTTTCCTCTCTGGCCTAATTACACCTCATCCACCAAACCCCTACAAACCAGAATAAATCTTACTGACCAACTGACTTTCCTCTCAGGCCTAATTACACCTCATCCACCAAACCCCTACAAACCAGAATAAATATTACTGACCAACTGACTTTCCTCTCAGGCCTAAATACACCTCATCCGCCAAACCCCTACAAATCAGAATAAATCTCACTGACCAACTGACGTTCCTCTCATGCCTAAGTACACCTCATCCACCAAACCCCTACAAACCAGAATAAATCTCACTGACCAACTGACTTTCCTCTCAGGCCTATTTACACCTCATACACCAAACCCCTACAAACCAGAATAAATCTCACTGACCAACTGACTTTCCTCTCAGTCCTAATTACACCTCATCCACCAAACCCCTACAAACCAGAATAAATTTCACTGACCAACTGACTTTCCTCTCAGGCCTAATTACACCACATCCACCAAACCCTCACAAACCAGAATAAATCTCACTGACCACCTGACGTTCCTCTCAGGCCTAATTACACCTCATCCACCAAACCCCTACAAACCAGAATAAATCTCACTGACCAACTGACTTTCCTCTCAGGCCTAATTACACCTCATCCACCAAACCCCTACAAACCAGAATAAATCTCACTGACCAACTGACTTTCCTCTCAGACCTAATTACACCTCATCCACCAAACCCCTACAAACCAGAATAAATCTCACTGACCAACTGACGTTCCTCTCAGGCCTAATTACACCTCATACACCAAACCCCTACAAACCAGAATAAATCTCACTGACCAACTGACTTTCCTCTCAGGCCTATGGTATGTTATGGTGAGTCCTTTCAATAAGTGTCCTTGTGAGCATTGTTTTTGGACCAGATATAATCATTCAGCGTCTATAATCATGACTACAACAGCCTGTAAAGCCTGCCGCTGCTCTGCCTGCTACTAATTAATTGAATTGTGCTCTGGGCTTCCAGCAGAAGACTTGTAGGAAGGTTAATGAATAGTAACAACTGGCGTCCCCCCGTAGGAAGGGGATGACATGATAACAATTTGGCACCCCCTGTCAAATGCTTGGCCTGGGGAAAGATTCAACAAGGTCAGCCAAAAAGGAGCAAAACAAAATTGTGATGATGTAGTCAATATATATTGCACAAAGATGACACTTAAACCATTACATTGATCACTTAAAAGAGAAAAGCCAATCTGACTGCTGTGAACAAGGTCGAGTATATTTCTATCAAAGCATGAAAACCATCTCCACAGCCACTGGTCAAGGGTAAATATAATATGATGCGTATGAAAGTGCATCAAATTCACAGGACCTGAGACAGGCTACGATGACCATGGTAGAGAGGATGATGTTGTGATGGAAAACTAAAGTGTGCGTCCTGAGCAGTTAATGAAGCTGACAGCCGAGGTGGCTTGAAGAAGAAAAATCTATGAGGAACGTAGTGTGAAAGTTTAGTACTCGAGTAATGAAGTGAAGCGGTAGCCTGAGTTAACTGGTGAACGGTGCGGTGATCATGGGGCTGGTGGTGCAAGATACCGGATGATTATTGCAATGCGATGTTTGTAATATCAAGGGTGGAACAGCAATAAGTCGTGAAGGCTAAGATTACTGAGTACGAGAACGACTGATGAGGACGAAAAAGGAGCATAGTATGAGTGATGAAAGGAGTATCTGAAAGTGGACCATGCTTATTGTATGCAAGGTGACTAATGGTTGCGGGAGCTATGAATAATTATTGTGCTTGTTGATGAAGCTGGTTAACGACATCAGTAGATTGAAACTGAGATCATAATGTAAAGGTTTGCTTCTGTACATTCCGAACGAAAAAAAACATTAGTAGCCACAGAGACCCTGGAATAAGCAAACTGTAAATACAATTTGAAATTTTGAACAAATGGAGGTACCAGAAGAGATAAGGTGTGAGGCTTTGCACCTCAGTGAAGACATAAGGTGTGAGAGCCTTCAACCTCCGTGAAGAGGTAAGGTGGCTGTAAAGAATAAAATTACTGTGTATCCTACTGTCTTGTGGGATGATTAGCCGTATAACTTGAATATTTATGTGAATATACGGCACCGGTGAGCCAACCTGTGACGAGTCTTGCCTACGTATTATGACTAATTGAAGAAAACGGGGGATGATGATGTGAGGGGTCATATGATTTACATGAAGAGGAGAGGAATGGAAAATCTTGCTGTTGATAAAGGAATGAGGAGTCTTCCAGCCCCTATGAGGAGTTAAAGAAATGAGGGGACCTATGCCCCTCCGGAATGTAAGGAAAGGAGGGGTCCTCTTGCCTGCAAATCGTAATGAAATAAAGGGTCCTTCGGCCTCTGTGAAGAGTTAATGAAATGAGTGGTCCGTTGGTTCCTGTAAAGAGTTATGTTCCGGGACCTCTGGTCTCTGTGAAGAGGAGGAATGGTTTAAATCTTCTATGAGTGAAAAAGATGGGAGGACTCAATCGTCCTCTTGTGTAGGAAGTAAGTCCAACTAAGGGGATCCTTTGCTTTTCTCGAAGATGTGAAGCAAACTGAGGGGACTTCGGCTTCTTGTCGCAAACTGATGATACCTTGACAGAAACTCCGCAACTCCGTTTCCAAAGCCGTGGTATCACGGTGCCCATGCTTTCGCTGGCGACATTGTTATGTCAGGGCTACTTCCTGATTCTCTTTTATTGGCTACTGAGGTTTATCTCCGCCCAGTTCTAGCCCTTATATACTGAGCCCTGTCACTTCAGCGCTTCCCTTTCGTGGTGTTCCAGTTGCCAGTGTTGTTACTGAATTTTGTGTATTCTGTGTATGACCCAGACTGCCTGACTATTCTGCCTGATTGTTCCTGATCTGTGTACCGACTCGGCTGACGTTCCTGCTCTGTGTACCGACTCAGATTGGCTGATGTTCCTGCTCTGTGTATCGACTCAGATTGGCTGACGTTCCTGCTCTGTGTACGGACTCGGATTGGCTGACTTTCCTGCTCTGTGTCACCCGGTTTGGGAAGCTTCCTGCTCAGGGTACCCCCGGTACCACTCCTTGCTCTCCCTTTGCTCAGGTTGGAGGGCTTCCCTCCGGTACATATTACTGTCGCTGACAGTTACTGGTTTGCCTCCGGTCTACACTGCCTCAGCAGCGCTGTTCTGTGACCCTGCCTCCTCAGTAAGCTATCATATCTCTTCTTCGGTATCAGTGCCGTTGTTTGCACCCGGTACGCTTGACCTGTCCACTCGCTATTCCGAGGTTGGGTTCTCTCTGGGTGCCTCGGTCAGTTTCCATTGCTTGACAGTTCTGTCCAGGACTGAGTGTTCAGTTACCCGTCACGGGTTGGTGCTATAGCGTTTCAGGGTCACAGACGTTCTGGGAATCCTCCCTGAGATTGTGTCTGGCAGTATTACGTATCCTACCATCCAGGCAGTCCTGCTATTGCGCCTACAGTACCCTACAGTCAAGTGGCATCTGATAGGGTATCTGTCCATTGTCTCCTCTCCTAGCCAATATCTGGCTCTGTTGCCTAGTCTCTATCTTACTATCCTGTGGGATAGTATTGGTCTCCGCTCTGTCCTTTACCTGTGGCTTACGGATGGGGCTCACTCCCTGCGTAGGGAGTATCCGTTATCCAGTCACTACTAGGGCCTGCCAGCCTTCCATGGCCTAGTAGTATACCAGCTTGTTCTTCTAGAATCACACAAACTGTGACCTGACCTGTGTCAGTATTGCACCTTTGGTGCCTACTGGATCTGAGTGGGTTACTTTATCCTGGTGACCTGACCTGTGTCAGTCTTGTACATCTGTACCTACTGGACCTGTGTGAGATACTATACGTTAGTGTAGCCTGACCTGTGTCAGTTGTGTCATTTTTATGTACAGGACCCGTGTGGGTCACTTTATCTCTGTTCTATTAATAAAACTGTGTTTTTACCATAACCTTCTGAGTATCCTTAAAACCGTTACACATGGTCCCCAAAAGTGACAAGAATGCACTCCCCTCGGACCCCTGGTGGACACCATGTGAGGGTCATGCTCCACTATGCCGACATATCACCGGGCAGCCAGTGCGTGTCTGGTGTTGCCACCCTGGCAATTGTGCTCAGCACACCTGGAGGACTTTACAGCCTCTGTGTAAAGGTAAGGTATGATGAGGAGGTGATGCAAACCAAGGGGGAGGGCCTTCGGTGTCTGTGAAGAGATAAGGTATACTGGGGATTAAAGCAGGTACTGCCATAAGCACTACATTATTGGCCTAGTTTATAATACGTGTAAGTGACAAGACATGAATGTAAGCCTGACGTGAGCATATTCTGATGTAAACAATCTATAGGTTAAGTGATTGCATGGTGTACCTGCGCACGTTATCGTGTATAATGATTCATATGCACTAAGTCGAGCTGAAGTAATGGTAGAAGATAAGACAAACATGCTGAAATGATCACGCGTGGTCAGAGACGGGCCTGATACATGCAATACTGGATTGTACGGGCATGACCCCGGCCCAGCATATATAGTTTTTATATGCAGACATAACAGGTTTATGTAACTAAGCGGAGCTAATTAACGTAAAAAGGTACTAACGATGACCAATTATGTAAATCGTAAGACTGCCAGAAGTTTGATAGCTGCAGAGCCCTGGTAGTAAATCTGCTAGAATGAGAATATGTGTAAAACAAAAAAAAAACATACGGGCCCCAATATGCCCCCTCAGCGTATATATATATATATATATACGTGTGTAAAGGATGAAAGGATGAAACGTGAAATTCTTACCGACTTATGGAGCAAGGATTCTACGACAACAGGTGGCTGTACCTACAGCTTGCTACTGAAATGTATCCTTAAGTAAACAAAATAGTATAAATTTCCAATTATTTTAATAGCTTTACCTTAAGCGATCGTGGCCGTTGATAATCCAGGGTCATGGTTATAGTACTGCTACTGGTTGGAAGGATAGCCCACCGGTATATCTGCGAGGATCCTACGAAGAATGGAATCGGTACAGAAGCCCACCGGGCAGGAGAATGTGTGTCATAGTAACAGTACAATAAAACTTACTTGAATCGTCAGGATCGAGTCAAGCAGAATAACTTTACTAGAAGAGGCATGATCGATCAGCGCCTCTAATCACACAGAGTAGTACATGAAACGATGATTGGTTGAAAAGTGTATCAGCCATAATGAAGTGCTTTGCTAGGAATCGATAAGGTGACTGATTGAGGTAAACCTTTAATAATGGAAAAGGTACTGGTGATAAAGTTGCACTGTGGGGGGGGGACCCTCTGGCTACGGAGCTTTTATGGGACACCCTGAACACCTTAGATAGCTGCCCAGAGTTTCCCACTCCAAGGCTTCACTCTCAGCCGAGGTAAAGCTGGCTCCAGCCAGAGTGTGAAGATTTTGGCTACCGATTGATTGGGCTGGATAATTACTCAGCGGCCTGTAGGTACGTGTAGCTGTTGGATGCACCTGAGCAGCGTTGCTAAGATCACTGAGCATGTGCGACAAGCTTGCCGTGCAAAGTATTACATATGTGAGTACATTAGAATCAGTAGAGTGTGCGAGGACGGAGGGGAATCCCCAGCAGTATGGAGCTTGTGATATGTATGTAACTGAGTAGTGCCGCTACTCCGGTTGGGAATACATGACAAGCAGTGGGGTGTGTTAGTCCGAAGGGAATTCCCCCGGTAGTAGAGGACTTGTGGGTGTGTAACTGAGTAGTGCCGCTACTCCGGTTGGGAATACATGACAAGCAGTGGGGTGTGTTAGTGCGAAGGGAATTCCCCCGGTAGTAGAGGACTTGTGGGTATGTAACTGAGTAGTGCCGCTACTCCGGTTGGGAATACATGACAAGCAGTGGAGTGTGTTAGTGAGAAGGGAATTCCCCCGGTAGTAGAGGACTTGTGGGTATGTAACTGAGTAGTGCCGCTACTCCGGTTGGGAATACATGACAAGCAGTGGGGTGTGTTAGTGTGAAGGGAATTCCCCCGGTAGTAGAGGACTTGTGGGTATGTAACTGAGTAGTGCCGCTACTCCGGTTGGGAATACATGACAAGCAGTGGGGTGTGTTAGTGTGAAGGGAATTCCCCCGGTAGTAGAGGACTTGTGGGTATGTAACTGAGTAGTGCCGCTACTCCGGTTGGGAATACATGACAAGCAGTGGGGTGTGTTAGTGTGAAGGGAATTCCCCCGGTAGTAGAGGACTTGTGGGTATGTAACTGAGTAGTGCCGCTACTCCGGTTGGGAATACATGACAAGCAGTGGGGTGTGTTAGTGCGAAGGGAATTCCCCCAGTAGTAGAGGACTTGTGGGTATGTAACTGAGTAGTGCCGCTACTCCGGTTGGGAATACATGACAAGCAGTGGGGTGTGTTAGTGTGAAGGGAATTCCCCCGGTAGTAGAGGACTTGTGGGTATGTAACTGAGTAGTGCCGCTACTCCGGTTGGGAATACATGACAAGCAGAGGGGTGTGTTAGTGCGAAGGGAATTCCCCCGGTAGTAGAGGACTTGTGGGTATGTAACTGAGTAGTGCTGCTACTCCGGTTGGGAATACATGACAAGCAGTGGGGTGTGTTAGTCTGAAGGGAATTCCCCCGGTAGTAGAGGACTTGTGGGTATGTAACTGAGTAGTGCCGCTACTCCGGTTGGGAATACATGACAAGCAGTGGGGTGTGTTAGTCAGAAGGGAATTCCCCCGGTAGTAGAGGACTTGTGGGTATGTAACTGAGTAGTGCCGCTACTCCGGTTGGGAATACATGACAAGCAGTGGGGTGTGTTAGTGCGAAGGGAATTCCCCCGGGAGTAGAGGACTTGTGGGTATGTAACTGAGTAGTGGCGCTACTCCGGTTGGGAATACATGACAAGCAGTGGGGTGTGTTAGTGTGAAGGGAATTCCCCCGGTAGTAGAGGACTTGTGGGTATGTAACTGAGTAGTGCCGCTACTCCGGTTGGGAATACATGACAAGCAGTGGGGTGTGTTAGTGCGAAGGGAATTCCCCCAGTAGTAGAGGACTTGTGGGTATGTAACTGAGTAGTGCCGCTACTCCGGTTGGGAATACATGACAAGCAGTGGGGTGTGTTAGTCTGAAGGGAATTCCCCGGTAGTAGAGGACTTGTGGGTATGTAACTGAGTAGTGCCGCTACTCTGGTTGGGAATACATGACAAGCAGTGGGGTGTGTTAATGTGAAGGGAATTCCCCCGGTAGTAGAGGACTTGTGGGTATGTAACTGAGTAGTGCCGCTACTCCGGTTGGGAATACATGACAAGCAGTGGGGTGTGTTAATGTGAAGGGAATTCCCCCGGTAGTAGAGGACTTGTGGGTATGTAACTGAGTAGTGCCGCTACTCCGGTTGGGAATACATGACAAGCAGTGGGGTGTTAGTGTGAAGGGAATTCCCCCGGTAGTAGAGGACTGTGGGTATGTAACTGAGTAGTGCCGCTACTCCGGTTGGGAATACATGACAAGCAGTGGGGTGTGTTAGTGCGAAGGGAATTCCCCCGGTAGTAGAGGACTTGTGGGTATGTAACTGAGTAGTGCCCCTACTCTGGTTGGGAATACATGACAAGCAGTGGGGTGTGTTAGTGTGAAGGGAATTTCCCCGGTAGTAGAGGACTTGTGGGTATGTAACTGAGTAGTGCCGCTACTCCGGTTGGGAATACATGACAAGCAGTGGGGTGTGTTAGTGCGAAGGGAATTCCCCCGGTAGTAGAGGACTTGTGGGTATGTAACTGAGTAGTGCCGCTACTCCGGTTGGGAATACATGACAAGCAGTGGGGTGTGTTAATGTGAAGGGAATTCCCCCGGTAGTAGAGGACTTGTGGGTATGTAACTGAGTAGTGCCGCTACTCCGGTTGGGAATACATGACAAGCAGTGGGGTGTGTTAATGTGAAGGGAATTCCCCCGGTAGTAGAGGACTTGTGGGTATGTAACTGAGTAGTGCCGCTACTCCGGTTGGGAACACATGACAAGCAGTGGGGTGTGTTAGTCCAAAGGGAATTTCCCCGGTAGTAGAGGACTTGTGGGTATGTAACTGAGTAGTGCCGCTACTCCGGTTGGGAATACATGACAAGCAGTGGGGTGTGTTAGTGCGAAGGGAATTCCCCCGGTAGTAGAGGACTTGTGGGTATGTAACTGAGTAGTGCCGCTACTCCGGTTGGGAATACATGACAAGCAGTGGGGTGTGTTAGTGTGAAGGGAATTCCCCGGTAGTAGAGGACTTGTGGGTATGTAACTGAGTAGTGCCGCTACTCCGGTTGGGAATACATAACAAGCAGTGGGGTGTGTTAGTCCGAAGGGAATTCCCCCGGGAGTAGAGGACTTGTGGGTATGTAACGGAGTAGTGCCGCTACTCCGGTTGGGAATACATGACAAGCAGTGGGGTGTGTTAGTGTGAAGGGAATTCCCCCGGTAGTAGAGGACTTGTGGGTATGTAACTGAGTAGTGCCGCTACTCCGGTTGGGAATACATGACAAGCAGTGGGGTGTGTTAGTGTGAAGGGAATTCCCCCGGTAGTAGAGGACTTGTGGGTATGTAACTGAGTAGTGCCGCTACTCCGGTTGGGAATACATGACAAGCAGTGGGGTGTGTTAGTGTGAAGGGAATTCCCCCGGTAGTAGAGGACTTGTGGGTATGTAACTGAGTAGTGCCGCTACTCCGGTTGGGAATACATAACAAGCAGTGGGGTGTGTTAGTGTGAAGGGAATTCCCCCGGTAGTAGAGGACTTGTGGGTATGTAACTGAGTAGTGCCGCTACTCCGGTTGGGAATACATGACAAGCAGTGGGGTGTGTTAGTCCGAAGGGAATTCCCCCAGTAGTAGAGGACTTGTGGGTATGTAACTGAGTAGTGCTGCTACTCTGGTTGGTATACATGACAAGCAGTGGGGTGTGTTAGTCCGAAGGGAATTCCCCCGGGA
Organism: Rhinophrynus dorsalis; assembly: GCA_037306005.1. Classification (NCBI taxonomy): domain Eukaryota; kingdom Metazoa; phylum Chordata; class Amphibia; order Anura; family Rhinophrynidae; genus Rhinophrynus; species Rhinophrynus dorsalis. The sequence continues at coordinate 571,339,545 of CM074720.1, forward strand.
GTAGAGGACTTGTGGGTATGTAACTGAGTAGTGCTGCTACTCCGGTTGGGAATACATGACAAGCAGTGGGGTGTGTTAGTGTGAAGGGAATTCCCCCGGTAGTAGAGGACTTGTGGGTATGTAACTGAGTAGTGCCGCTACTCCGGTTGGGAATACATGACAAGCAGTGGGGTGTGTTAGTGTGAAGGGCATTCCCCCGGTAGTAGAGGACTTGTGGGTATGTAACTGAGTAGTGCCACTACTCCGGTTGGGAATACATGACAAGCAGTGGGGTGTGTTAGTGCGAAGGGAATTCCCCCGGGAGTAGAGGACTTGTGGGTATGTAACTGAGTAGTGCTGCTACTCCGGTTGGGAATACATAACAAGCAGTGGGGTGTGTTAGTGCGAAGGGAATTCCCCCGGTAGTAGAGGACTTGTGGGTATGTAACTGAGTAGTGCCGCTACTCCGGTTGGGAATACATGACAAGCAGTGGGGTGTGTTAGTGCGAAGGGAATTCCCCCGGGAGTAGAGGACTTGTGGGTATGTAACTGAGTAGTACCGCTACTCTGGTTGGGAATACATGACAAGCAGTGGGGTGTGTTAGTGCGAAGGGAATTCCCCCGGTAGTAGAGGACTTGTGGGTATGTAACTGAGTAGTGCCGCTACTCCGGTTGGGAATACATGACAAGCAGTGGGGTGTGTTAGTGTGAAGGGAATTCCCCCGGTAGTAGAGGACTTGTGGGTATGTAACTGAGTAGTGCCGCTACTCCGGTTGGGAATACATGACAAGCAGTGGGGTGTGTTAGTCCGAAGGGAATTCCCCCAGAAGTAGAGGACTTGTGGGTATGTAACTGAGTAGTGCCGCTACTCCGGTTGGGAATACATGACAAGCAGTGGGGTGTGTTAGTGCGAAGGGAATTCCCCCGGTAGTAGAGGACTTGTGGGTATGTAACTGAGTAGTGCCGCTACTCCGGTTGGGAATACATGACAAGCAGTGGGGTGTGTTAGTCCGAAGGGAATTCCCCCGGTAGTAGAGGACTTGTGGGTATGTAACTGAGTAGTGCCGCTACTCCGGTTGGGAATACATGACAAGCAGTGGGGTGTGTTAGTGCGAAGGGAATTCCCCCGGGAGTAGAGGACTTGTGGGTATGTAACTGAGTAGTGCCGCTACTCCGGTTGGGAATACATGACAAGCAGTGGGGTGTGTTAGTGTGAAGGGAATTCCCCGGTAGTAGAGGACTTGTGGGTATGTAACTGAGTAGTGCCGCTACTCCGGTTGGGAATACATGACAAGCAGTGGGGTGTGTTAGTGCGAAGGGAATTCCCCCAGTAGTAGAGGACTTGTGGGTATGTAACTGAGTAGTGCTGCTACTCTGGTTGGTATACATGACAAGCAGTGGGGTGTGTTAGTGCGAAGGGAATTCCCCCGGTAGTAGAGGACTTGTGGGTATGTAACTGAGTAGTGCCGCTACTCCGGTTGGGAATACATGACAAGCAGTGGGGTGTGTTAGTGCGAAGGGAATTCCCCCGGTAGTAGAGGACTTGTGGGTATGTAACTGAGTAGTGCCGCTACTCCGGTTGGGAATACATGACAAGCAGTGGGGTGTGTTAGTGCGAAGGGAATTCCCCCGGTAGTAGAGGACTTGTGGGTATGTAATTGAGTAGTGCCGCTACTCCGGTTGGGAATACATGACAAGCAGTGGGGTGTGTTAGTGCGAAGGGAATTCCCCCGGTAGTAGAGGACTTGTGGGTATGTAACTGAGTAGTGCCGCTACTCCGGTTGGGAATACTTGACAAGCAGTGGGGTGTGTTAGTCCGAAGGGAATTCCCCCGGGAGTAGAGGACTTGTGGGTATGTAACTGAGTAGTGCCGCTACTCCGGTTGGGAATACATGACAAGCAGTGGGGTGTGTTAGTGCGAAGGGAATTCCCCCGGTAGTAGAGGACTTGTGGGTATGTAACTGAGTAGTGCCACTACTCCGGTTGGGAATACATGACAAGCAGTGGGGTGTGTTAGTGCGAAGGGAATTCCCCCGGTAGTAGAGGACTTGTGGGTATGTAACTGAGTAGTGCCGCTACTCCGGTTGGGAATACATGACAAGCAGTGGGGTGTGTTAGTGCGAAGGGAATTCCCCCGGTAGTAGAGGACTTGTGGGTATGTAATTGAGTAGTGCCGCTACTCCGGTTGGGAATACATGACAAGCAGTGGGGTGTGTTAGTGCGAAGGGAATTTCCCCGGTAGTAGAGGACTTGTGGGTATGTAACTGAGTAGTGCCGCTATTCCGGTTGGGAATACATGACAAGCAGTGGGGTGTGTTAATGTGAAGGGAATTCCCCCGGTAGTAGAGGACTTGTGGGTATGTAATTGAGTAGTGCCGCTACTCCGGTTGGGAATACATGACAAGCAGTGGGGTGTGTTAGTGCGAAGGGAATTCCCCCGGTAGTAGAGGACTTGTGGGTGTGTAACTGAGTAGTGCCGCTACTCCGGTTGGGAATACATGACAAGCAGTGGGGTGTGTTAGTGTGAAGGGAATTCCCCCGGTAGTAGAGGACTTGTGGGTGTGTAACTGAGTAGTGCCGCTACTCCGGTTGGGAATACATGACAAGCAGTGGGGTGTGTTAGTGCGAAGGGAATTCCCCCGGTAGTAGAGGACTTGTGGGTATGTAATTGAGTAGTGCCGCTACTCAGGATTTGGATAGGAATGAACGGTGCGGTATGGTTGAAAGTAGTGAGAACTGGAAGGCCTCTGAACAGAATGGGCGCTGACCAGAATGACTGATCAAGGTTAAAGATTATGTTCTTACCGGGCCTGTTTGATTAGTGAGGCAAGATCAAACTTCGCTATAAATCACTCTGAGTGGTACGTGAATGTGATACCGATGATTGTGATGATGTCACGGATCGACAAGAGGCAACACATACACACTATGCGCCCAGTGGGAGGGGCTGCTGCCCCTTTTATGAAGGTCTGCAGACCCTCCCACAAATGCAGGCCAAGCCTTCCACTAATGATCCAGTTGATGATGTTCAATTTGCTCATGAGTCCATCACTAGACTAAACCACATCGTACAGACAAGGAACAGTCACATGACAAAGGCAGAGTTCCAGGAGCTTATTTTACTCCAGTGAGAACTGGGGGGCACTTTGCTCCAGGGGAGGACATCGGGGGGAAGAGTCGTATACCCCAGTTAGGATGGGTGGAGGAATGCCGGTGTGAGCTCTAGTCAGTGGTTACAGGCAGTTAGTCCAGTTGGGCCATTGCAGGGCAGTTATTCAGGCCACCCTATTGCTATTATGTTACTGGCTCCATGTCCAGCCATGAGCAGCCTGTCTGTACCAGTCATGTGGCAGCCCAAGGACCTGCTGACAGACCACTGTTTAGCAATGTTATTGCGCCCTCTGCTGGATGATTAGATTGTCCAAACCAACTGCACCATGAGAGGTTCCTGTGAGGGAGAGAACATTAAAGTGGAGGACCCCGAGCTGGAATATCCCATTCACACATTCACGTTTATAATACACAAAATCACTTTATACTCCTGCATGTTATTCCACATCCAACTGTAGTCCAGTACATGGTCCCGTACTCCCCGATTGCCCTGGTAAGGAGGGGTCCCGTACTCCCCGATTGCCCTGGTAAGGAGGGGTCCTGTACTCCCCGATTGTCCTGGTAAGGAGGGGTCCTATACTCCCCGATTGCCCTGGTAAGGAGGGGTCCTGTACTCCCCGATTGTCCTAGTAAGGAGGGGTCCTGTACTCCCCGATTGCCCTGGTAAGGAGGGGTCCTGTACTCCCCGATTGCCCTGGTAAGGAGGGGTCCTGTACTCCCCGATTGTCCTGGTAAGGAGGGGTCCCGTACTCCCCGATTACCCTGGTAAGGAGGGGTCCCGTACTCCCCGATTGTCCTGATAAGGAGGGGTCCCGTACTCCCCGATTGTCCTGGTAAGGAGGGGTTCCGTACTCCCTGATTGCCCTGGTAAGGAGGGGTCCTGTACTCCCCGATTGCCCTGGTAAGGAGGGGTCCTGTACTCCCCGATTGTCCTGGTATGGAGGGGTCCCGTACTACCCGATTGCCCTGGTAAGGAGGGGTCCCGTACTCCCCGATTACCCTGGTAAGGAGGGGTCCCGTACTCCCCGATTGTCCTGGTAAGGAGGGGTCCCGTACTCCCCGATTGTCCTGGTAAGGAGGGGTTCCGTACTCCCTGATTGCCCTGGTAAGGAGGGGTCCTGTACTCCCCGATTGCCCTGGTAAGGAGGGGTCCTGTACTCCCCGATTGTCCTGGTATGGAGGGGTCCCGTACTACCCGATTACCCTGGTAAGGAGGGGTCCTGTACTTCCGATTGTCCTGGTAAGGAGGGGGCCCGTACTCCCGATTGTCCTGGTAAGGAGGGGTCCCGTACTCCCCGATTGCCCTGGTAAGGAGAGGTCCTGTACTCCCCGATTGCCCTGGTAAGGAGGGGTCCTGTACTCCCCGATTGCCCTGGTAAGGAGGGGTCCCGTACTCCCTGATTGCCCTGGTAAGGAGGGGTCCTGTACTCCCCGATTGTCCTGGTAAGGAGGGGTCCTGTACTCCCCGATTGCCCTGGTAAGGGGGGGTCCTGTACTCCCCGATTGTCCTGGTAAGGAGGGGTCCTGTACTCCCCGATTGCCCTGGTAAGGAGAGGTCCTGTACTCCCCGATTGCCCTGGTAAGGAGGGGTCCCGTACTCCCCGATTGTCCTGGTAAGGAGGGGTCCCGTACTCCCTGATTGTCCTGGTAAGGAGGGGTCCTGTACTCCCCGATTGTTCTGGTAAGGAGGGGTCCCGTACTCCCCGATTGCCCTGGTAAGGAGGGGTCCCGTACTCCCTGATTGCCCTGGTAAGGAGGGGTCCCATACTCCCCGATTGTCCTGGTAAGGAGGGGTCCTGTACTCCCCGATTGCCCTGGTAAGGAGGGGTCCTGTACTCCCTGATTGCCCTGGTAAGGAGGGGTACCGTACTCCCCGATTGCCCTGGTAAATAGGGGTCCTGTACTCCCCGATTGTCCTGGTAAGGAGGTGTCCCGTACTCCCCGATTACCCTGGTAAGGAGGGGTCCTGTACTCCCCGATTGTCCTGGTATGGAGAGGTCCTGTACTCCCTGATTGTCCTGGTAAGGAGGGGTCCCGTACTCCCCGATTGTCCTGGTAAGGAGGGGTCCTGTACTCCCCGATTGCCCTGGTAAGGAGGGGTCCTGTACTCCCCGATTGTCCTGGTAAGGAGGGGTCCCGTACTCCCCGATTACCCTGGTAAGGAGGGGTCCTGTACTCCCCGATTGTCCTGGTAAGGAGGGGTCCTGTACTCCCCGATTGTCCTGGTAAGGAGGGGTCCTGTATTCCCGATTACCCTGGTAAGGAGAGGTCCTGTACTCCCCGATTGCCCTGGTAAGGAGAGGTCCCGTACTCCCCGATTGTCCTGGTAAGGAGGGGTCCTGTACTCCCCGATTGCCCTGGTAAGGAGGGGTCCTGTACTCCCCGATTGCCCTGGTAAGGAGGGGTCCTGTACTCCCCGATTGCCCTGGTAAGGAGGGGTCCTGTACTCCCCGATTGCCCTGGTAATTAGGGGTCCTGTACTCCCTGATTGCCCTGGTAAGGAGGGGTCCCGTACTCCCCAATTGTCCTGGTAAGGAGGGGTCCCGTACTCCCCGATTGTCCTGGTAAGGAGGGGTCCTGTACTCCCCGATTGCCCTGGTAAGGAGGGGTCCTGTACTCCCCGATTGCCCTGGTAAGGAGAGGTCCTGTATTCCCGATTACCCTGGTAAGGAGGGGTCCTGTACTCCCCGATTGCCCTGGTAAGGAGGGGTCCTGTACTCCCCGATTGCCCTGGTAAGTAGGGGTCCTGTACTCCCCGATTGTCCTGGTAAGGAGGGGTCCCGTACTCCCCGATTGCCCTGGTAAGGAGGGGTCCCGTACTCCCCGATTGCCCTGGTAAGGAGGGGTCCCGTACTCCCCGATTGTCCTGGTAAGGAGGGGTCCCGTACTCCCCGATTGCCCTGGTAAGGAGGGGTCCCGTACTCCCCGATTGCCCTGGTAAGGAGGGGTCTAGTACTCCCCGATTGCCCTGGTAAGGAGGGGTCCTGTACTCCCTGATTGTCCTGGTAAGGAGGGGTCCTGTACTCCCAGTGCAGGAGTATAACAGAGGACAGGTAACTGTATGGTCTGGAGGTGATGCTGTGGTACTGTTGGTAGGTGACAGTGGTAGAGAGGACTGGTAATTGTATGATCTGGAGGTAACACTGTGGTTACTGTTGGTAGGTGACAGTGGTACAAAGGACAGGTAATTGTATGGTATGGAGGTGACACTGTGGTTACTGTTGGTAGATCACAGTGGTACAGAGGACAGGTAATTGTATGGTCTGGAGGTGACACTGTGGTTACTGTTGGTAGGTGACAGTGGTACAGAGGACAGGTAATTGTATGGTATGGAGGTGACACTGTGGTTACTGTTGGTAGGTGACAGTGGTACAGAGGACAGGTAATTGTATGGTATGGAGGTGACACTGTGGTTACTGTTGGTAGGTGACAGTGGTACAGAGGACAGGTAATTGTATGGTCTGGAGGTGACACTGTGGTACTGTTGGTAGATCACAGTGGTACAGAGGACAGGTAATTGTATGGTATGGAGGTGACACTGTGGTTACTGTTGGTAGGTGACAGTGGTACAGAGGACAGGTAATTGTATGGTATGGAGGTGACACTGTGGTTACTGTTGGTAGGTGACAGTGGTACAGAGGACAGGTAATTGTATGGTCTGGAGGTGACACTGTGGTACTATTGGTAGATCACAGTGGTACAGAGGACAGGTAATTGTATGGTATGGAGGTGACACTGTGGTTACTGTTGGTAGATCACAGTGGTACAGAGGACAGGTAATTGGTATGGAGGTGACACTGTGGTTACTGTTGGTAGATCACAGTGGTACAGAGGACAGGTAATTGTATGGTATGGAGGTGACACTGTGGTTACTGTTGGTAGGTGACAGTGGTACAGAAGACAGGTAATTGTATGGTCTGGAGGTGACACTGTGGTTACTGTTGGTAGATCACAGTGGTACAGAGGACAGGTAATTGTATGGTATGGAGGTGACACTGTGGTTACTGTTGGTAGGTGACAGTGGTACAGAAGACAGGTAATTGTATGGTCTGGAGGTGACACTGTGGTACTGTTGGTAGATCACAGTGGTACAGAGGACAGGTAATTGTATGGTATGGAGGTGACACTGTGGTTACTGTTGGTAGGTGACAGTGGTACAGAGGACAGGTAATTGTATGGTCTGGAGGTGACACTGTGGTACTGTTGGTAGATCACAGTGGTACAGAGGACAGGTAATTGTATGGTATGGAGGTGACACTGTGGTTACTGTTGGTAGGTGACAGTGGTACAGAGGACAGGTAATTGTATGGTATGGAGGTGACACTGTGGTTACTGTTGGTAGGTGACAGTGGTACAGAGGACAGGTAATTGTATGGTCTGGAGGTGACACTGTGGTACTATTGGTAGATCACAGTGGTACAGAGGACAGGTAATTGTATGGTATGAAGGTGACACTGTGGTTACTGTTGGTAGATCACAGTGGTACAGAGGACAGGTAATTGTATGGTATGGAGGTGACACTGTGGTTACTGTTGGTAGATCACAGTGGTACAGAGGACAGGTAATTGTATGGTATGGAGGTGACACTGTGGTTACTGTTGGTAGATCACAGTGGTACAGAGGACAGGTAATTGTATGGTGTGGAGGTGACACTGTGGTACTGTTGGTAGATCACAGTGGTACAGAGGACAGGTAATTGTACGGTCTGGAGGTGACGCTGTGGTACTGTTGGTAGATCACAGTGATACAGAGGACAGGTAATTGTATGGTCTGGAGGTGACGCTGTGGTACTGTTGGTAGATCACAGTGGTACAGAGGACAGGTTATTGTATGATCTGGAGGTGACACTGTGGTACTGTTGATAGATCACAGTGGTACAGAGGACAGGTAATTGTATGGTGTGGAGGTGACACTGTGGTTACTGTTGGTAGATCACAGTGGTACAGAGGACAGGTAATTGTATGGTCTGGAGGTGACGCTGTGGTACTGTTGGTAGATCACAGTGGTACAGAGAACAGGTAATTGTATGATCTGGAGGTGACACTGTGGTTACTGTTGGTAGATCACAGTGGTACAGAGGACAGGTAATTGTATGATCTGGAGGTGACACTGTGGTTACTGTTGGTAGGTGACAGTGGTACAGAGGACAGGTAATTGTATGATCTGGAGGTGACACTGTGGTTACTGTTGGTAGATCACAGTGGTACAGAGGACAGGTAATTGTATGGTCTGGAGGTGACACTGTGGTTACTGTTGGTAGGTGACAGTGGTACAGAGGACAGGTAATTGTATGATATGGAGGTGACACTGTGGTACTGTTGGTAGATCACAGTGGTACAGAGGACAGGTAATTGTATGGTCTGGAGGTGACACTGTGGTACTGTTGGTAGATCACAGTGGTACAGAGGACAGGTAATTGGTATGGAGGTGACACTGTGGTTACTGTTGGTAGATCACAGTGGTACAGAGGACAGGTAATTGTATGGTATGGAGGTGACACTGTGGTTACTGTTGGTAGGTGACAGTGGTACAGAAGACAGGTAATTGTATGGTCTGGAGGTGACACTGTGGTTACTGTTGGTAGATCACAGTGGTACAGAGGACAGGTAATTGTATGGTATGGAGGTGACACTGTGGTTACTGTTGGTAGGTGACAGTGGTACAGAAGACAGGTAATTGTATGGTCTGGAGGTGACACTGTGGTACTGTTGGTAGATCACAGTGGTACAGAGGACAGGTAATTGTATGGTCTGGAGGTGACACTGTGGTTACTGTTGGTAGATCACAGTGGTACAGAGGACAGGTAATTGTATGGTATGGAGGTGACACTGTGGTTACTGTTGGTAGATCACAGTGGTACAGAAGACAGGTAACTGTATGGTCAGGAGGTGACACTGTGGTACTGTTGGTAGATCACAGTGGTACAGAAGACAGGTAATTGTATGGTCTGGAGGTGACACTGTGGTACTGTTGGTAGATCACAGTGATACAGAGGACAGGTAATTGTATGGTATGGAGGTGACACTGTGGTTACTGTTGGTAGATCACAGTGGTACAGAGGACAGGTAATTGTATGGTATGGAGGTGACACTGTGGTTACTGTTGGTAGATCACAGTGGTACAGAGGACAGGTAATTGTATGATCTGGAGGTGACACTGTGGTTACTGTTGGTAGATCACAGTGGTACAGAGGACAGGTAATTGTATGGTATGGAGGTGACACTGTGGTTACTGTTGGTAGATCACAGTGGTACAGAGGACAGGTAATTGTATGGTCTGGAGGTGACGCTGTGGTTACTGTTGGTAGATCACAGTGGTACAGAGGACAGGTAATTGTATGGTGTGGAGGTGACACTGTGGTTACTGTTGGTAGATCACAGTGGTACAGAGGACAGGTAATTGTATGGTCTGGAGGTGACGCTGTGGTTACTGTTGGTAGATCACAGTGGTACAGAGGACAGGTAATTGTATGGTCTGGAGGTGACACTGTGGTTACTGTTGGTAGATCACAGTGGTACAGAGGACAGGTAATTGTATGGTCTGGAGGTGACACTGTGGTACTGTTGGTAGATCACAGTGGTACAGAGGACAGGTAATTGTATGGTGTGGAGGTGACACTGTGGTTACTGTTGGTAGATTACAGTGGTACAGAGGACAGGTAATTGTATGGTCTGGAGGTGATACTGTGGTTACTGTTGGTAGATCACAGTGGTACAGAGGACAGGTAATTGTATGGTCTGGAGGTGACACTGTGGTTACTGTTGGTAGATCACAGTGGTACAGAGGACAGGTAACTGTATGATCTGGAGGTGACACTGTGGTTACTGTTGGTAGATCACAGTGGTACAGAGGACAGGTAACTGTATGATCTGGAGGTGACACTGTGGTTACTGTTGGTAGATCACAGTGGTACAGAGGACAGGTAACTGTATGATCTGGAGGTGACACTGTGGTTACTGTTGGTAGATCACAGTGGTACAGAGGACAGGTAACTGTATGGTATGGAGGTGACACTGTGGTACTGTTGGTAGATCACAGTGGTACAGAGGACAGGTAACTGTATGGTCTGGAGGTGACACTGTGGTACTGTTGGTAGATCACAGTGGTACAGAGGACAGGTAATTGTATGGTATGGAGGTGGCGCTGTGGTTACTGTTGGTAGGTGACAGTGGTACAGAGGACAGGTAACTGTATGATCTGGAGGTGACACTGTGGTACTGTTGGTAGATCACAGTGGTACAGAGGACAGGTAACTGTATGATCTGGAGGTGACACTGTGGTTACTGTTGGTAGATCACAGTGGTACAGAGGACAGGTAACTGTATGATCTGGAGGTGACACTGTGGTTACTGTTGGTAGATCACAGTGGTACAGAGGACAGGTAACTGTATGATCTGGAGGTGACACTGTGGTTACTGTTGGTAGATCACAGTGGTACAGAGGACAGGTAACTGTATGGTATGGAGGTGACACTGTGGTACTGTTGGTAGATCACAGTGGTACAGAGGACAGGTAACTGTATGGTCTGGAGGTGACACTGTGGTACTGTTGGTAGATCACAGTGGTACAGAGGACAGGTAATTGTATGGTATGGAGGTGGCGCTGTGGTTACTGTTGGTAGGTGACAGTGGTACAGAGGACAGGTAACTGTATGATCTGGAGGTGACACTGTGGTACTGTTGGTAGATCACAGTGGTACAGAGGACAGGTAATTGTATGGTATGGAGGTGACACTGTGGTACTGTTGGTAGATCACAGTGGTACAGAGGACAGGTAATTGTATGGTCTGGAGGTGACACTGTGGTACTGTTGGTAGATCACAGTGGTACAGAGGACAGGTAATTGTATGGTATGGAGGTGGCGCTGTGGTTACTGTTGGTAGGTGACAGTGGTACAGAGGACAGGTAACTGTATGATCTGGAGGTGACACTGTGGTACTGTTGGTAGATCACAGTGGTACAGAAGACAGGTAATTGTATGGTATGGAGGTGACACTGTGGTACTGTTGGTAGATCACAGTGGTACAGAGGACAGGTAACTGTATGGTCTGTAGGTGACGCTGTGGTTACTGTTGGTAGGTGACAGTGGTACAGAGGACAGGTAACTGTATGGTCTTGTGATGTTACATTGATATTGTTGATGTAATATATTCACACCATATAGTTTTGCTATCAGGTTATGTATATGTTGGATTCATTAATTAATATTAATATAGTGTTATTGCTTGGCGTATTATTGTTTCTACAGTTTGTATGTTGATTCCCTCTGCCATCAAGCCGTGGGGTTTTCCTCTGCACCGACCTAATTATCTTTACTTTCACTTTCCATGAATTTGGAATTTCCCATCTGGATCCCATCATCTCTGTTGGAGGCTTCCAAGAATTAAGCCTTTTTCTTTCATTTTACTGTATATTTAATATCTGGTCACGTTGGGACAGCCAGAGGCAGTTGTGGTTCAATTACTATTTCCCCAGCTGACATCATTTTCCCGGAAGCCTCTTGTGATATTGTTCTCCCATTGTCCCAGACGGACTGACCAGGAATATACCATGTAAATATGCACCCCATGGCGGTCATCTCTGGGCCCATCAGAGATCTGCCTCCTAGCATCTCCAGCCACTCCTTCCACTTAAATGTGATGTATATGGGCAAATGTGTGATTATTGGCCTTGATCCATAATATGATGTATTGCATCTTGCTGTCATTCTGTATAATGGATCTCATTTATCAACCTCTCGCTCCCTCTCTCCTGAATGTGATTGCCTAATAAGGTTAACTCCTTATGGGCGCATTGCACATCCCTCTGATACTTTTTTTTAATAGACCAACTTAATAAAGTTCAGGAATTTTAGAATTAAGAAGTTTCACCTTCCTTCTTTCTTAGAAAGCTCCCCTGGGGTTTGGGAAACTCTGGATTTAATGAAAAGCAGGAGTCCGTAAAGTCATCACTACCTGTGACAAGCTGCTCTCTTCAGGATCAATATGGCTGCCATCTGTTAGACATACATCAAATGACGTAACAAAGAGCACACAATGAGTTAAGAAAATAAAACAAGGCGTTTTTCTTCTTTGCAATATGTTTCTTGGTTTACTATCAGTGTCGCAAATTTCACGTGGTTACGAATGGTGCATTCACCATATTGTGCATGAACATGTCGCAGCAATATAGGTGCAATAATGACTCTATATGGGGGCAAAATTGGTGCATTAAGGACGCGATATGGGTCAAAATCCCCAAACCCACAAAACCAACCCAAAACCAGTGGCATAACAATAGGGGTTGCATCTGCGCCCCCCCTCGCCACGCACCCGCAGCAACTAATTCTAACAGCTGATCTCCTGAGGCTCTAGTAATGCAGGGAGATGGGAGATGACCTCATCTCCATGACATCATCTCCCAGCGCTCTGCATTACTGAGAACCACTGACCTGGTGTCATGCCACACCGGCACCACTAGACCACCAGGGACTCGAGGTTGATTAGTAGGTGCATTGTGGTAATGAAGGGGCAATTTGGAGATTGGGGGGCAATGTGGTAGGGGCATTGTGGAGACAGGGGCATTGTGGAAATGGGGGTCGGAGGGGCAATGTGGAGGTGGCCAATGTGGTCGGGGGGGGGCCCATGGCAATTCTTGCACCAGGGCCCGGTGACTTCTAGTTACGCCTCTGCCCAAAACCCAACCCAAACACCACAAAAACCTACCCAAAACCAACTCAAAATCACCAATAATGCACTCATAATGCGTCCTTATTGCACCCATATTGCGTCCTTAATGTGTCCTTATTGCATTCTTAATGTTTCGTTATTGCATCAATATTGCATCCTTAATGCGTCCTTATTGCACCCATATTGTGTCCTTATTTCGCCAATATTGCGTCCATATATTGTGTCCTTAATGCGTCCTTATTGCACCCATATTGTGTCCTTATTTCGCCAATATTGCGTCCATATATTGTGTCCTTAATGCGTCCTTATTGCACCCAAATTACGTCATAAATTGTCATTTGGACACTAGTCATTGCTAACAGTAGTATTAATACAAATATTTTTGAGCTGTTATAATTGTTGATAGATCTCCCATCACCATATTGAGTCCTTAATGCCGCACCCAAATTGCATCCTTAATGCTGCGACATGTTAACGCACGATATGGTGAATGTGCCATTCAGAATGATGCGAAATGTAGAATTTGAGGCACTTTTTAAGACGCATAATTTTAATTGCGACACTTCAAATGACGCGGCCAAAGACATGCAACATTTTATGATGCAAAACTTTACGTGTGACACTTCAAATGGATACCGTGTTTCTTAGGGTTTTCAAAGGTTAGAAAAGTATAAAAATGAATGGCTTCCATACCTTTTAATTACATATTTTATTTTGTTAAAATTGGTCTCTTTTGGTTGCCAATAATAATTTTTTACAAATGTAAAAATGTCAAAACATTTAAAGCTGCGAATAAAAAGGGAAATTCACATGAGTTGAAAAAACTGTTTTGCTACTTTTAAGAATATATGATCATGAGGCACACTGAGATGTAAAGGGTTAAGTAGAAAAAGCGTATTCACTTCAAAGCCAGCCCAAAAATCAACTCCCTCACAGACGTATCACAAAAACTACAAAAGTAAAAAAGGGATTGAGGCGCTAAGTATATGAACTGGAACCAAGGGAACTGATAATATTAATCTTAATAACTGAAGGCGATATCAGTGCTAAAATAAACCAGCACACATTATCCCCAAATTATCAAAATTCTTTTATTTTTAAAATCACATGTAGTATCTATATCCAATATGATAGGTATATAAATATCAGTATCTTCAGATATCATTATGTCTCCAGTCCGTCTCCCCAGGTTGTACAATCAGTGCCGTCCAGACAAATGTTCGTTACTGTGTGTGGACAATCTGTCACGTATTATCGGGGACAGACTATGACTATGGGAACAGGACAAGATGGACACGTCACCTGACCTCGGTGGTCAACAATAAATGAACCCGTCAAGTATTTTGGAGTGTGTGTCTCTCTAATATATTGTATTGTATATTTTTATTTATATAGAACCAACCGGTGTACTTGGCACTTTACAGATTACATTTAATACAGCAGGGGTACAATAAGTGCGGTGATTAAGTGCTTATATAGACAGTCATAAGGGGAATAACAGGTGAGTATACATTAGGATAGGAGGTTCCCGCCCCGTAGAGCTTACAATCTAAGTACAGGATGGGTGACATACAGGAGGAAGTGCAGTGTTTGGCTTATGATGATAATAATGATAATATTTCCGTATTACTCTGTCGCTAGAGATAAAAGGTGTATTTTAGTTTAGAATTAAAGTTGTGGAGGGTTGAGGTTTGGTGAATACAGGGTGGTAGGGAGTTCCAGAGGTAAGGGGCAGCATGGCCACCGAAGAGTTAATATTCCTATTCTTACAATCAATAGAGTGGGTTGGAGTCACTATGGTATAGGTAAGTGTACATAGGTGGGTACCATCCTATACACACCGTACACAAGACCGGACAGTGCCCATAGGTAAGTGTACATAGGTAGGTACCATCCTATACACACTGTATACCAGACAGGACAGTGCACATAGGTAAGTGCACATAGGTAGGTACCATCCTATACACACCGTACACAAGACCGGACAGTGCCCATAGGTAAGTGTACATAGGTAGGTACCATCCTATACACACTGTATACCAGACAGGACAGTGCACATAGGTAAGTGCACATAGGTAGGTACCATCCTATACACACCGTACACTAGACCGGACAGTGCCCATAGGTAAGTGTACATAGGTAGGTACCATCCTATACACACCGTATACCAGACAGGACAGTGCCCATAGGTAAGTGTACATAGGTAGATACCATCCTATACACACCGTACACCAGACAGGACAGTGCCCATAGGTAAGTGTACATAGGTAGATACCATCCTATACACACCGTACACCAGACAGGACAGTGCCCATAGGTAAGTGTACATAGGTAGGTACCATCCTATACACACCGTATACCAGACAGGACAGTGCACACAGGTAAGTGCACATAGGTAGGTACCATCCTATACACACACCGTATACCAGACAGGACAGTGCACATAGGTAAGTGTACATAGGTAGGTACCATCCTATACACACCGTATACCAGACAGGACAGTGCACACAGGTAAGTGCACATAGGTAGGTACCATCCTATACACACACCGTATACCAGACAGGACAGTGCACATAGGTAAGTGTACATAGGTAGATACCATCCTATACACACCGTACACCAGACAGGACAGTGCCCATAGGTAAGTGTACATAGGTAGATACCATCCTATACACACCGTATACCAGACAGGACAGTGCACATAGGTAAGTGTACATAGGTAGGTACCATCCTATACACACCGTATACCAGACAGGACAGTGCACACAGGTAAGTGCACATAGGTAGGTACCATCCGATACACACACCGTATACCAGACAGGACAGTGCACATAGGTAAGTGCACATAGGTAGGTACCATCCTATACACGCCGTACACCGGACAGGACAGTGCCCATAGGTAAGTGTACTTAGGCAGGTACCATCCTATACACGCCGTATACCAGACAGGACAGTGTACATAGGTAAGTGTACATAGGTAGGTACCATCCTATACACACTGTAAACCAGACAGGACAGTGCCCATAGGTAAGTGTACTTAGGTAGGTACCATCCTATACACACCGTACACCAGACAGGACAGTGCCCATAGGTAAGTGCACATAGGTAGGTACCATCATATACACACCCTATACCAGACAGGACAGTGCCCATAGGTAAGTGTACATAGGTAGGTACCATCCTATACACGCCGTATACAAGACAGGACAGTGCACATAGGTAAGTGTAAATAGGTAGGTACCATCCTATACATGCCGTATACCAGACAGGACAGTGCCCATAGGTAAGTGCACATAGGTAGGTACCATCCTATACACGCCGTATACCAGACAGGACAGTGCACATAGGTAAGTGTACATAGGTAGGTACCATCCTATACACGCCGTATACCAGACAGGACAGTGCACATAGGTAAGTGTACTTAGGTAGGTACCATCCTATACACACCGTACACCAGACAGGACAGTGCCCATAGGTAAGTGCACATAGGTAGGTACCATCCTATACACGCCGTATACCAGACAGGATAGTACCCATAGGTAAGTGTACATAGGTAGGTACCATCCTATACACACCGTATACCAGACAGGACAGTGCCCATAGGTAAGTGTACATAGGTAGGTACCATCCTATACACACCGTATACCAGACAGGACAGTGCCCATAGGTAAGTGTACATAGGTAGGTACCATCCTATACACACCGTATACCAGACAGGACAGTGCGCATAGGTAAGTGTACATAGGTAGGTACCATCCTATACACACCGTATACCAGACAGGACAGTGCCCATAGGTAAGTGTACATAGGTAGGTACCATCCTATACACACCGTATACCAGACAGGACAGTGCGCATAGGTAAGTGTACATAGGTAGGTACCATCCTATACACACCGTACACCAGACAGGACAGTGCCCATAGGTAAGTTTACATAGGTAGGTACCATCCTATACACGCCGTACACCAGACAGGACAGTGCCCATAGGTAAGTGTACATAGGTAGGTACCATCCTATACACGCCGTAAACCAGACAGGACAGTGCCCATAGGTAAGTGCACATAGGTAGGTACCATCCTATACACGCCGTACACCAGACAGGACAGTGCCCATAGGTAAGTGTACATAGGTAGGTACCATCCTATACACGCCGTACATCAGACAGGACAGTGCCCATAGGTAAGTGTACATAGGTAGGTACCATCCTATACACGCCGTACACCAGACAGGACAGTGCCCATAGGTAAGTGTACATAGGTAGGTACCATCCTATACACGCCGTACACCAGACAGGACAGTGCCCATAGGTAAGTGTACATAGGTAGGTACCATCCTATACACGCCGTACACCAGACAGGACAGTGCCCATAGGTAAGTGAACATAGGTAGGTACCATCCTATACACGCCGTACACCAGACCGGACAGTGCACATAGGTAAGTGAACATAGGTAGGTACCATCCTATACACGCCGTACACCAGACCGGACAGTGCACATAGGTAAGTGTACATAGGTAGGTACCATCCTATACACGCCGTACACCAGACCGGACAGTGCCCATAGGTAAGTGCACATAGGTAGGTACCATCCTATACACACCGTACACCAGACCGGACAGTGCCCATAGGTAAGTGCACATAGGTAGGTACCATCCTATACACACCGTACACCAGACAGGACAGTGCCCATAGGTAAGTGCACATAGGTAGGTACCATCCTATACACACCGTACACCAGACAGGACAGTGCCCATAGGTAAGTGCACATAGGTAGGTACCATCCGATACACACCGTACACCAGACAGGACAGTGCACATAGGTAAGTGTACATAGGTAGGTACCATCCGATACACACCGTACACCAGACAGGACAGTGCCCATAGGTAAGTGTACATAGGTAGGTACCATCCGATACACACCGTACATCAGACAGGACAGTGCCCATAGGTAAGTGTACATAGGTAGGTACCATCCGATACACACCGTACACCAGACAGGACAGTGCCCATAGGTAAGTGCACATAGGTAGGTACCATCCGATACACACCGTACACCAGACAGGACAGTGCCCATAGGTAAGTGCACATAGGTAGGTACCATCCTATACACACCATACACCAGACAGGACAGTGCCCATAGGTAAGTGCACATAGGTAGGTACCATCCTGTACACACCGTACACCAGACAGGACAGTGCCCATAGGTAAGTGTACATAGGTAGGTACCATCCTATACACACCGTACACCAGACAGGACAGTGCCCATAGGTAAGTGTACATAGGTAGGTACCATCCGATACACACCGTACACCAGACAGGACAGTGCCCATAGGTAAGTGCACATAGGTAGGTACCATCCGATACACACCGTACACCAGACAGGACAGTGCCCATAGGTAAGTGCACATAGGTAGGTACCATCCGATACACACCGTACACCAGACTGGACAGTGCCCATAGGTAAGTGCACATAGGTAGGTACCAACCGATACACACCGTACACCAGACAGGACAGTGCACATAGGTAAGTGCACATAGGTAGGTACCATCCTATACACACCGTACACCAGACAGGACAGTGCCCATAGGTAAGTGCACATAGGTAGGTACCATCCTATACACACCGTACACCAGACAGGACAGTGCCCATAGGTAAGTGCACATAGGTAGGTACCATCCTATACACACCGTACACCAGACAGGACAGTGCCCATAGGTAAGTGCACATAGGTAGGTACCATCCTATACACACCGTACACCAGACAGGACAGTGCCCATAGGTAAGTGCACATAGGTAGGTACCATCCGATACACACCGTACACCAGACAGGACAGTGCCCATAGGTAAGTGCACATAGGTAGGTACCATCCGATACACACCGTACACCAGACAGGACAGTGCCCATAGGTAAGTGCACATAGGTAGGTACCATCCGATACACACCGTACACCAGACTGGACAGTGCCCATAGGTAAGTGCACATAGGTAGGTACCAACCGATACACACCGTACACCAGACAGGACAGTGCACATAGGTAAGTGCACATAGGTAGGTACCATCCTATACACACCGTACACCAGACAGGACAGTGCCCATAGGTAAGTACACATAGGTAGGTACCATCCGATACACACCGTACACCAGACAGGACAGTGCCCATAGTACACATCGTACACCAGACAGGACAGTGCCCATAGGTAAGTGCACATAGGTAGGTACCATCCTATACACACCGTACACCAGACAGGACAGTGCCCATAGGTAAGTACACATAGGTAGGTACCATCCTATACACACCGTACACCAGACAGGACAGTGCCCATAGGTAAGTGTACATAGGTAGGTACCATCCTATACACACCGTACACCAGACAGGACAGTGCCCATAGGTAAGTGTACATAGGTAGGTACCATCCTATACACACCGTACACCAGACAGGACAGTGCCCATAGGTAAGTGTACATAGGTAGGTACCATCCTATACACACCGTACACCAGACAGGACAGTGCCCATAGGTAAGTGTACATAGGTAGGTACCATCCTATACACACCGTACACCAGACAGGACAGTGCCCATAGGTAAGTGTACATAGGTAGGTACCATCCTATACACGCCGTATACCAGACAGGACAGTGTACATAGGTAAGTGTGGTAAGTGTACATAGGTAGGTACCATCCTATACACACACCGTATACCAGACAGGACAGTGCCCATAGGTAAGTGTACATAGGTAGGTACCATCCTATACACGCCGTAAACCAGACAGGACAGTGCCCATAGGTAAGTGCACATAGGTAGGTACCATCCTATACACGCCGTACACCAGACAGGACAGTGCCCATAGGTAAGTGTACATAGGTAGGTACCATCCTATACACGCCGTACACCAGACAGGACAGTGCCCATAGGTAAGTGTACATAGGTAGGTACCATCCTATACACGCCGTACACCAGACAGGACAGTGCCCATAGGTAAGTGTACATAGGTAGGTACCATCCTATACACGCCGTACACCAGACAGGACAGTGCCCATAGGTAAGTGTACATAGGTAGGTACCATCCTATACACACCGTATACCAGACAGGACAGTGCCCACAGGTAAGTGCACATAGGTAGGTACCATCCGATACACACCGTACACCAGACAGGACAGTGCCCACAGGTAAGTGTACATAGGTAGGTACCATCCTATACACGCCGTATACCAGACAGGACAGTGCCCATAGGTAAGTGTACATAGGTAGGTACCATCCTATACACACCGTATACCAGACAGGACAGTGCCCACAGGTAAGTGCACATAGGTAGGTACCATCCTATACACACCGTATACCAGACAGGACAGTGCCCACAGGTAAGTGCACATAGGTAGGTACCATCCTATACACGCCGTACACCAGACAGGACAGTGCCCACAGGTAAGTGTACATAGGTAGGTACCATCCTATACACGCCGTATACCAGACCGGACAGTGCCCATAGGTAAGTGAACATAGGTAGGTACCATCCTATACACACCGTATACCAGACAGGACAGTGCCCACAGGTAAGTGCACATAGGTAGGTACCATCCTATACACGCCGTACACCAGACAGGACAGTGCCCACAGGTAAGTGTACATAGGTAGGTACCATCCTATACACGCCGTATACCAGACCGGACAGTGCCCATAGGTAAGTGTACATAGGTAGGTACCATCCTATACACGCCGTATACCAGACAGGACAGTGCCCATAGGTAAGTGTACATAGGTAGGTACCATCCTATACACACCGTACACCAGACCGGACAGTGCGCATAGGTAAGTGTACATAGGTAGGTACCATCCTATACACACCGTACACCAGACAGGACAGTGCACATAGGTAAGTGTACATAGGTAGGTACCATCCTATACACACCGTATACCAGACAGGACAGTGCCCATAGGTAAGTGTACATAGGTAGGTACCATACTATACACACCGTACACCAGACAGGACAGTGCGCATAGGTAAGTGTACATAGGTAGGTACCATCCTATACACACCGTACACCAGACAGGACAGTGCACATAGGTAAGTGTACATAGGTAGGTACCATCCTATACACACCGTATACCAGACAGGACAGTGCCCATAGGTAAGTGTACATAGGTAGGTACCATCCTATACACACCGTACACCAGACAGGACAGTGCACATAGGTAAGTGTACATAGGTAGGTACCATCCTATACACACCGTATACCAGACAGGACAGTGCCCATAGGTAAGTGTACATAGGTAGGTACCATCCTATACACATCGTATACCAGACAGGACAGTGCCCATAGGTAAGTGCACATACGTAGGTACCATCCTATACACGCCGTACACCAGACAGGACAGTGCCCACAGGTAAGTGTACATAGGTAGGTACCATCCTATACACACCGTACACCAGACAGGACAGTGCCCATAGGTAAGTGTACATAGGTAGGTACCATCCTATACACGCCGTACACCAGACAGGACAGTGCACATAGGTAAGTGCACATAGGTAGGTACCATCCTATACGCACCGTATACCAGACCGGACAGTGCCCATAGGTAAGTGAACATACGTAGGTACCATCCTATACACGCCGTACACCAGACCGGACAGTGCACATAGGTAAGTGAACATAGGTAGGTACCATCCTATACACGCCGTACACCAGACCGGACAGTGCACATAGGTAAGTGTACATAGGTAGGTACCATCCTATACACGCCGTACACCAGACCGGACAGTGCCCATAGGTAAGTGCACATAGGTAGGTACCATCCTATACACACCGTACACCAGACAGGACAGTGCCCATAGGTAAGTGCACATAGGTAGGTACCATCCTATACACACCGTACACCAGACAGGACAGTGCCCATAGGTAAGTGCACATAGGTAAGTACCATCCGATACACACCGTACACCAGACAGGACAGTGCCCATAGGTAAGTGTACATAGGTAGGTACCATCCGATACACACCGTACACCACACAGGACAGTGCCCATAGGTAAGTGTACATAGGTAGGTACCATCCGATACACACCGTACACCAGACAGGACAGTGCCCATAGGTAAGTGCACATAGGTAGGTACCATCCGAAACACACAGTACACCAGACAGGACAGTGCCCATAGGTAAGTGCACATAGGTAGGTACCATCCGATACACGCCGTACACCAGACAGGACAGTGCCCATAGGTAAGTGCACATAGGTAGGTACCATCCGATACACACCGTACACCAGACAGGACAGTGCCCATAGGTAAGTGCACATAGGTAGGTACCATCCGATACACACCGTACACCAGACAGGACAGTGCCCATAGGTAAGTGCACATAGGTAGGTACCAACCGATACACACCGTACACCAGACAGGACAGTGCCCATAGGTAAGTGCACATAGGTAGGTACCATCCTATACACACCGTACACCAGACAGGACAGTGCCCATAGGTAAGTGCACATAGGTAGGTACCATCCTATACACACCGTACACCAGATAGGACAGTGCCCATAGGTAAGTACACATAGGTAGGTACCATCCTATACACACCGTACACCAGACAGGACAGTGCCCATAGTACACACCGTACACCAGACAGGACAGTGCCCATAGGTAAGTGTACATAGGTAGGTACCATCCTATACACACCGTACACCAGACAGGACAGTGCCCATAGGTAAGTGTACATAGGTAGGTACCATCCTATACACACCGTACACCAGACAGGACAGTGCCCATAGGTAAGTGTACATAGGTAGGTACCATCCTATACACACCGTACACCAGACAGGACAGTGCCCATAGGTAAGTGTACATAGGTAGGTACCATCCTATACACACCGTACACCAGACAGGACAGTGCCCATAGGTAAGTGTACATAGGTAGGTACCATCCTATACACACCGTACACCAGACAGGACAGTGCCCACAGGTAAGTGTACATAGGTAGGTACCATCCTATACACACCGTATACCAGACAGGACAGTGCCCATAGGTAAGTGTACATAGGTAGGTACCATCCTATACACGCTGTACACCAGACAGGACAGTGCCCACAGGTAAGTGTACATAGGTAGGTACCATCCTATACACACCGTATACCAGACAGGACAGTGCCCATAGGTAAGTGTACATAGGTAGGTACCATCCTATACACGCTGTACACCAGACAGGACAGTGCCCACAGGTAAGTGTACATAGGTAGGTACCATCCTATACACACCGTACACCAGACAGGACAGTGCCCACAGGTAAGTGTACATAGGTAGGTACCATCCTATACACACCGTACACCAGACAGGACAGTGCCCACAGGTAAGTGTACATAGGTAGGTACCATCCTATACACACCGTACACCAGACAGGACAGTGCCCATAGGTAAGTGTACATAGGTAGGTACCATCCTATACACACCGTACACCAGACAGGACAGTGCACATAGGTAAGTGTACATAGGTAGGTACCATCCTGTACACACCGTATACCAGACAGGACAGTGCCCATAGGTAAGTGTACATAGGTAGGTACCATCCTATACACACCGTATACCAGACTGGACAGTGTACATAGGTAAGTGTACATAGGTAGGTACCATCCTATACACACCGTATACCAGACAGGACAGTGCCCACAGGTAAGTGTACATAGGTAGGTACCATCCTATACACACACCGTACACCAGACCGGACAGTGTACACAGGTAAGTGCACATAGGTAGGTACCATCCTATACACACCGTACACCAGACAGGACAGTGCCCACAGGTAAGTGTACATAGGTAGGTACCATCCTATACACGCCGTACACCAGACAGGACAGTGCCCACAGGAAAGTGTACATAGGTAGGTACCATCCTATACACACCGTACACCAGACAGGACAGTGCCCACAGGTAAGTGTACATAGGTAGGTACCATCCTATACACACCATACACCAGACAGGACAGTGCACACAGGTAAGTGTACATAGGTAGGTACCATCCTATACACACCGTATACCAGACAGGACAGTGCCCATAGGTAAGTGTACATAGGTAGGTACCATCCTATACACACCGTACACCAGATAGGACAGTGCCCACAGGTAAGTGTACATAGGTAGGTACCATCCTATACACACACCGTACACCAGACAGGACAGTGCCCACAGGTAAGTGTACATAGGTAGGTACCATCCTCTACACACACCGTACACCAGACAGGACAGTGCCCACAGGTAAGTGTACTTAGGTAGGTACCATCCTATACACACACCGTACACCAGACAGGACAGTGCACATAGGTAAGTGTACATAGGTAGGTACCATCCTATACACGCCGTACACCAGACAGGACAGTGCCCATAGGTAAGTGTACATAGGTAGGTACCATCCTATACACGCCGTACACCAGACAGGACAGTGCCCATAGGTAAGTGTACATAGGTAGGTACCATCCTATACACACGCCGTATACCAGACAGGACAGTGCCCATAGGTAAGTGTACATAGGTAGGTACCATCCTATATACACGCCGTATACCAGACAGGACAGTGCCCATAGGTAAGTGTACATAGGTAGGTACCATCCTATATACACGCCGTACACCAGACAGGACAGTGTACATAGGTAAGTGTACATAGGTAGGTACCATCCTATACACACCGTACACCAGACAGGACAGTGTACATAGGTAAGTGCACATAGGTAGGTACCATCCTATACACACCGTATACCAGACAGGACAGTGCACATAGGTAAGTGTACATAGGTAGGTACCATCCTATACACACCGTATACCAGACAGGACAGTGCACATAGGTAAGTGTACATAGGTAGGTACCATCCTATACACACCGTATACCAGACAGGACAGTGCCCATAGGTAAGTGTACATAGGTAGGTACCATCCTATACACACCGTACACCAGACAGGACAGTGCACATATGTAAGTGCACATAGGTAGGTACCATCCTATACACACCGTATACCAGACAGGACAGTGCACATAGGTAAGTGCACATAGGTAGGTACCATCCTATACACACCGTATACCAGACAGGACAGTGCACACAGGTAAGTGCACATAGGTAGGTACCATCCTATACACACACCGTATACCAGACAGGACAGTGCACATAGGTAAGTGCACATAGGTAGGTACCATCATATACACACCGTATACCAGACAGGACAGTGCCCATAGGTAAGTGTACATAGGTAGGTACCATCCTATACACACCGTATACCAGACAGGACAGTGCCCATAGGTAAGTGTACATTGGTAGGTACCATCCTATACACACCGTACACCAGACAGGACAGTGCCCATAGGTAAGTGTACATAGGTAGGTACCATCCTATACACACCGTACACCAGACAGGACAGTGCCCATAGGTAAGTGCACATAGGTAGGTACCATCCTATACACACCGTATACCAGACTGGACAGTGTACATAGGTAAGTGCACATAGGTAGGTACCATCCTATACACACCGTATACCAGACAGGACAGTGCACATAGGTAAGTGTACATAGGTAGGTACCATCCTATACACACCGTATACCAGACAGGACAGTGCACACAGGTAAGTGCACATAGGTAGGTACCATCCTATACACACACCGTATACCAGACAGGACAGTGCACATAGGTAAGTGCACATAGGTAGGTACCATCCTATACACACCGTACACCAGACAGGACAGTGCCCATAGGTAAGTGTACATAGGTAGGTACCATCCTATACACACCGTACACCAGACAGGACAGTGCCCATAGGTAAGTGTACATAGGTAGGTACCATCCTATACACACACCGTATACCAGACCGGACAGTGCCCATAGGTAAGTGTACATAGGTAGGTACCATCCTATACACACCGTACACCAGACAGGACAGTGCCCATAGGTAAGTGTACATAGGTAGGTACCATCCCATACACACACCGTATACCAGACAGGACAGTGCCCATAGGTAAGTGCACATAGGTAGGTACCATCCTATACACACACCGTATACCAGACAGGACAGTGCACATAGGTAAGTGCACATAGGTAGGTACCATCCTATACACACCGTACACCAGACAGGACAGTGCACACAGGTAAGTGTACATAGGTAGGTACCATCCTATACACACACCGTACACCAGACAGGACAGTGCACATAGGTAAGTGTACATAGGTAGGTACCATCCTATACACACCGTACACCAGACAGGACAGTGTCCATAGGTAAGTGTACATAGGTAGGTACCATCCTATACGCACCGTATACCAGACAGGACAGTGCCCATAGGTAAGTGTACATAGGTAGGTACCATCCTATACGCACCGTATACCAGACAGGACAGTGCCCACAGGTAAGTGTACATAGGTAGGTACCATCCTATACACACCGTACACCAGACCGGACAGTGCCCATAGGTAAGTGTACATAGGTAGGTACCATCCTATACGCACCGTATACCAGACAGGACAGTGCCCACAGGTAAGTGTACATAGGTAGGTACCATCCTATACACACCGTACACCAGACCGGACAGTGCCCATAGGTAAGTGTACATAGGTAGGTACCATCCTATACACGCCGTACACCAGACAGGACAGTGCCCATAGGTAAGTGTACATAGGTAGGTACCATCCTATACACACCGTACACCAGACCGGACAGTGCCCATAGGTAAGTGTACATAGGTAGGTACCATCCTATACACACCGTACACCAGACAGGACAGTGCCCATAGGTAAGTGTACATAGGTAGGTACCATCCTATACGCACCGTATACCAGACCGGACAGTGCCCATAGGTAAGTGTACATAGGTAGGTACCATCCTATACACACCGTACACCAGACAGGACAGTGCCCATAGGTAAGTGTACATAGGTAGGTACCATCCCATACACACACCGTATACCAGACAGGACAGTGCCCATAGGTAAGTGCACATAGGTAGGTACCATCCTATACTCACCGTATACCAGACAGGACAGTGCACATAGGTAAGTGCACATAGGTAGGTACCATCCTATACACATCGTACACCAGACAGGACAGTGCCCATAGGTAAGTGTACATAGGTAGGTACCATCCTATACGCACCGTATACCAGACCGGACAGTGCCCATAGGTAAGTGTACATAGGTAGGTACCATCCTATACACACCGTACACCAGACAGGACAGTGCCCATAGGTAAGTGTACATAGGTAGGTACCATCCCATACACACACCGTGTACCAGACAGGACAGTGCACATAGGTAAGTGTACATAGGTAGGTACCATCCTATACACACCGTACACCAGACAGGACAGTGCACATAGGTAAGTGTACATAGGTAGGTACCATCCGATACACACCGTACACCAGACAGGACAGTGCCCATAGGTAAGTGCACATAGGTAGGTACCATCCTATACACGCCGTACACCAGACAGGACAGTGCCCACAGGTAAGTGCACATAGGTAGGTACCATCCTATACACACCGTACACCAGACAGGACAGTGCCCATAGGTAAGTGTACATAGGTAGGTACAATCCCATACACACACCGTGTACCAGACAGGACAGTGCACATAGGTAAGTGTACATAGGTAGGTACCATCCTATACACACTGTATACCAGACAGGACAGTGCCCATAGGTAAGTGCACATATGTAGGTACCATCCTATACACACCGTACACCAGACAGGACAGTGCACATAGGTAAGTGTACATAGGTAGGTACCATCCTATACACGCCGTACACCAGACCGGACAGTGCCCATAGGTAAGTGTACATAGGTAGGTACCATCCTATACACACCGTACACCAGACAGGACAGTGCCCATAGGTAAGTGCACATAGGTAGGTACCATCCTATACACACCGTACACCAGACAGGACAGTGCCCATAGGTAAGTGTACATAGGTAGGTACCATCCTATACACGCCGTACACCAGACAGGACAGTGCCCATAGGTAAGTGTACATAGGTAGGTACCATCCTATACACACCGTACACCAGACAGGACAGTGCCCATAGGTAAGTGCACATAGGTAGGTACCATCCTATACACTTGTTTGTTTTTGTTTTGTGTTTTTGTTTTTTTACTTCCTTTTTATTAGGATGTAATAAATATACATAGGGCACAAACATAAAAGGCTTATAGGAATAAGAGAGATGAATACATACATTTATATGGTTATCAGTAAAGGGAACTAAGAGCTCACACTACACTGAAAGCGCATTTTTTGGAAACTTTCATATCATTTTCAACAGAGGTCAGCTATTCCTTTACACAAATGAAATCTATTTTAGTTACGATCCACTGGAAACCACAACACCTTGTGCCTAGACACATCAATACACTTCATTTCTCTTCCTATTTTGTTACAATGTTTGATTATTTTTTCTCACAAGGCCTCCCATCCGTCTAGAACAATCGTTTTATGGAAAAGATTGGATAATAACTGAGAAATTTCACACCAGATATATTTCATCATGGGGCAAGACAGCAAATCTGTATGAAAGAGCCAACTTGGACACCGTTTCGAAAACACAGATTTGAAGCATCATCGTACTTTTTAGAAATCTTTTCAGGAACTAAAAACGTCATGTGCAACATCGAAAAAGCTTGTACTTTTCTATCCTAAGAAAAATATTTCACCATTCAAAGTCATCAAGGTTATCAGCAACCAGGTCCTCCCAAGAGTCGTTCCATTTTAGAGTTGTCAGTGATTATGGGGGGGGGGGGTGAATTGAGATAGATAGATAGATACATAGATGGATAGATAGATAGATAGATAGATAGATAGATAGATAGATAGATAGATATGAGATAGAGAGATAGATAGATAGATAGATAGATAGATAGATAGATAGATAGATATGAGATAGATAGATAGATATGAGATAAATAGATAGATAGCTATGAGATAGATAGATAGATAGATAGATAGATAGATAGATAGATAGATAGATAGATAGATAGATAGATAGATATGAGATAGATAGATAGATATGAGATAGATAGATATGAGATAGATAGATAGATAGATAGATAGATAGATAGATAGATAGATATGAGATAGAGAGATAGATAGATAGATAGATAGATAGATAGATAGATAGATAGATATGAGATAGATAGATAGATATGAGATAAATAGATAGATAGCTATGAGATAGATAGATAGATAGATAGATAGATAGATATGAGATAGATAGATAGATATGAGATAGATAGATATGAGATAGATAGATAGATAGATAGATAGATAGATAGATATGAGATAAATAGATAGATAGATAGATAGATAGATAGATAGATAGATAGATAGATATGAGATAGAGAGATAGATAGATAGATAGATAGATAGATAGATAGATAGATAGATATGAGATAGATAGATAGATATGAGATAAATAGATAGATAGCTATGAGATAGATAGATAGATAGATAGATAGATAGATAGATAGATAGATAGATATGAGATAGATAGATAGATATGAGATAGATAGATATGAGATAGATAGATAGATAGATAGATAGATAGATAGATAGATAGATATGAGATAAATAGATAGATAGATAGATAGATAGATAGATAGATAGATAGATATGAGATAGATAGATAGATAGATAGATAGATAGATAGATAGATAGATAGATAGATATGAGATAGATAGAGATAGATAGATATGATATATCTATATCTATCTATCTTGGAATATGGCTTCCAGTGAGACATGTGGATGTCAAACCTGCACATAGGGATTGTAACATAATTATCTATATAGGTATTAATCGTAGAGACCAAGGCTTTGTATAGGTTTTTGGGATTCAAGTAGATTTTGTTCCATTTTTACATTTTATTTATTTAGAAAATGTTTTACCAAGAAGAATACATTGAGATTTCTCTCGTTTTCAAATATGTCCTGGAGAGTTTTCAGTAGATGGTTACAACTTAGATATTTACACAAATTGAGAAACATTATATATTATATGTTATTATATATTCATACATACACATATGAATAGACATACATATGGAAAATTAAAATTATATACCGTTACACTCTGATTTTAGATATAAAGAAGCCTTTACTTTTAAGGATTTTAGACTGGGAGCAGATTTGATTATTTCAGGAAGATTGTTCCAGACCTTTGGAGTTCTGAAGGAGAAGGCAGATCTTCCTGCTTCTTTCTTGTATTGTGGTATACGTAGTGAGTTGTTAGTAGTGGAGGTTATAGTTAGTATGGAGATCTGGAGTGATCATACTGCTCAGGTAGTGTGGAATAGTCAGTGAGTTGTTATTAGTGGAGGTTATAGTTAGTATGGAGATCTGGAGTGATCATACTGCTCAGGTAGTGTGGAATAGTCAGTGAGTTGTTAGTAGTGGAGGTTATAGTTAGTATGGAGATCTGTAGTGATCATACTGCTCAGGTAGTGTGGAATAGTCAGTGAGTTGTTAGTAGTGCAGGTTATAGTTAGTATGGAGATCTGGAGTGATCATACTGCTCAGGTAGTGTGGAATAGTCAGTGAGTTGTTAGTAGTGGAGGTTATAGTTAGTATGGAGATCTGGAGTGATCATACTGCTCAGGTAGTGTGGAATAGTCAGTGAGTTGTTACTATGGAGATCTGGAGTGATCATACTGCTCAGGTAATGTGGAATAGTCAGTGAGTTGTTAGTAGTGGAGGTTATAGTTAGTATGGAGATCTGCAGTGATCATACTGCTCAGGTAGTGTGGAATAGTCAGTGAGTTGTTAGTAGTGGAGGTTATAGTTAGTATGGAGATCTGGAGTGATCATACTGCTCAGGTAGTGTGGAATAGTCAGTGAGTTGTTAGTAGTGGAGGTTATAGTTAGTATGGAGATCTGGAGTGATCATACTGCTCAGGTAATGTGGAATAGTCAGTGAGTTGTTAGTAGTGGAGGTTATAGTTAGTATGGAGATCTGGAGTGGTCATACTGCTCAGGTAGTGTGGAATAGTCAGTGAGTTGTTAGTAGTGGAGGTTATAGTTAGTATGGAGATCTGGAGTGATCATACTGCTCAGGTAGTGTGGAATAGTCAGTGAGTTGTTAGTAGTGGAGGTTATAGTTAGTATGGAGATCTGGAGTGATCATACTGCTCAGGTAGTGTGGAATAGTCAGTGAGTTGTTAGTAGTGGAGGTTACAGTTAGTATGGAGATCTGGAGTGATCATACTGCTCAGGTAGTGTGGAATAGTCAGTGAGTTGTTAGTAGTGGAGGTTATAGTTAGTATGGAGATCTGGAGTGATCATACTGCTCAGGTAGTGTGGAATAGTCAGTGAGTTGTTAGTAGTGGAGGTTATAGTTAGTAAGGAGATCTGGAGTGATCATACTGCTCAGGTAGTGTGGAATAGTCAGTGAGTTGTTAGTAGTGGAGGTTATAGTTAGTATGGAGATCTGGAGTCATCATACTGCTCAGGTAGTGTGGAATAGTCAGTGAGTTGTTAGTAGCAGAGGTTATAGTTAGTATGGAGATCTGGAGTGATCATACTGCTCAGGTAGTGTGGAATAGTCAGTAAGTTGTTAGTAGTGGAGGTTATAGTTAGTATGGAGATCTGGAGTGATCATACTGCTCAGGTAGTGTGGAATAGTCAGTGAGTTGTTAGTAGCAGAGGTTATAGTTAGTATGGAGATCTGGAGTGATCATACTGCTCAGGTAGTGTGGAATAGTCAGTGAGTTGTTAGTAGTGGAGGTTATAGTTAGTAAGGAGATCTGGAGTGATCATACTGCTCAGGTAGTGTGGAATAGTCAGTGAGTTGTTAGTAGTGGAGGTTATAGTTAGTATGGAGATCTGGAGTGATCATACTGCTCAGGTAGTGTGGAATAGTCAGTGAGTTGTTAGTAGCAGAGGTTATAGTTAGTATGGAGATCTGGAGTGATCATACTGCTCAGGTAGTGTGGAATAGTCAGTGAGTTGTTAGTAGTGGAGTTTATAGTTAGTATGGAGAAAGTATTTGCGTGGGGGGGGCTGAGAATTTGCCAGTAAAGTGATCCCATGTCAGGGGGGGTGTTCACAAAGAATAAGTCAGAAAGCTTAGTTACCCTCGCTTGTCGCCACCAACGGAAGTGGCTGGGGGTCAGGCCCGGTGGGTACATAAGGTTATGAAACTGGGAACAGAGGACAAATCTAGTAGTAGTTAAACCATCTCAGAATCGATGTTTACGCCAAAGCGCAAGGGTAAGGGAAAGAGAGGAAAAACCAGACACCGCAGCTGGAGGCAAAGAAGGGATCCATAAGAGATCCAAAGCAGGAGGTAAGTTACACATGGCCGTCTCCAAAGTCACCCAACGTAGGACGTTATAAAAAACTTGAAGTTGAACCGCCTGGGCCAAGTGAGCAGTCTTGAAGTATGACCACAAATGTGGGACAGATAGCCCACCCGCAGCATGGTGCTGATGGAGAATTCCCAAGCGCAGCCTAGGCCTATGACAGTCCCAGATAAATTTAAATATATGTCTCTGAAGGGAGAGGACGTCTCGATGGCTGGGCATGACCAGCAGAGCCCGGAAGAGGTACAAAATCTGGGCAAGATAGACATCTTGACTGCCGCTATGCGCCCAAACCAAGAGATTCGGTATGAACTCCAAGAGTCCAATTCAGCATGGAGGGACTTAAACACCGGGCCATAGTTCACGGCATGAAGAGCAGAACGAGAAGAAGTAATTTTAACACCCAAGGAGGACAGGAAAGACGTGGACCATTTAAAATTGAAATTCAAAGTTAGCAGTTTCTGCATTGCCTTCGGGAGGGAGACGTTAAGCGCTTCGCATTTAGAATGGTTGCTATTAAACCCAGAGAAAGAAACAAATTCGGACAATATTGCATACAGATTAGGCAGAGAGGTTAAATGGGAAGACAGGGTAAGTAATATATCATCAGCAAACAAACTCAATTTATAGTCCGCCGCCCCCACGACAAGCCCCTCACGTCATGATGATTACGGATGGCACATGTCAATGGCTCTATACACAGAGCCAACAATAGGGGAGAAAACGGCAACCCTGATGGGTGCCGCTCCTGATCGGAAAAGTCTGGGTTAAGTGGCCAGACACAGAGACCATCGCCACCGGATTGATATACAGAACCTTAATACCGTCAAGAATCAGGCCCGCGAATCCAAAGGTCTCCAGGACCGCCCACATGTAGTTCCAATCGATGCGATCAAATGCTTTTTCAGCATCCAGTGACAAAAGCATGAGCGGAATGGAATGGTCCTGGGCCAACTAGATCAAATCACGCACTCGGCGAATATTATCAGGCATCTCGCAGCCCAAAATGAAACTCGATTGGTCAGGGTGTATAAGAGGTATCAAAAGCTGTGAGACGCAACTAGCTAAGACCTTCAAAAATAACTTCATATCCTGATTAATGAGGGAGATCGGTCGATAGCTAGCACAAGATGCCGGATCCTTACCCTCCTTTGGTATGACAACAATCTTAGCCAAAAGTATCTCAGAGGGAGGTGTGGACCCATGCATAAAAGAAGTAAAGAGGGAAGCCAAATGAGGAAAAAGGGATGACTGAAAAGTTCGATAATATGAAGTAGTAAAGCCATCCTCTCCGGGGAGCCTTGGAGAATTTGAAAGATTTTAAGGCTAGAGCGAGTTCCTCAGCAGAGATATCAGCATTCAATGAATGGAGAGCCTCCTCCGGAAGAGTCGGTAAGTGAGAGGAGCGTAGAAAAGATTGTAGATGAGACCTCAACATGGTGCGTTGAGGCCCTTAACATTATGAGATATTACCTTCAATACGGAGACCAAAGAGTGTTGAGACCTTTCCTCCTCCGTCCCCGAGACAGGAGGAGACACGAGATCCGGGACGGCCATCACTGCCACAGGAAAAGAGGAAGATGTGGCCTAGGAAGGGGGAAACAAATGGAAAAAAAAGAGGGGGAGGGGAGCAACAGAACAGCAAGAATAGAAAGAGACAAGAGCAAAGGGGACAGATGGAGAAATGAAATCGAGGGACACCTAAAGGTGTCTATAGGAGAACAAAAAAAAAAAGTATAGAGCTCCCCAAATATCTGGGGAGGAAAAAAAAAAAAAAAATACCGAGGGCATACCCTGCAACCCAGAGAGCGGACCTCCACCCCCGGCCACCCAAATCTAACAGAATAAGTAGGAAAATACCCCAAACAGTCAGTGTCAAATGAGGATAAATACCACACAATACAAAACAAACCCAAACCCATGTTTACAACAGGACGGACCAGGAAACACATCAGATAGAAAAAAAAGAAAACCAGAAGGGGCGCAATAACAAATAATAAAAATAATCCCCAATTAAGAAGGAAGTGCTCACAATATATGTAGCACCCGGTTGGATGAACTACAACCGGTATAACAGGCAGGGATTTATAATCCGCCCTGCATCAAATATACTGATCTCTGGATCAAACAAAACTGGAAACTCTGGATCTCTTCTTAAAAGTTTAATTCAGTTCAACATTAGCATTAAAAATAAGCCCCAAATTAGGGTATGTCCTTGTCTCGGAGCAGGGCAGTCAAAGGGCGCAGTGTACGTCTCTTTTGAAGAGTGGTGGGTGCTAGGTCTGAAAAAAAAATGTGGGGTTATCCCATCCATGGTCAGAGTATCCCTCCGCACCACTCTCAGAAAAGCTTCTTTAGTCGCATGGTATGTGAAGCGTACCACTATATCTCGAGGAGGAGAAGTCGGTGCTGGTTTCGGTCTGAGAGCCCGATTAGTACAATCCAGTGCTAACATCGGCACCAAAACGTCAGGAATGAGCCGCTGCAGGTAGGTAGAAAGAAAGGTAGGAATATCAGTGATGGACTCCAGGACATCACGCATCCTAAGGTTGGAGCGTCGCAACCTGTTTTCAAGGTCCTCCATCGAGTCATGAAGATGCCTATTTTCCAATTTCAAAAAGTCAACCTCATCCGTTATCACGGAGTGTGAGTGCGCCAAATTGTTGAGCCTGGTCTACAATGTGGTGGTACGGCTCACCAGGCCCTGTAGTTCGGTTCTGAGCAAGTCCATACTGTTATGGATCTCCTCCGACAGATCATGCTTCACAGACAGCAGAAGGTCTTTAAGGGAGTCCATATCCTGTTTTATACAGAGAGGTGGTGACTCCGAGCCGGCACGAGAAATACTCAGCGCCACTGGACCCGAGTCCCACTTCTGGAAAAAATCAGCAGGGTTTGGCACTTTCTCGTAGCCATTCTCAGCATTGACCGTATTGGGTGAAACAAATGGCAAACGGCTAAGAAAAAAAAGGGTGTATGCTAAAGATAGCGTAAATGGGAGACTCAGTGAAGCACATCCATACTGTCCGAGAGCCAGGCCACTCCCCCATATATGAACATTTTATTGGTGTGATAAGCATTATGAGGCACATGGTTGGTGACACGCTGTCTCTAATCACACCCACTAGTGCTGTCATTCACATCACACTTTTTTACCTCAATCTACTTGATGTTTTTAATATTTAAATATAGGTTTGTTATATATACATATAATTTTTTTTTTCAATAAAGATACCATTTTTTGAGTGTTTTCCTATCCCATATATCTCATGGTATGTAGGGACTAACCCCTCACTCACATAAAATAGTTGTATTTCTCATTTTTGAGTTGAGGCAGCAGCAAAGGATCCAAGTTCTCCTCCTTTCTGGGGTGGCAGTCTACATATTCACCATATATATGTGGCCTTAAATAAAGGAACTACACTAACGTCCTAGTAGAGTGTGAAGAACATCTATTGGTGACACAAGGTCCAGTGCAAGCGAACATACCGAGAGGCAGGAGGAGCCTCCGCTAAATGTGAGTGAAAATAAGAAGGGGAAGCTGGTTATTTCATACGGTGTAATCACTACTACGCTTAGAGGGTGGTGTCGCACTGTTTTTCCTTTCTTATGTCCAGTGACGTGGGTGGTGACCTGTGAGACCCACAAAAACAGGAGCATCCTACACCTCGTGAAAACATACAAAGAGACATCTCATACAGACCACGTGCTCAACAGGACACGCAATTTTTCATAAATTTATCTTTTCCCAAAGTAACCTGTTATTTGTTTCCTTCGCTTTCGTGTCTTGTAATCCTGGCTCCCAAATACGAGTTTTTTTCACAAACAAAATGTATATTGCTTTTCCAAGTGATCTGTTGGCTAGAGAGGCAGAAACTCATTGCAGTGGACTCCTGTTCATTCATAAAAAGCTTCAGATGTGCTAACACAGCAATATGATACATGCTCTATACAGGGCGCACATTTGGATAGTTGGAAGGGTGCAGGTTTGTTTCCTGTGTTAGCTTCTTTACTTTAGGTTCTGGCCTTTTTGGGGCTTGGAGAAAAAGCTGGGAGATCAAATGAGGTGACACATGGGAGCACAGAGGTCCCCTCCTTCCATCCTGCCCAAACTACAGGGTAGGAGTGAGCGGGATGGGGGAACCCTTGTATATCAATGAGGAAGGCTTTCCCACGTCACCTCTGTTGATCTCCCAGCCGAATCGGCAGGACGCCCAGCAGCCGGCGGGGCATCAGGAGGGGTCTGAGGTGAGGTTTGGTTTTCTTTCAGTGCAAGAGGGGTATGCAAGGCATCCTATATAATAATTCGCTAAGTTGTGTGTAACGCCCGACATGCGCAGTACAGACTGGCCACGCCGCGGCTGATACAGAGCTGGGCGCTCCGAAGGAGCGTCCAGCTCTGTATCAGCAGTGGTGCAGGCAGTCTCTACTGCGCGTGACTGCCCCGCGACCGGCTGCCAGAGGCACTGTGGCCCGTGTAACGGGCTGTTCAACTAGTTACTTTATAATGCACTCAGGGGTAAGATGTAGGTTGTGTTTTGCCCCTCCTATACCAGGTGCTGACATTTTGTATTGTTTTTCAGAGTGGCAGCAGTGCCTGGTTTAGGAGGCAACGGGGGCTACACCAAGGCATGGCACTCAAAGTACAATATCTATCCCATAAATAATGAAAGGAATGTGGCTGGTGCATGTCCCATAGAAGAAATATATCAAAATACTCCTCCTGTTGCATCCACAGCGTGAAGGAGACGGCTCTCCGTCCCGTCTTCTACATCAATCAAGTACGTTTATTGTATCTTCAAGTCAAACGTTTTGGACCTTCTTCAGGGAAAAAGGGGTACAATTTTCATTAGACATCTATGTGTAATGACAAATGAACAGGAATCCAGGTTTTGTGTTCAGTCTCAGTGTACAATATCATCACGTGAGATGAAGGAAGTCCAGACAGGAAAGTGGTAGGTGGTCTCTGGGGATAAGACACTAAGCCATGGGTTTACTGCTCCACTTCATTTCTACTCTAGAAGAATCAAAAATCTGGGGATATGTTTGTTATATCTGACCTCATCAATAAATATGATGGGGAGGCACATGGCTGACACATCCTATGGAGGTATACAAATGTAAGGGTTGTTCAAACTGTGGGAATGTTACTACAAGCAAATTCTACACTAATCTGCACACTGTTAAATTAGTCAAATCAAGGACTTTATGAATTGTGAAAGACAATACATGGTATGTATGACTTTCTGTCCTTGTTACATATTACATAGGAAAGTGTACCACAATGTTAAAAAGAGAGAGAGAGAATTAACAATCACAAGTCTGAAATTCAGAAAACACTGGATGGATCTTTAGACTCTAAGGAATTCATACGTCAACCAATGGAGGCACATCGAGGACTTCTTCAAAATGATATGAAGGAGTTTGGTTTTATACCTTTGCTGAGACAGGATAATTGATTAGTGAGGATAAGGCTATGGCTGACACCCTAAACACAGTCTTTCCTTCAGTATATACAAAGGAAGCAACAATGACAGTCTATGGGCAAACTGACAAAACCACAGAATCTCCTCCATCGTGTACATGACTTACTGAGGACAAGGTCCAAAAGAGACTAGAGAGGGTTATAGTTAATAAAGCACCTGAACCTGATGGTATACACCCAAGGGTACATAAGGAACTTAGTTCAGTAATAGCAAAACCATTATACTTAATATTTATTTATTCCCTTTCATGAGGCATAGTGCCCTGTGATTGGAGGAAAGCTAATAAAGTTCTATTGTTCAAAAAGGGGGCAAAATCCAAACCAGGAAATTATAGACCTGTGAGCTTCACATCCATAGTGGCTCAGATACTAGAAGGGTTACTAACTGACACTATTCAGAACTATGTGACTTCCATAGTGGGTAAGATACTAGAAGGGTTACTAACTGACACTATTCAGAACTAGGTGACTTCCATAGTGGGTAAGATACTAGAATGGTTACTAACTGACACTATTCAGAACTATGTGACTTCCATAGTGGGTAAGATACTAGAAGGGTTACTAACTGACACTATTCAGAACTATGTGACTTCCATAGTGGGTAAGATACTAGAATGGTTACTAACTGACACTATTCAGAACTATGTGACTTCCATAGTGGGTAAGATACTAGAATGGTTACTAACTGACACTATTCAGAACTATGTGACTTCCATAGTGGGTAAGATACTAGAAGGGTTACTAACTGATACTATTCAGTACTATGTGACTTCCATAGTGGGTAAGATACTAGAAGGGTTACTAACTGACAGTATTCAGAACTATGTGACTTCCATAGTGGGTAAGATACTAGAAGGGTTACTAACTGACACTATTCAGAACTATGTGACTTCCATAGTGGGTAAGATACTAGACGGGTTACTAACTGACACTATTCAGAACTATGTGACTTCCATAGTGGGTAAGATACTAGAATGGTTACTAACTGACACTATTCAGAACTATGTGACTTCCATAGTGGGTAAGATACTAGAAGGATTACTAACTGACACTATTCAGATCTATGTGACTTCCATAGCGGGTAAGATACTAGAAGGGTTACTAACTGACAGTATTCAGTACTAGGTGACTTCCATAGTGGGTAAGATACTAGGAGGGTTACTAACTGACAGTATTCAGAACTATGTGATTTCCATAGTGGGTAAGATACTAGAAGGGTTACTGACTGACACTATTCAGAACTAGGTGACTTCCATAGTGGCTCAGATACTAGAAGGGTTACTAACTGACACTATTCAGAACTATGTGACTTCCATAGTGGGTCAGATACTAGAAGGGTTACTGACTGACACTATTCAGAACTATGTGACTTCCATAGTGGGTCAGATACTAGAAGGGTTACTGACTGACACTATTCAGAACTATGTGACTTCCATAGTGGGTAAGATACTAGAAGGGTTACTAACTGACACTATTCAGAACTAGGTGACTTCCATAGTGGGTAAGATACTAGGAGGGTTACTAACTGACACTATTCAGGACTATGTGACTTCCATAGTGGGTAAGATACTAGAAGGGTTACTAACTGACACTATTCAGAACTATGTGACTTCCATAGTGGGTAAGATACTAGAAGGGTTACTAACTGACACTATTCAGTACTATGTGACTTCCATAGTGGGTCAGATACTAGAAGGGTTACTAACTGACACTATTCAGTACTATGTGACTTCCATAGTGGGTCAGATACTAGAAGGGTTACTAACTGACACTATTCAGAACTATTTGACTTCCATAGTGGGTAAGATACTAGAAGGGTTACTAACTGACAGTATTCAGAACTATGTGACTTCCATAGTGGGTCAGATACTAGTAGGGTTACTAACTGACACTATTCAGTACTATGCGACTTCCATAGTGGGTCAGATACTAGAAGGGTTACTAACTGACACTATTCGGAACTGTGTGACTTCCATAGTGGGTAAGATACTAGAAGGGTTACTAACTGACACTATTCAGAACTATGTGAATTCCATAGCGGGTAAGATACTAGAGGGGTTACTATCTGACACTATTCAGAACTATGTGACTTCCATAGCGGGTAAGATACTAGAGGGGTTACTATCTGACACTATTCAGAACTATGTGACTTCCATATCGGGTAAGATACTAGAAGGGTTACTAACTGACACTATTCAGAACTATGTGACTTCCATAGCGGGTAAGATACTAGAAGGGTTACTAACTGACAGTGTTCAGAACTATGTGACTTCCATAGTGGGTAAGATACTAGAAGGGTTACTGACTGACACTATTCAGAACTATGTGACTTCCATAGTGGGTCAGATACTAGAAGGGTTACTAACTGACAGTGTTCAGAACTATGTGACTTCCATAGTGGGTAAGATACTAGAAGGGTTACTGACAGTATTCAGAACTACGTGACTTCCATAGTGGGTAAGATACTAGAAGGGTTACTGACTGACAGTATTCAGAGCTACGTGACTTCCATAGTGGGCAAGATACTAGAAGGGTTACTAACTGACAGTATTCAGAACTATGTGACTTCCATAGTGGATAAGATACTAGAAGGGTTACTGACTGACACTATTCAGAACTATATGACTTCCATAGTGGGTAAGATACTAGAAGGGTTACTGACTGACACTATTCAGAACTATATGACTTCCACAGTGGGTAAGATACTAGAAGGGTTACTAACTGACACTATTCAGTACTATGTGACTTCCATAGTGGGTAAGATACTAGAAGGGTTACTAACTGACAGTGTTCAGAACTATGTGACTTCCATAGTGGGTAAGATACTAG
This sequence comes from Rhinophrynus dorsalis, assembly GCA_037306005.1. Lineage (NCBI taxonomy): Eukaryota > Metazoa > Chordata > Amphibia > Anura > Rhinophrynidae > Rhinophrynus > Rhinophrynus dorsalis. The sequence continues at coordinate 571,379,926 of CM074720.1, forward strand.
AAGGGTTACTGACTGACACTATTTAGAACTATGTGACTTCCATAGTGGGTAAGATACTAGAAGGGTTACTGACTGACAGTATTCAGAACTATGTGACTTCCATAGTGGGTAAGATACTAGAAGGGTTACTGACTGACACTATTCAGAACTATGTGACTTCCATAGTGGGTAAGATACTAGAAGGGTTACTAACTGACAGTATTCAGAACTATGTGACTTACATAGTGGGTAAGATACTAGAAGGGTTACTAACTGACAGTATTCAGAACTATGTGACTTCCATAGTGGGTAAGATACTAGAAGGGTTACTAACTGATAGTATTCAGTACTGTGTGACTTCCATAGTGGGTAAGATACTAGAAGGGTTACTAACTGACACTATTCAGAACTATGTGACTTCCATAGTGGGTAAGATACTAGAAGGGTTACTAACTGACAGTATTCAGAACTATGTGACTTACATAGTGGGTAAGATACTAGAAGGGTTACTAACTGACAGTATTCAGAACTATGTGACTTCCATAGTGGATAAGATACTAGAAGGGTTACTAACTGACACTATTCAGAACTATGTGACTTCCATAGTGGGTAAGATACTAGAAGGGTTACTAACTGACACTATTCAGATCTATGTGACTTCCATAGCGGGTAAGATACTAGAAGGGTTACTAACTGACACTATTCAGAATTATGTGACTTCCATAGTGTGTAAGACACTAGAAGGGTTACTAACTGACAGTATTCAGAACTATGTGAAGACAAACAATATTATTAGTAGAAATCAGCATGGTTTTATGAAGAACAGATCATGTCAGACTAATTTACTTGCATTTTATGAAACAGTAAGTAGTAATTTGGACAGGGGAATTGCTGTTGATGTAGTATACTTGGATTTTGTAAAAGCCTTTGATACAGTGCCTCACAACAGGTTACTGAATAAATTAAAAGGCTTCAGTTTGGGAGGTGTTATCTGTACATGGACTGAGAACTGGTTACATGACAGATGGCAGAGAGTTGGTGTAAATGGAACTTTTTCAGGTTGATGTAAAGTTATAAGTAGAGTGTCACACAGGGTTCAGTCCTGGGCCCAATGCTCTTCAATTTGTTTATTAATGATCTAGAAGTGGGAATAGAAAGTAGCGTCTCAATCTTTGCTGATGACACTAAACTATGTAAGGAAATACATACAGAGCTGGGTGTTTTTTCCCTACAGAAGGATTTAGATAAACTGAGTGAATGGTCAGAAATGTGAAATGATGACATTTAATGTAGATAAATGTAAGGTTATGCATTTGGGCTGTAGAAACAAACTTGCTACATATACTCTAAATGGGAAACAACTTGGGAAATCCTCATTAGAGAAAGATTTAGGAGAACTGATAGACAATAGACTTCACAGCAGTGTGCAGAGTCACTCAGCTGCTGCAAGAGCAAATAGAGTACTAGCCTGCATAAAAAGAGGTGTAGAAGCAAGGGATGGGAATATTATCCTACCTCTGTATAAATCCTTGGTTAGGCCTCATCTAGAATATGGAGTACAATTTTGGGCACCAAAAAAAGACATTGTTGAACTGGAAAAACTGCAGAAACATGCAACAAAACTGATAAAGGGATTGGAGGATCTGAGTTATAAAGAGAGACTAGCCAAACTGGGTTTGTTTACATTAGAGAAGAGACGTCTAAGGGTGATATGATTACTATTTACACTTATATTAGAGAAGAGACATGTAAGGGGTGATATGATTACTATTTACACTTATATTAGAAAAGAGACATGTAAGGGGTGGTATGATACCATTTACACTTATATTAGAGAAGAGATGTGTAAGGGGGATATGATTACTATTTACACTTATATTAGAGAAGAGACGTGTAAGGGGTGATATGATTACTATTTACACTTATATTAGAGAAGAGACGTGTAAGGGATGATATGATTACTATTTACACTTATATTAGAGAAGAGATGTGTAAGGGGGATATGATTACTATTTACGTATATATTAGAGAAGAGATGTGTAAGGGGGATATGATTACCATTTACACTTATATTAGAGAACAGACGTCTAAGGGTGATATGATTACTATTTACACTTATATTAGAGAAGAGACGTGTAAGGGGTGATATGATTACCATTTACACACATATTAGAGAAGAGAGGTGTAAGGGGTGATATGATTACTATTTACACTTAGAGAAGAGATGTGTAAGGGGGATATGATTACTATTTACATATATATTAGAGAAGAGACGTGTAAGGGGGATATGATTACTATTTACACTTATATTAGAGAAGAGATGTGTAAGGGGGATATGATTACCATTTACACTTATATTAGAGAAGAGATGTGTAAGAGGTGATATGATTACCATTTACACTTATATTAAAGAAGAGACGTGTAAGGGGGATATGATTACCATTTACACTTATATTAGAGAAGAGATGTGTAAGGAGTGATATGATTACCATTTACACTTATATTAGAGAAGAGAGGTGTAAGGGGAGATATGATTACTATTTACACTTATATTAGAGAAGAGACATCCTAAGGGGTGATATGATTACTATTTACACATATATTAGAGAAGAGACGTGTAAGGGGGATATGATTACCATTTACACATATATTAGAGAAGAGACGTGTAAGGGGGATATGATTACCATTTACACTTATATTAGAGAAGATACATGTAAGGGGTGATATGATACCATTTACACTTATAATAGAGAAGAGATGTGTAAGGGGGATATGATTACTATTTACACTTATATTAGAGAAGAGACATCCTAAGGGGTGATATGATTACTATTTACACATATATTAGAGAAGAGACGTGTAAGGGGGATATGATTACCATTTAGACATATATTAGAGAAGAGACGTGTAAGGGGGATATGATTACCATTTACACTTATATTAGAGAAGAGACGTGTAAGGGGTATATGATTACCATTTACACATATATTAGAGAAGAGACGTGTAAGGGGGATATGATTACCATTTACACTTATATTAGAGAAGAGACATGTAAGGGGAGATATGATTACCATTTACACTTATATTAGAGAACAGACGTGTAAGGGGATATATGATTACCATTTACACTTATATTAGAGAAGAGACATGTAAGGTGTGATATGATTACTATTTACACTTATATTAGAGAAGAGACGTGTAAGGGGTGATATGATACCATTTACACTTATATTAGAGAAGAGAGGTGTAAGGGGCGATATGATACCATTTACACTTATATTAGAGAAGAGATGTATAAGGGAGATATGATACCATTTACACTTATATTAGAGAAGAGACGTGTAAGGGGTGATATGATTACTATTTACACTTATATTAGAGAAGAGACATGTAAGGGGTGATATGATACCATTTACACTTATATTAGAGAAGAGATGTGTAAGGGGGATATGATTACTATTTACACTTATATTAGAGAAGAGACGTGTAAGGGGTGATATGATTACTATTTACACTTATATTAGAGAAGAGACGTGTAAGGGGTGATATGATTACTATTTACACTTATATTAGAGAAGAGATGTGTAAGGGGGATATGATTACTATTTACATATATATTAGAGAAGAGATGTGTAAGGGGGATATGATTACCATTTACACTTATATTAGAGAACAGACGTCTAAGGGTGATATGATTACTATTTACACTTATATTAGAGAAGAGACGTGTAAGGAGTGATATGATTACCATTTACACTTATATTAGAGAAGAGATGTGTAAGAGGTGATATGATTACCATTTACACTTATATTAAAGAAGAGACGTGTAAGGGGGATAGGATTACCATTTACACTTATATTAGAGAAGAGATGTGTAAGGAGTGATATGATTACCATTTACACTTATATTAGAGAAGAGATGTGTAAGAGGTGATATGATTACCATTTACACACATATTAGAGAAGAGAGGTGTAAGGGGTGATATGATTACCATTTACACACATATTAGAGAAGAGAGGTGTAAGGGGTGATATGATTACTATTTACACTTATATTAGAGAAGAGATGTGTAAGGGGGATATGATTACTATTTACATATATATTAGAGAAGAGACGTGTAAGGGGGATATGATTACTATTTACACTTATATTAGAGAAGAGATGTGTAAGAGGTGATATGATTACCATTTACACTTATATTAAAGAAGAGACGTGTAAGGGGGATAGGATTACCATTTACACTTATATTAGAGAAGAGATGTGTAAGGAGTGATATGATTACCATTTACACTTAAATTAGAGAAGAGAGGTGTAAGGGGAGATATGATTACTATTTACACTTATATTAGAGAAGAGACATCCTAAGGGGTGATATGATTACTATTTAGACATATATTAGAGAAGAGACGTGTAAGGAGGATATGATTACCATTTACACATATATTAGAGAAGAGACGTGTAAGGGGGATATGATTACCATTTACACTTATATTAAAGAAGAGAGGTGTAAGGGGAGATATGATTACTATTTACACTTATATTAGAGAAGAGATGTGTAAGGGGTGATATGATTACCATTTACACTTATATTAGAGAAGAGATGTGTAAGGGGTGATATGATTACCATTTACACTTATATTAGAGAAGAGATGTGTAAGGGGTGATATGATTACCATTTACACATATATTAGAGAAGAGATGTGTAAGGGGTGATATGATTACCATTTACACTTATATTAGAGAAGAGATGTGTAAGGGGTGATATGATTACCATTTACACATATATTAGAGAAGAGACGTGAAAGGGGTGATATGATTACCATTTACACTTATATTAGAGAAGAGATGTGTAAGTGGAGATATGATTACCATTTACACTTATATTAGAGAAGAGACGTGTAAGGGGTGATATGATTACCATTTACACTTATATTAGAGAAAAGAGGTGTAAGGGGATATGATTACCATTTACACATATATTAGAGAAGAGAGGTGTAAAGGGTGATATGATTACCATTTACACTTATATTAGAGAAGAGAGGTATAAGGGGTGATATGATTACCATTTACACTTATATTAGAGAAGAGACATCTAAGGGGTGATATGATTACTATTTACACATATATTACAGAAGAGACGTGTAACGGGTGATATGATTACCATTTACACTTATATTAGAGAAGAGAGGTGTAAGGGGGATATGATTACCATTTACACTTATGTTAGAGAAGAGACGTGTAAGGGGTGATATGATTACCATTTACAGTTATATTAGAGAAGAGACATGTAAGGGGTGATATGTTACCATTTACACTTATATTAGAGAAGAGAGGTGTAAGGGGGATATGATTATCATTTACACTTATATTAGAGAAGAGAGGTGTAAGGGGTGATATGATTACCATTTAAACTTATATTAGAGAAGAGATGTGTAAGGGGTGATATGATACCATTTACACTTATATTAGAGAAGAGAGATGTAAGGGGTGATATGATTACCATTTACACTTATATTAGAGAAGAGACGTATAAGGGGTGATATGATTAACATTTACACTTACATTAGAGAAGAGACGTGTAAGGGGAGATATGATTAACATTTACACTTATATTAGAGAAGAGACGTCTAAGGGGTGATATGATTACTATTTACACTTATATTAGAGAAGAGAGGTGTAAGGGGTGATATGATTACCATTTACACATATATTAGAGAAGAGAGGTGTAAGGGGTGATATGATACCATTTACACTTATATTAGAGAAGAGATGTGTAAGGGGAGATATGATTACCATTTACACTTATATTAGAGAAGAGAGGTGTAACGGGTGATATGATTACCATTTACACATATATTAGAGAAGAGACATGTAAGGGGTGATATGATTACTATTTACGCTTATATTAGAGAAGAGACATGTAAGGGGCGATATGATTACCATTTACGCTTATATTAGAGAAGAGACGTGTAAGGGGCGATATGATTACCATTTACGCTTATATTAGAGAAGAGACGTGTAAGAGGTGATATGATTACTATTTACACTTATATTAGAGAAGAGATGTGTAAGGGGTGATATGATTACCATTTACACATGTATTAGAGAAGAGATGTGTAAGGGATGATATGATTACCATTTACACTTATATTAGAGAAGAGACGTGTAAGGGGTGATATGATTACCATTTACACTTATATTAGAGAAGAGAGGTGTAAGGGAGGATATGATTACCATTTACACTTATATTAGAGAAGAGATGTGTAAGTGGAGATATGATTACCATTTACACTTATATTAGAGAAGAGACGTGTAAGGGGTGATATGATTACCATTTACACTTATATTAGAGAAGAGACGTGTAAGGGGGATATGATTATCATTTAGACATATATTAGAGAAGAGAGGTGTAAGGGGTGATATGATTACCATTTACACTTATATTAGAGAAGAGAGGTATAACGGGTGATATGATTACCATTTACACTTATATTAGAGAAGACACATCTAAGGGGTGATATGATTACTATTTACACATATATTACAGAAGAGACGTGTAAGGGGTGATATGATTACCATTTACACTTATATTAGAGAAGAGACGTGTAAGGTGTGATATGATTACCATTTACACTTATATTAGAGAAGAGATGTGTAAGGGGTGATATGATTACCATTTACACTTATATTAGAGAAGAGAGGTGTAAGGGGAATATGATTACCATTTACACTTATATTAGAGAAGAGAGGTGTAAGGGGTGATATGATACCATTTACACTTATATTAGAGATGAGAGATGTAAGGGGTGATATGATTACTATTTACACTTTTATTAGAGAAGAGACGTGTAAGGGTGATATGATTACCATTTACACTTATATTAGAGAAGAGAGGTGTAAGGGGGATATGATTACTATTTACACTTATATTAGAGAAGAGAGGTGTAAGGGGGATATGATTACCATTTACACTTATATTAGAGAAGAGACGTGTAAAGGGGATATGATACCATTTACACTTATATTAGAGAAGAGAGGTGTAAGGGGTGATATGATTACCATTTACACTTATATTAGAGAAGAAGGGTGTAAGGGGTGATATGATTACCATTTACACTTATATTAGAGAAGAGACATCTAAGTGGTGATATGATTACTATTTACACATATATTACAGAAGAGACGTGTAAGGGGTGATATGATTACCATTTACACTTATATTAGAGAAGAGAGGTGTAAGGTGTGACATGATTACCATTTACACTTACATTAGAGAAGAGACGTGTAAGGGGTGATATGATTACCATTTACACTTATATTAGAGAAGAGACGTGTAAGGGGTGATATGATACCATTTACACTTATATTAGAGAAGAGAGGTGTAAGGGGTGATATGATTACCATTTACACTTATATTAGAGAAGAGAGGTGTAAGGGGTGATATGATTACTATTTACACTTATATTAGAGAAGAGACGTGTAAGGGGTGATATGATACCATTTACACTTATATTAAAGAAGAGACATGTAAGGGGTGATATGATTACATTTACACTTATTTTAGAGAAGAGAGGTGTAAGGGGTGATATGATTACCATTTACACTTATATTAGAGAAGAGAGGTTAAGGGGTGATATGATTACCATTTACACTTATATTAGAGAAGAGACATGTAAGGGGCGATATGATACCATTTACACTTATATTAGAGAAGAGATGTGTAAGAGGGATATGATTACCATTTACACTTATATTAGAGAAGAGATGTGTAAGGGGTGATATGATTACCATTTACACTTATATTAGAGAAGAGATGTGTAAGAGGGATATGATTACCATTTACACTTATATTAGAGAAGAGAGGTGTAAGGGGTGATATGATTACCATTTACACTTATATTAGAGAAGAGATGTGTAAGGGGTGATATTATTACCATTTACACATATATTAGAGAAGAGACGTGTAAGGGAGATATAATTAGCATTTACACTTATATTAGAGAAGAGATGTGTAAGGGGTGATATGATTACTATTTACACTTATATTAGAGAAGAGACGTCTAAGGGGTGATATGATTACTATTTACACTTATATTAGAGAAGAGACGTGTAAGTTGTGATATGATTACCATTAACACTTAAATTAGAGAAGAGAGGTGTAATGGGAGATATGATTACTATTTACACTTATATTAGAGAAGAGACATCCTAAGGGGTGAATGATTACTATTTAGACATATATTAGAGAAGAGACGTGTAAGGGGGATATGATTACCATTTACACATATATTAGAGAAGAGACGTGTAAGGGGGATATGATTACCATTTACACTTATATTAAAGAAGAGAGGTGTAAGGGGAGATATGATTACTATTTACACTTATATTAGAGAAGAGATGTGTAAGGGGTGATATGATTACCATTTACACTTATATTAGAGAAGAGATGTGTAAGGGTGATATGATTACCATTTACACTTATATTAGAGAGGAGATGTGTAAGGGGTGATATGATTACCATTTACACATATATTAGAGAAGAGATGTGTAAGGGGTGATATGATTACCATTTACACTTATATTAGAGAAGAGATGTGTAAGGGGTGATATGATTACCATTTACACATATATTAGAGAAGAGACGTGAAAGGGGTGATATGATTACCATTTACACATATTAGAGAAGAGATGTGTAAGTGGAGATATGATTACCATTTACACTTATATTAGAGAAGAGACGTGTAAGGGGTGATATGATTACCATTTACACTTATATTAGAGAAGAGAGGTGTAAGGGATATGATTACCATTTACACATATATTAGAGAAGAGAGGTGTAAAGGGTGATATGATTACCATTTACACTTATATTAGAGAAGAGAGGTATAAGGGGTGATATGATTACCATTTACACTTATATTAGAGAAGAGACATCTAAGGGGTGATATGATTACTATTTACACATATATTACAGAAGAGACGTGTAACGGTGATATGATTACCATTTACACTTATATTAGAGAAGAGAGGTGTAAGGGGGATATGATTACCATTTACACTTATGTTAGAGAAGAGACGTGTAAGGGGTGATATGATTACCATTTACAGTTATATTAGAGAAGAGACATGTAAGGGGTGATATGATACCATTTACACTTATATTAGAGAAGAGAGGTGTAAGGGGGATATGATTATCATTTACACTTATATTAGAGAAGAGACGTGTAAGGGGGATATGATTACCATTTACACATATATTAGAGAAGAGAGGTGTAAGGGGTGATATGATTACCATTTACCACATATATTAGAGAAGAGACATGTAAGGGATGATATGATTACCATTTACACTTATATTAGAGAAGAGAGGTGTAAGGGGTGATATGATTACCATTTACACTTATATTAGAGAAGAGATGTGTAAGGGGTGATATGATACCATTTACACTTATATTAGAGAAGAGAGATGTAAGGGGTGATATGATTACCATTTACACTTATATTAGAGAAGAGACGTATAAGGGGTGATATGATTAACATTTACACTTACATTAGAGAAGAGACGTGTAAGGGAGATATGATTAACATTTACACTTATATTAGAGAAGAGACGTCTAAGGGGTGATATGATTACCATTTACATTTATATTAGAGAAGAGAGGTGTAAGGGGTGATATGATTACCATTTACACTTATATTAGAGAAGAGAGGTGTAAGGGGATATGATTACCATTTACACTTATGTTAGAGAAGAGACGTGTAAGGGTGATATGATTACCATTTACAGTTATATTAGAGAAGAGACATGTAAGGGGTGATATGATACCATTTACACTTATATTAGAGAAGAGAGGTGTAAGGGGGATATGATTATCATTTACACTTATATTAGAGAAGAGAGGTGTAAGGGGTGATATGATTACCATTTACACTTATATTAGAGAAGAGATGTGTAAGGGGTGATATGATACCATTTACACTTATATTAGAGAAGAGAGATGTAAGGGGTGATATGATTACCATTTACACTTATATTAGAGAAGAGACGTATAAGGGGTGATATGATTAACATTTACACTTACATTAGAGAAGAGACGTGTAAGGGGAGATATGATTAACATTTACACTTATATTAGAGAAGAGACGTCTAAGGGGTGATATGATACCATTTACATTTATATTAGAGAAGAGAGGTGTAAGGGGTGATATGATTACCATTTACACATATATTAGAGAAGAGAGGTGTAAGGGGTGATATGATACCATTTACACTTATATTAGAGAAGAGATGTGTAAGGGGAGATATGATTACCATTTACACTTATATTAGAGAAGAGAGGTGTAACGGGTGATATGATTACCATTTACACATATATTAGAGAAGAGACATGTAAGGGGTGATATGATTACTATTTACGCCTTATATTAGAGAAGAGACATGTAAGGGGCGATATGATTACATTTATGCTTATATTAGAGAAGAGACGTGTAAGGGGCGATATGATTACCATTTACGCTTATATTAGAGAAGAGACGTGTAAGAGGTGATATGATTACTATTTACACTTATATTAGAGAAGAGATGTGTAAGGGGTGATATGATTACCATTTACACATGTATTAGAGAAGAGATGTGTAAGGGATGATATGATTACCATTTACACTTATATTAGAGAAGAGACGTGTAAGGGGTGATATGATTACCATTTACACTTATATTAGAGAAGAGAGGTGTAAGGGGAGGATATGATTACCATTTACACTTATATTAGAGAAGAGATGTGTAAGTGGAGATATGATTACCATTTACACTTATATTAGAGAAGAGACGTGTAAGGGGTGATATGATTACTATTTACACTTATATTAGAGAAGAGACGTGTAAGGGGATATGATTATCATTTAGACATATATTAGAGAAGAGCAGGTGTAAGGGGTGATATGATTACCATTTACACTTATATTAGAGAAGAGAGGTATAACGGGTGATATGATTACCATTTACACTTATATTAGAGAAGACACATCTAAGGGGTGATATGATTACTATTTACACATATATTACAGAAGAGACGTGTAAGGGGTGATATGATTACCATTTACACTTATATTAGAGAAGAGACGTGTAAGGTGTGATATAAATTACCATTTACACTTATATTAGAGAAGAGAGTGTAAGGGGTGATATGATACCATTACACTTATATTAGAGATGAGAGATGTAAGGGGTGATATGATTACTATTTACACTTTTATTAGAGAAGAGACGTGTAAGGGTGATATGATTACCATTTACACTTATATTAGAGAAGAGAGGTGTAAGGGGGATATGATTACTATTTACACTTATATTAGAGAAGAGAGGTGTAAGGGGGATATGATTACCATTTACACCTTATATTAGAGAAGAGACGTGTAAAGGGATATGATACCATTTACACTTATATTAGAGAAGAGAGGTGTAAGGGGTGATATGATTACCATTTACACTTATATTAGAGAAGAGAGGTGTAAGGGGTGATATGATTACTATTTACACTTATATTAGAGAAGAGAGGTGTAAGGGGTGATATGATTACCATTTACACTTATATTAGAGAAGAGACATCTAAGTGGTGATATGATTACTATTTACACATATATTACAGAAGAGACGTGTAAGGGGTGATATGATTACCATTTACACTTATATTAGAGAAGAGAGGTGTAAGGTGTGACATGATTACCATTTACACTTACATTAGAGAAGAGACGTGTAAGGGGTGATATGATTACCATTTACATTTATATTAGAGAAGAGAGGTTAAGGGGGGATATGATTACCATTTACACTTATATTAGAGAAGAGACATGTAAGGGGTGATATGATTACCATTTACACATATATTAGAGAAGAGAGGTGTAAGGGGTGATATGATTACCATTTACACATATATTAGAGAAGAGAGGTGTAAGGGGTGATATGATTACCATTTACACTTATATTAGAGAAGAGACGTGTAAGGGGGGATATGATTACCATTTACACTTATATTAGAGAAGAGAGGTGTAAGGGGTGCTATGATTACCATTTACACTTATATTAGAGAAGAGAGGTGTAAGGGGTGATATGATTACCATTTACATTTATATTAGAGAAGAGACATGTAAGGGGTGATATGATTACCATTTACACTTATATTAGAGAAGAGAGGTGTAAGGGGTGATATGATTACCATTTACATTTATATTAGAGAAGAGACATGTAAGGGGTGATATGATTACCATTTACACATATATTAGAGAAGAGAGGTGTAAGGGGTGATATGATTACCATTTACACATATATTAGAGAAGAGAGGTGTAAGGGGTGATATGATTACCATTTACACTTATATTAGAGAAGAGAGGTGTAAGGGGGATATGATTACCATTTACACTTATATTAGAGAAGAGAGGTGTAAGGGGTGATATGATTACCATTTACATTTATATTAGAGAAGAGACATGTAAGGGGTGATATGATTACCATTTACACTTATATTAGAGAAGAGAGGTGTAAGGGGAGATATGATTACCATTTACACTTATATTAGAGAAGAGATGTGTAAGGGGGATATGATTACCATTTACACTTATATTAGAGAAGAGAGGTGTAAGGGGTGATATGATTACTATTTACACTTATATTAGAGAAGAGACGTGTAAGGGGTGATATTACCATTTACACTTATATTAGTGAAGAGACGTGTAAGGGGTGATATGATTACTATTTACACTTATGTTAGAGAAGAGACGTGTAAGGGGTGATATGATGCCATTTACACTTATATTAAAGAAGAGACATGTAAGGGGTGATATGATTACCATTTACACTTATTTTAGAGAAGAGAGGTGTAAGGGGTGATATGATTACCATTTACACTTATATTAGAGAAGAGAGGTTAAGGGGTGATATGATTACCATTTACACTTATATTAGAGAAGAGACATGTAAGGGGCGATATGATAACCATTACACTTATATTAGAGAAGAGATGTGTAAGAGGGATATGATTACCATTTACACTTATATTAGAGAAGAGATGTGTAAGGGGTGATATGATTACCATTTACACTTATATTAGAGAAGAGATGTGTAAGGGGTGATATGATTACCATTTATACTTATATTGGAGAAGAGATGTGTAAGAGGGATATGATTACCATTTACACTTATATTAGAGAAGAGAGGTGTAAGGGGTGATATGATTACCATTTACACTTATATTAGAGAAGAGACATGTAAGGGGCGATATGATAACCATTTACACTTATATTAGAGAAGAGATGTGTAAGAGGGATATGATTACCATTTACACTTATATTAGAGAAGAGAGGTGTAAGGGGTGATATGATTACCATTTACACTTATATTAGAGAAGAGATGTGTAAGGGGTGATATTATTACCATTTACACATATATTAGAGAAGAGACGTGTAAGGGAGATATGATTAGCATTTACACTTATATTAGAGAAGAGATGTGTAAGGGGTGATATGATTACTATTTACACTTATATTAGAGAAGAGACGTCTAAGGGGTGATATGATTACTATTTACACTTATATTAGAGAAGAGACGTGTAAGTTGTGATATGATTACCATTTACACTTATATTAGAGAAGAGACGTGTAAGGGGTGATATGATACCATTTACACTTATATTAGAGAAGAGAGGTGTAAGGGGTGATATGATTACTATTTACACTTATATTAGAGAAGAGACGTGTAAGGGGTGATATGATTACCATTTACACTTATATTAGAGAAGAGAGGTCTAAGGGGTGATATGATTAACATTTACACTTATATTAGAGAAGAGACATGTAAGGGGTGATATGATTACATTTACACTTATATTAGAGAATAGACGTGTAAGGGGCGATATGATTACCATTTACACTTATATTAGAGAGAGATGTATAAGGGGTGATATGATTACTATTTACACTTATATTAGAGAAGAGACGTGTAAGGGGTGATATGATTACATTTACACTTATATTAGAGAAGAGACATGTAAGGGGTGATATGATTACCATTTACACTTATATTAGAGAGAGATGTATAAGGGAGATATGATTACCATTTACACTTATATTAGAGAGAGATGTATAAGGGGTGATATGATTACTATTTACACTTACATTAGAGAAGAGAGGTGTAAGGGGAGATATGATTACAATTTACACTTATATTAGAGAAGAGAGGTGTAAGTGTGATATGATTACTATTTACACTTATATTAGAGAAGAGAGGTGTAAGGGGTGATATGATTACTATTTACACTTATATTAGAGAAGAGACGTGTGAGGGGTGATATGATTACTATTTACACTTATATTAGAGAAGAGACGTGTAAGGGGTGATATTACCATTTACACTTATATTAGTGAAGAGACGTGTAAGGGGTGATATGATTACTATTTACACTTATGTTAGAGAAGAGACGTGTAAGGGTGATATGATACCATTTACACTTATATTAGAGAAGAGACATGTAAGGGGTGATATGATTTCCATTTACACTTATTTTAGAGAAGAGAGGTGTAAGGGGTGATATGATTACTATTTACACTTATATTAGAGAAGAGAGGTTAAGGGGTGATATGATTACCATTTACACTTATATTAGAGAAGAGACATGTAAGGGGTGATATGATTACCACTTACACTTATATTAGAGAAGAGAGGTGTAAGGGGTGATATGATTACCATTTACACTTATATTAGAGAAGAGACATGTAAGGGGTGATATGATTACCATTTACACATATATTAGAGAAGAGACGTGTAAGGGGGATATGATTACCATTTACACTTTTATTAGAGAAGAGATGTGTAAGGGGTGATATGATTACCATTTACACTAATATTAGAGAAGAGATGTGTAAGAGGGATATGATTACCATTTACACTTATATTAGAGAAGAGAGGTGTAAGGGGTGATATGATTACCATTTACACTTATATTAGAGAAGAGATGTGTAAGGGGTGATATGATTACCATTTACAAATATATTAGAGAAGAGACATGTAAGGGGTGATATGATTACTATTTACGCTTATATTAGAGAAGAGACATGTAAGGGGCGATATGATTACCATTTACGCTTATATTAGAGAAGAGACGTGTAAGGGGCGATATGATTACCATTTACGCTTATATTAGAGAAGAGACGTGTAAGAGGTGATATGATTACTATTTACACTTATATTAGAGAAGAGATGTGTAAGGGGTGATATGATTACCATTTACACATGTATTAGAGAAGAGATGTGTAAGGGATGATATGATTACCATTTACACTTATATTAGAGAAGAGATGTGTAAGGGGGATATGATTACTATTTACACATATATTAGAGAAGAGACGTGTAAGGGGTGATATGATTACCATTTACACTTATATTAGAGAAGAGACGTGTAAGGGGTGATATGATTACCATTTACACTTATATTAGAGAAGAGAGGTGTAAGGGAGGATATGATTACCATTTACACTTATATTAGAGAAGAGATGTGTAAGTGGAGATATGATTACCATTTACACTTATATTAGAGAAGAGACGTGTAAGGGGTGATATGATTACCATTTACACTTATATTAGAGAAGAGACGTGTAAGGGGGATATGATTATCATTTAGACATATATTAGAGAAGAGAGGTGTAAGGGGTGATATAATTACCATTACACTTATATTAGAGAAGAGAGGTATAACGGGTGATATGATTACCATTTACACTTATATTAGAGAAGACACATCTAAGGGTGATATGATTACTATTTACACATATATTACAGAAGAGACGTGTAAGGGGTGATATGATTACCATTTACACTTATATTAGAGAAGAGACGTGTAAGGTGTGATATGATTACCATTTACACTTATATTAGAGAAGAGATGTGTAAGGGGTGATATGATTACCATTACACTTATATTAGAGAAGAGAGGTGTAAGGGGTGATATGATACCATTTACACTTATATTAGAGATGAGAGATGTAAGGGGTGATATGATTACTATTTACACTTTTATTAGAGAAGAGACGTGTAAGGGTGATATGATTACCATTTACACTTATATTAGAGAAGAGAGGTGTAAGGGGGATATGATTACTATTTACACTTATATTAGAGAAGAGAGGTGTAAGGGGGATATGATTACCATTTACACTTATATTAGAGAAGAGACGTGTAAGGGGGATATGATACCATTTACACTTATATTAGAGAAGAGAGGTGTAAGGGGTGATATGATTACCATTTACACTTATATTAGAGAAGAGACGTGTAAGGGGTGATATGATTACTATTTACACTTATATTAGAGAAGAGAGGTGTAAGGGGTGATATGATTACCATTTACACTTATATTAGACAAGAGACATCTAAGTGGTGATATGATTACTATTTACACATATATTACAGAAGAGACGTGTAAGGGGTGATATGATTACCATTTACACTTATATTAGAGAAGAGAGGTGTAAGGTGTGACATGATTACCATTTACACTTACATTAGAGAAGAGACGTGTAAGGGGTGATATGATTACCATTTACACTTATATTAGAGAAGACACATCTAAGGGGTGATATGATTACTATTTACACATATATTACAGAAGAGACGTGTAAGGGGTGATATGATTACCATTTACACTTATATTAGAGAAGAGACGTGTAAGGTGTGATATGATTACCATTTACACTTATATTAGAGAAGAGATGTGTAAGGGGTGATATGATACCATTTACACTTATATTAGAGAAGAGAGGTGTAAGGGGTGATATGATTACTTTTACACTTATATTAGAGAAGAGATGTGTAAGGGGTGATATGATTACTATTTACACTTATATTAGAGAAGAGAGGTGTAAGGGGAGATATGATTAACATTTACACATATATTAGAGAATAGACATGTAAGGGGTGATATGATACCATTTACACATATATTAGAGAAGAGAGGTGTAAGGGGTGATATGATTACCATTTACACATATATTAGAGAAGAGACATGTAAGGGGTGATATGATTACCATTTACACTTATATTAGAGAAGAGAGGTGTAAGGGGAGATATGATTACCATTTACACATATATTAGAGAAGAGACGTGTAAGGGGTGATATGATACCATTTACACTTATATTAGAGAAGAGAGATGTAAGCGGTGATATGATTACCATTTACACTTATATTAGAGAAGAGAGGTGTAAGGGGTGATATGATTACTTTTACACTTATATTAGAGAAGAGATGTGTAAGGGGTGATATGATTACTATTTACACTTATATTAGAGAAGAGAGGTGTAAGGGGAGATATGATTAACATTTACACATATATTAGAGAATAGACATGTAAGGGGTGATATGATACCATTTACACATATATTAGAGAAGAGAGGTGTAAGGGGTGATATGAT
This sequence comes from Rhinophrynus dorsalis, assembly GCA_037306005.1. Lineage (NCBI taxonomy): Eukaryota > Metazoa > Chordata > Amphibia > Anura > Rhinophrynidae > Rhinophrynus > Rhinophrynus dorsalis. The sequence continues at coordinate 571,397,365 of CM074720.1, forward strand.
TACCATTTACACATATATTAGAGAAGAGACATGTAAGGGGTGATATGATTACCATTTACACTTATATTAGAGAAGAGAGGTGTAAGGGGAGATATGATTACCATTTACACATATATTAGAGAAGAGACGTGTAAGGGGTGATATGATACCATTTACACTTATATTAGAGAAGAGAGATGTAAGCGGTGATATGATTACCATTTACACATATATTAGAGAAGAGACGTGTAAGGGGTGATATGATACCATTTACACTTATATTAGAGAAGAGAGATGTAAGCGGTGATATGATTACCATTTACACTTATATTAGAGAAGAGAGGTGTAAGGGGTGATATGATTACCATTTACACTTATATTAGAGAAGAGAGGTGTAAGGGGAGATATGATTACCATTTACACATATATTAGAGAAGAGACGTGTAAGGGGTGATATGATACCATTTACACATATATTAGAGAAGAGACATGTAAGGGGTGATATGATTACCATTTACACATATATTAGAGAAGAGACGTGTAAGGGGTGATATGATTACCATTTACACTTATATTAGAGAAGAGAGGTGTAAGGGGAGATATGATTACCATTTACACATATATTAGAGAAGAGACGTGTAAGGGGTGATATGATACCATTTACACTTATATTAGAGAAGAGAGATGTAAGCGGTGATATGATTACCATTTACACTTATATTAGAGAAGAGAGGTGTAAGGGGTGATATGATTACTATTTACACTTATATGCAAGGTCAATACAAAGAACCATCCAATGAACTATTTACTCAGAGATGAGCTAAGAACCAGAGGTTATCCATTAAGACTAGAGGAAAGGCGCTTATCATTATTAAAAGACAGAGATTTTTTAAGCTAAGGGCAGTAAATTTATGTAATTCTTTACCTCAGGACATTGTGCTTGCAGATACTGTATTTGCTTTTAAAAAGCAATGGATACCTATCTAACACAGAAGAATATAGAGACTTATGACAGGTGGATACAATGCAGATGGGATATTGATCCAGAGAAATATCTCACTGAAATTTGGAGTCAGGAAGGATTTTTTCCACTTGGGGCTAAACTAGAAATGGTTTCAAAAGGGTGTTTTTTCCTTCCTCTGGCCTACGGCCTAGACTGGACTTGATGGACACGAACTCTGTTACTATGTATATTTATGTGTGTGCATATGTTTGTACATTGTGTGCGTGTGTCAGAACTGTGGTATCAGGATCATATCAAACTTTCCATTCTGTTTCAGTGATATAGATTTGTATAAATCTTTATATTTCTTATCTGCAAATGTGTTACTGGACCGGTTTGTCTGGGTCTGAAAATGACCATAAAAAGTAACAGACTGTGAGAAACAGAAAAGAGATGACTTCATTGTGCAGACATCAAGGGACAGACAGCGTGTGAGCGGTCATGTGAAGACTGGTGGACTGGTTTACACTCTGTCTGCACAGACATTTATATTACATCCCGGCAACAGTGACACGGCAGTGTGGGTATTTATACATGGACTAACAACAGTGACACGGCAGTGTGGGTATTTATACATGGACTAATAACAGTAACACGGCAGTGTGGGTATTTATACATGAACTAACAGTAACACGGCAGTGTGGGTATTTATACATGAAATAACAGTAACACGGCAGTGTGGGTATTTATACATGAACTAACAGTGACACAGCAGTGTGGGTATTTATACATGAACTAACAGTGACACAGCAGTGTGGGTATTTATACATGAACTAACAGTGACACAGCAGTGTGGGTATTTATACATGAAATAACAGTAACACGGCAGTGTGGGTATTTATACATGAACTAACAGTGACACAGCAGTGTGGGTATTTATACATGGACTAACAGTGACACGGCAGTGTGGGTATTTATACATGGAATAACAGTGACACAGCAGTGTGGGTATTTATACATGAACTAACAGTGACACAGCAGTGTGGGTATTTATACATGAAATAACAGTAACACGGCAGTGTGGGTATTTATACATGAACTAACAGTGACACAGCAGTGTGGGTATTTATACATGGACTAACAGTGACACAGCAGTGTGGGTATTTATACATGGACTAACAGTGACACGCAGTGTGGGTATTTATACATGAAATAACAGTAACACGGCAGTGTGGGTATTTATACATGAACTAACAGTGACACAGCAGTGTGGGTATTTATACATGAACTAACAGTGACACAGCAGTGTGGGTATTTATACATGAAATAACAGTAACACGGCAGTGTGGGTATTTATACATGAACTAACAGTGACACAGCAGTGTGGGTATTTATACATGGACTAACAGTGGCACGGCAGTGTGGGTATTTATACATGAAATAACAGTAACACAGCAGTGTGGGTATTTATACATGAACTAACAGTGACACGGCAGTGTGGGTATTTATACATGGAATAACAGTGACACGGCAGTGTGAGTATTTATACATGAACTAACAGTGACACGGCAGTGTGGGTCTTTATACATGGACTAACAACAGTGACACGCAGTGTGAGTATTTATACATGGACTAACAACAGTGGCACGGCAGTGTGGGTATTTATACATGTACTAATAACAGTAACACGGCAGTGTGGGTATTTATACATGGACTAACAACAGTGACACGGCAGTGTGGGTATTTATACATGGACTAACAGTGACACGGCAGTGTGGGTATTTATACATGGACTAACAGTGACACGGCAGTGTGGGTATTTATACATGGACTAACAGTGGCACGGCAGTGTGGGTATTTATACATGGACTAACAACAGTGACACGGCAGTGTGGGTATTTATACATGGACTAACAACAGTGACACGGCAGTGTGGGTATTTATACATGGACTAACAGTGACACGGCAGTGTGGGTATTTATACATGGACTAACAGTGACACGGCAGTGTGGGTATTTATACATGAACTAACAGTGACACGGCAGTGTGGGTATTTATACATGGACTAACAACAGTCACACGGCAGTGTGGGTATTTATACATGGACTAACAGTGACACGGCAGTGTGGGTATTTATACATGAACTAACAGTGACACGCAGTGTGGGTATTTATACATGGACTAAAAACAGTGACACGGCAGTGTGGGTATTTATACATGAACTAACAGTGACACGGCAGTGTGGGTATTTATACGTGAACTAACAGTGACACGGCAGTGTGGGTATTTATACATGAACTAACAACAGTGACACGGCAGTGTGGGTATTTATACATGGACTAACAACAGTGACACGGCAGTGTGGGTATTTATACATGGACTAACAGTGACACGGCAGTGTGGGTATTTATACATGAACTAACAGTGGCACGGCAGTGTGGGTATTTATACATGTACTAACAACAGTGGCACGGCAGTGTGGGTATTTATATATGGACTAACAACAGTGGCACGGCAGTGTGGGTATTTATACATGAACTAACAGTGACACGGCAGTGTGGGTATTTATACATGGACTAACAACAGTGACACAGCAGTGTGGGTATTTATACATGAACTAACAGTGACACGCAGTGTGGGTATTTATACATGGACTAACAACAGTGACACAGCAGTGTGGGTATTTATACATGAAATAACAGTAACACGGCAGTGTGGGTATTTATACATGGACTAACAACAGTGGCACGGCAGTGTGGGTATTTATACATGAACTAACAACAGTGACACGGCAGTGTGGGTATTTATACATGGACTAACAACAGTGGCACGGCAGTGTGGGTATTTATACATGGACTAACAACAGTGGCACGGCAGTGTGGGTATTTATACATGGACTAACAACAGTGGCACGGCAGTGTGGGTATTTATACATGGACTAACAACAGTGACACGGCAGTGTGTGTATTTATACATGAAATAACAGTAACACGGCAGTGTGGGTATTTATACATGAACTAACAGTGACACGGCAGTGTGGGTATTTATACATGGACTAACAGTGACACGGCAGTGTGGGTATTTATACATGGACTAACAACAGTGACACAGCAGTGTGGGTATTTATACATGAAATAACAGTAACACGGCAGTGTGGGTATTTATACATGGACTAACAACAGTGGCACGGCAGTGTGGGTATTTATACATGAACTAACAACAGTGACACGGCAGTGTGGGTATTTATACATGGACTAACAACAGTGGCACGGCAGTGTGGGTATTTATACATGGACTAACAACAGTGGCACGGCAGTGTGGGTATTTATACATGGACTAACAACAGTGGCACGGCAGTGTGGGTATTTATACATGAACTAATAACAGTGACACGGCAGTGTGGGTATTTATACATGGACTAACAACAGTGGCACGGCAGTGTGGGTATTTATACATGGACTAACAACAGTGACACGGCAGTGTGTGTATTTATACATGAAATAACAGTAACACGGCAGTGTGGGTATTTATACATGAACTAACAGTGACACGGCAGTGTGGGTATTTATACATGGACTAACAACAGTGACACAGCAGTGTGGGTATTTATACATGAAATAACAGTAACACGGCAGTGTGGGTATTTATACATGGACTAACAACAGTGGCACGGCAGTGTGGGTATTTATATATGGACTAACAACAGTAGCACGGCAGTGTGGGTATTTATACATGGACTAACAACAGTGGCACGGCAGTGTGGGTATTTATACATGGACTAACAACAGTGACACGGCAGTGTGTGTATTTATACATGAAATAACAGTAACACGGCAGTGTGGGTATTTATACATGAACTAACAGTGACACGGCAGTGTGGGTATTTATACATGGACTAACAGTGACACGGCAGTGTGGGTATTTATACATGGACTAACAACAGTGACACAGCAGTGTGGGTATTTATACATGAACTAACAGTGACACGGCAGTGTGGGTATTTATACATGGACTAACAACAGTGACACAGCAGTGTGGGTATTTATACATGAAATAACAGTAACACGGCAGTGTGGGTATTTATACATGGACTAACAACAGTGGCACGGCAGTGTGGGTATTTATACATGAACTAACAACAGTGACACGGCAGTGTGGGTATTTATACATGGACTAACAACAGTGGCACGGCAGTGTGGGTATTTATACATGGACTAACAACAGTGGCACGGCAGTGTGGGTATTTATACATGGACTAACAACAGTGGCACGGCAGTGTGGGTATTTATACATGAACTAATAACAGTGACACGGCAGTGTGGGTATTTATACATGGACTAACAACAGTGGCACGGCAGTGTGGGTATTTATACATGGACTAACAACAGTGACACGGCAGTGTGTGTATTTATACATGAAATAACAGTAACACGGCAGTGTGGGTATTTATACATGAACTAACAGTGACACGGCAGTGTGGGTATTTATACATGGACTAACAACAGTGACACAGCAGTGTGGGTATTTATACATGAAATAACAGTAACACGGCAGTGTGGGTATTTATACATGGACTAACAACAGTGGCACGGCAGTGTGGGTATTTATATATGGACTAACAACAGTGGCACGGCAGTGTGGGTATTTATACATGGACTAACAGTGACACGGCAGTGTGGGTATTTATACATGGACTAACAACAGTGACACAGCAGTGTGGGTATTTATACATGAACTAACAGTGACACGGCAGTTTGGGTATTTATACATGGACTAACAACAGTGACACAGCAGTGTGGGTATTTATACATGAAATAACAGTAACACGGCAGTGTGGGTATTTATACATGGACTAACAACAGTGGCACGGCAGTGTGGGTATTTATACATGAACTAACAACAGTGACACGGCAGTGTGGGTATTTATACATGGACTAACAACAGTGGCACGGCAGTGTGGGTATTTATACATGGACTAACTACAGTGGCACGGCAGTGTGGGTCTTTATACATGGACTAACAACAGTGGCACGGCAGTGTGGGTATTTATACATGAACTAATAACAGTGACACGGCAGTGTGGGTATTTATACATGGACTAACAACAGTGGCACGGCAGTGTGGGTATTTATACATGGACTAAAAACAGTGACACGGCACTGTGTGTATTTATACATGAAATAACAGTAACACAGAGGTGTGGGTATTTATACATGGACTAACAACAGTGGCACGGCAGTGTGGGTATTTATACATGGACTAACAACAGTGACACGGCAGTGTGTGTATTTATACATGAAATAACAGTAACACGGCAGTGTGGGTATTTATACATGAACTAACAGTGACACGGCAGTGTGGGTATTTATACATGGACTAACAACAGTGACACAGTAGTGTGGGTATTTATACATGAAATAACAGTAACACGGCAGTGTGGGTATATATACATGGACTAACAACAGTGGCACGGCAGTGTGGGTATTTATACATGGACTAACAACAGTGGCACGGCAGTGTGGGTATTTATACATGGACTAACAACAGTGGCACGGCAGTGTGGGTATTTATGCATGAACTAATAACAGTGACACGGCAGTGTGGGTATTTATACATGGACTAACAACAGTGGCACGGCAGTGTGGGTATTTATACATGGACTAACAACAGTGACACGGCACTGTGTGTATTTATACATGAAATAACAGTAACACGGCAGTGTGGGTATTTATACATGGACTAACAACAGTGGCACGGTAGTGTGGGTATTTATACATGGACTAACAACAGTGACACGGCAGTGTGTGTATTTATACATGAAATAACAGTAACACGGCAGTGTGGGTATTTATACATGAACTAACAGTGACACGGTAGTGTGGGTATTTATACATGGACTAAAAACAGTGACACAGTAGTGTGGGTATTTATACATGAAATAACAGTAACACGGAAGTGTGGGTATTTATACATGGACTAACAACAGTGGCACAGCAGTGTGGGTATTTATACATGGACTAACAACAGTGGCACGACAGTGTGGGTATTTATACATGAACTAACAGTGACACGGCAGTGTGGGTATTTATACATGAACTAACAACAGTGACACGGCAGTGTGGGTATTTATACATGGACTAACAACAGTGGCACAGCAGTGTGGGTATTTATACATGGACTAACAACAGTGGCACGACAGTGTGGGTATTTATACATGAACTAACAGTGGCACGGCAGTGTGGGTATTTATACATGAACTAACAACAGTGACACGGCAGTGTGGGTATTTATACATGGACTAACAACAGTGGCACGGCAGTGTGGGTATTTATACATGGACTAACAACAGTGGCACGGCAGTGTGGGTATTTATACATGAACTAACAACAGTGGCACGGCAGTGTGGGTATTTATACATGAACTAATAACAGTGACACGGCAGTGTGGGTATTTATACATGGACTAACAACAGTGGCACGGCAGTGTGGGTATTTATACATGGACTAACAACAGTGACACGGCAGTGTGTGTATTTATACATGAAATAACAGTAACACGGCAGTGTGGGTATTTATACATGAACTAACAGTGACACGGCAGTGTGGGTATTTATACATGGACTAACAACAGTGACACAGCAGTGTGGGTATTTATACATGAAATAACAGTAACACGGCAGTGTGGGTATTTATACATGGACTAACAACAGTGGCACGGCAGTGTGGGTATTTATATATGGACTAACAACAGTGGCACGGCAGTGTGGGTATTTATACATGGACTAACAGTGACACGGCAGTGTGGGTATTTATACATGGACTAACAACAGTGACACAGCAGTGTGGGTATTTATACATGAACTAACAGTGACACGGCAGTTTGGGTATTTATACATGGACTAACAACAGTGACACAGCAGTGTGGGTATTTATACATGAAATAACAGTAACACGGCAGTGTGGGTATTTATACATGGACTAACAACAGTGGCACGGCAGTGTGGGTATTTATACATGAACTAACAACAGTGACACGGCAGTGTGGGTATTTATACATGGACTAACAACAGTGGCACGGCAGTGTGGGTATTTATACATGGACTAACTACAGTGGCACGGCAGTGTGGGTCTTTATACATGGACTAACAACAGTGGCACGGCAGTGTGGGTATTTATACATGAACTAATAACAGTGACACGGCAATGTGGGTATTTATACATGGACTAACAACAGTGGCACGGCAGTGTGGGTATTTATACATGGACTAAAAACAGTGACACGGCACTGTGTGTATTTATACATGAAATAACAGTAACACAGAGGTGTGGGTATTTATACATGGACTAACAACAGTGGCACGGCAGTGTGGGTATTTATACATGGACTAACAACAGTGACACGGCAGTGTGTGTATTTATACATGAAATAACAGTAACACGGCAGTGTGGGTATTTATACATGAACTAACAGTGACACGGCAGTGTGGGTATTTATACATGGACTAACAACAGTGACACAGTAGTGTGGGTATTTATACATGAAATAACAGTAACACGGCAGTGTGGGTATATATACATGGACTAACAACAGTGGCACGGCAGTGTGGGTATTTATACATGGACTAACAACAGTGGCACGGCAGTGTGGGTATTTATACATGGACTAACAACAGTGGCACGGCAGTGTGGGTATTTATGCATGAACTAATAACAGTGACACGGCAGTGTGGGTATTTATACATGGACTAACAACAGTGGCACGGCAGTGTGGGTATTTATACATGGACTAACAACAGTGACACGGCACTGTGTGTATTTATACATGAAATAACAGTAACACGGCAGTGTGGGTATTTATACATGGACTAACAACAGTGGCACGGTAGTGTGGGTATTTATACATGGACTAACAACAGTGACACGGCAGTGTGTGTATTTATACATGAAATAACAGTAACACGGCAGTGTGGGTATTTATACATGAACTAACAGTGACACGGCAGTGTGGGTATTTATACATGGACTAAAAACAGTGACACAGTAGTGTGGGTATTTATACATGAAATAACAGTAACACGGAAGTGTGGGTATTTATACATGGACTAACAACAGTGGCACAGCAGTGTGGGTATTTATACATGGACTAACAACAGTGGCACGACAGTGTGGGTATTTATACATGAACTAACAGTGACACGGCACTGTGGGTATTTATACATGGACTAACAACAGTGACACAGCAGTGTGGGTATTTATACATGAAATAACAGTAACACGGTAGTGTGGGTATTTATACATGGACTAACAACAGTGACACGGCAGTGTGTGTATTTATACATGAAATAACAGTAACACGGCAGTGTGGGTATTTATACATGGACTAACAACAGTGACACGGCAGTGTGGGTATTTATACATGGACTAACAACAGTGACACGGCAGTGTGTGTATTTATACATGAAATAACAGTAACACGGCAGTGTGGGTATTTATACATGGAATAACAGTGACACGGCAGTGTGAGTATTTATACATGAACTAACAGTGACACGGCAGTGTGGGTATTTATACATGGACTAAGAACAGTGGCACGGCAGTGTGGGTATTTATACATGAACTAACAGTGACACGGCAGTGTGAGTATTTATACATGAACTAACAGTGACACGGCAGTGTGGGTATTTATACATGGAATAACAACAGTGGCATGGCAGTGTGGGTATTTATACATGGAATAACAACAGTGACACGGCAGTGTGGGTATTTATACATGAACTAACAGTAACACGGCAGTGTGGGTATTTATACATGGACTAACAACAGTGACACGGCAGTGTGGGTATTTATACATGAACTAACAGTGACACAGCAGTGTGGGTATTTATACATTAACTAACAGAGACACGGCAGTGTGGGTATTTATACATGGAATAACAACAGTGACACGCAGTGTGGGTATTTATACATGAACTAACAGTGACACGGCAGTGTGGGTATTTATACATGAACTAACAGTGACACGGCAGTGTGGGTATTTATACATTAACTAACAGTAACACGGCAGTGTGGGTATTTATACATGAACTAACAACAGTGACACGGCAGTGTGGGTATTTATACATGAACTAACAGTGACACGGCAGTGTGGGTATTTATACATGAACTAACAGTGACACGGCAGTGTGGGTATTTGTACATGAACTAACAGTAACACGGCAGTGTGGGTATTTATACATGAACTAACAGTAACACGGCAGTGTGGGTATTTATACATGGACTAACAGTGACACGGCAGTGTGGGTATTGATACATGAACTAACAGTGACACGGCAGTGTGGGTATTTATATATGTAACCCCCCCCTCATACCTTCCAGTCGCTCTTCTCTATTTTTATTTTGAACGTTTTCCTCTTCCTGGTACTACTCTCTATATTTTTGCATGCACCCCTCTTCCTGGTACTCCTCTCTGTACTTTTTGCATGTACCCCTCTTCCTGGTACTCCTCTCTATATTTTTTGCATGTACCCCTCTTCCTGGTACTCCCCTCTATATTTTTTGCATGTACCCCTCTTCCAGGTACTCCTCTCTATATTTTTTGCATGTACCCCTCTTCCTGGTACTCCTCTCTATATTTTTGCATGTACCCCTCTTCCTGGTACTCCTCTCTATATTTTTTTTGCATGCACCCCTCTTCCTGGTACTCCTCTCTATATTTTTGCATGTACCCCTCTTCCTGGAACTCATCTCTATATTTTTGCATGTACCCCTGTACCTGGTACTCCTCTCTATATTTTTTGCATGTACCCCTCTTCCTGGTACTCCTCTCTATATTTTTTTTGCATGTACCCCTCTTCCTGGTACTCCTCTCTATATTTTTTGCATGTACCCCTCTTCCTGGTACTCCTCTCTATATTTTTTTTGCATGTACCCCTCTTCCTGGTACTCCTCTCTATATTTTTTTTGCATGTACCCCTCTTCCTGGGACTCCTCACTATATTTTTTTTGCATGTACCCCTCTTCCTGGTACTCCTCTCTATATTTTTTGCATGTACCCCTGTACCTGGTACTCCTCTCTATATTTTTTTTGCATGCACCCCTCTTCCTGGTACTCCTCTCTATATTTTTTGCATGCACCCCTCTTCCTGGTACTCCTCTCTATATTTTTTTTGCATGTACCCCTCTTCCTGGTACTCCTCTCTATATTTTTTGCATGTACCCCTCTTCCAGGTAATCCTCTCTATATTTTTTGCATGTACCCCTCTTCCTGGTACTACTCTCTATATTTTTTGCATGTACCCCTCTTCCTGGTACTACTCTCTATATTTTTTGCATGTACCCCTGTACCTGGTACTCCTCTCTATATTTTTTGCATGCACCCCTCTTCCTGGTACTCCTCTCTATATTTTTTGCATGTACCCCTGTACCTGGTACTACTCTCTATATTTTTTACATGTACCCCTGTACCTGGTACTCCTCTCTATATTTTTGCATGTACCCCTCTTCCTGGTACTCCTGTTTATATTTTTTGCATGTACCCCTGTACCTGGTACTACTCTCTATATTTTTTGCATGTACCCCTCTTCCTGGTACTCCTCTCTATATTTTTTTGCATGTACCCCTCGTCCTGGTACTCCTCTCTATATTTTTTGCATGTACCCCTCTTCCTGGTACTACTCTCTATATTTTTTGCATGTACCCCTCTTCCTGGTACTCCTCTCTATATTTTTTGCATGTACCCCTGTACCTGGTACTCCTCTCTATATTTTTTTGCATGTACCCCTCTTCCTGGTACTCCTCTCTATATTTTTAGCATGTACCCCTGTACCTGGTACTCCTCTCTATATTTTTTTGCATGTACACCTCTTCCTGGTACTCCTCTCTATATTTTTTGCATGCACCCCTCTTCCAGGTACTACTCTCTATATTTTTTGCATGTACCCCTGTACCTGGTACTACTCTCTATATTTTTTGCATGCACCCCTCTTCCTGGTACTACTCTCTATATTTTTTGCATGTACCCCTCTTCCTGGTACTCCTCTCTATATTTTTTTGCATGTACCCCTCTTCCTGGTACTCCTCTCTATATTTTTTGCATGTACCCCTGTACCTGGTACTACTCTCTATATTTTTTGCATGTACCCCTGTACCTGGTACTCCTCTCTATATTTTTTGCATGTACCCCTCTTCCTGGTACTCCTCTTTATATTTTTTGCATGTACCCCTCTTCCTGGTACTACTCTCTATATTTTTTGCATGTACCCCTCTTCCTGGTACTCCTCTCTATATTTTTTTGCATGTACCCCTCTTCCTGGTACTCCTCTCTATATTTTTTGCATGTACCCCTGTACCTGGTACTACTCTCTATATTTTTGCATGTACCCCTGTACCTGGTACTCCTCTCTATATTTTTTGCATGCACCCCTCTTCCAGGTACTACTCTCTATATTTTTTGCATGCACCCCTCTTCCTGGTACTCCTCTCTATATTTTTTGCATGTACCCCTCTTCCTGGTACTCCTCTCTATATTTTTTGCATGCACCCCTCTTCCTGGTACTACTCTCTATATTTTTTGCATGTACCCCTGTACCTGGTACTCCTCTCTATATTTTTTGCATGTACCCCTGTACCTGGTACTCCTCTCTATATTTTTTGCATGTACCCCTGTACCTGGTACTCCTCTCTATATTTTTTGCATGTACCCCTCTTCCTGGTACTCCTCTCTATATTTTTTGCATGCACCCCTCTTCCTGGTACTTCTCTCTATATTTTTTGCATGTACCCCTGTACCTGGTACTCCTCTCTATATTTTTTGCATGTACCCCTGTACCTGGTACTCCTCTTTATATTTTTTGCATGTACCCCTCTTCCTGGTACTCCTCTCTATATTTTTTGCATGTACCCCTGTACCTGGTACTCCTCTCTATATTTTTTGCATGTACCCCTCTTCCAGGTACTACTCTCTATATTTTTTGCATGTACCCCTCTTCCTGGTACTCCTCTCTATATTTTTTGCATGTACCCCTCTTCCTGGTACTCCTCTCTATATTTTTTGCATGCACCCCTCTTCCTGGTACTACTCTCTATATTTTTTGCATGTACCCCTGTACCTGGTACTCCTCTCTATATTTTTTGCATGTACCCCTCTTCCTGGTACTCCTCTCTATATTTTTTGCATGCACCCCTCTTCCTGGTACTCCTCTCTATATTTTTTGCATGTACCCCTCTTCCTGGTACTTCTCTCTATATTTTTTGCATGTACCCCTCTTCCTGGTACTACTCTCTATATTTTTTGCATGTACCCCTGTACCTGGTACTTCTCTCTATATTTTTGCATGTACCCCTGTACCTGGTACTCCTCTCTATATTTTTTGCATGTACCCCTCTTCCTGGTACTCCTCTCTATATTTTTTGCATGTACCCCTCTTCCTGGTACTACTCTCTATATTTTTTGCATGTACCCCTGTACCTGGTACTTCTCTCTATATTTTTGCATGTACCCCTGTACCTGGTACTCCTCTCTATATTTTTTGCATGTACCCCTCTTCCTGGTACTCCTCTCTATATTTTTTGCATGTACCCCTCTTCCTGGTACTCCTCTCTATATTTTTTGCATGTACCCCTGTACCTGGTACTCCTCTATATATTTTTTGCATGTACCCCTGTACCTGGTACTCCTCTCTATATTTTTTTGCATGCACCCCTCTTCCTGGTACTCCTCTCTATATTTTTTGCATGTACCCCTGTACCTGGTACTCCTCTCTATATTTTTTGCATGTACCCCTCTTCCTGGTACTTCTCTCTATATTTTTTGCATGTACCCCTCTTCCTGGTGCTCCTCTCTATATTTTTTGCATGTACCCCTCTTCCTGGTTCTCCTCTCTATATTTTTTGCATGTACCCCTCTTCCTGGTACTTCTCTCTATATTTTTTGCATGTACCCCTGTACCTGGTACTCCTCTCTATATTTTTTGCATGTACCCCTGTACCTGGTACTCCTCTCTATATTTTTTGCATGTACCCCTGTACCTGGTACTCCTCTCTATATTTTTTGCATGTACCCCTGTACCTGGTACTCCTCTCTATATTTTTTGCATGTACCCCTCTTCCTGGTACTTCTCTCTATATTTTTTGCATGTACCCCTCTTCCTGGTGCTCCTCTCTATATTTTTTGCATGTACCCATCTTCCTGGTACTCCTCTCTATATTTTTTGCATGTACCCCTCTTCCTGGTACTCCTCTCTATATTTTTTGCATGTACCCCTGTACCTGGTACTCCTCTCTGTATTTTTTGCATGTACCCCTCTTCCTGGTACTCCTCTATATATTTTTTGCATGCACCCCTCTTTCTGGTACTTCTCTCTATATTTTTTGCATGTACCCCTCTTCCTGGTGCTCCTCTCTATATTTTTTGCATGTACCCCTGTACCTGGTACTCCTCTATATATTTTTTGCATGTACCCCTGTACCTGGTACTCCTCTCTATATTTTTTGCATGTACCCCTCTTCCTGGTACTCCTCTCTATATTTTTTGCATGCACCCCTCTTCCAGGTACTACTCTCTATATTTTTGCATGCACCCCTCTTCCTGGTACTCCTCTCTATATTTTTTGCATGTACCCCTCTTCCAGGTACTCCTCTCTATATTTTTTGTATGTACCCCTCTTCCTGGTACTCCTCTCTATATTTTTTGCATGTACCCCTCTTCCTGGTACTCCTCTCTATATTTTTTGCATGTACCCCTGTACCTGGTACTCCTCTCTATATTTTTTGTATGTACCCCTGTACCTGGTACTCCTCTCTATATTTTTTGTATGTACCCCTCTTCCTGGTACTCCTCTCTATATTTTTTGCATGCACCCCTCTTCCTGGTACTCCTCTCTATATTTTTGCATGTACCCCTATTCCTGGTACTACTCTCTATATTTTTTGCATGTACCCCTCTTCCAGGTACTCCTCTCTATATTTTTGCATGCACCCCTCTTCCTGGTACTTCTCTCTATATGTTTTTTGCATGTACCCCTGTACCTGGTACTCCTCTCTATATTTTTTGCATGTACCCCTCTTCCAGGTACTCCTCTCTATATTTTTGCATGCACCCCTCTTCCTGGTACTCCTCTCTATATTTTTTTGCATGTACCCCTGTACCTGGTACTCCTCTCTATATTTTTTGCATGCACCCCTCTTCCTGGTACTCCTCTCTATATTTTTTGCATGTACCCCTGTACCTGGTACTCCTCTCTATATTTTTTGCATGCACCCCTCTTCCTGGTACTCCTCTCTATATTTTTTGCATGCACCCCTCTTCCTGGTACTCCTCTCTATATTTTTGCATGTACCCCTATTCCTGGTACTACTCTCTATATTTTTTGCATGTACCCCTCTCCTCTTCCAGGTACTCCTCTCTATATTTTTGCATGCACCCCTCTTCCTGGTACTCCTCTCTATATTTTTTGCATGTACCCCTGTACCTGGTACTCCTCTCTATATTTTTTGCATGCACCCCTCTTCCTGGTACTCCTCTCTATATTTTTTGCATGTACCCCTGTACCTGGTACTACTCTCTATATTTTTTGCATGTACCCCTCTTCCTGGTACTACTCTCTATATTTTTTGCATGTACCCCTCTTCCTGGTACTCCTCTCTATATTTTTTGCATGTACCCCTGTACCTGGTACTCCTCTCTATATTTTTTGCATGCACCCCTCTTCCTGGTACTCCTCTCTATATTTTTTGCATGCACCCCTCTTCCTGGTACTTCTCTCTATATGTTTTTGCATGTACCCTGTACCTGGTACTTCTCTCTATATTTTTTGCATGTACCCCTGTACCTGGTACTCCTCTCTATATTTTTTGCATGTACCCCTCTTCCTGGTACTCCTCTCTATATTTTTTGCATGTACCCCTGTACCTGGTACTCCTCTCTATATTTTTTGCATGCACCCCTCTTCCTGGTACTCCTCTCTATATTTTTTGCATGTACCCCTCTTCCTGGTGCTCCTCTCTATATTTTTGCATGCACCCCTCTTCCTGGTACTCCTCTCTATATTTTTTGCATGTACCCCTCTTCCTGGTGCTCCTCTCTATATTTTTGCATGCACCCCTCTTCCTGGTACTCCTCTCTATATTTTTTGCATGTACCCCTCTTCCTGGTACTTCTCTCTATATTTTTTGCATGTACCCCTGTACCTGGTACTCCTCTCTATATTTTTTGCATGCACCCCTCTTCCTGGTACTACTCTCTATATTTTTTGCATGTACCCCTCTTCCTGGTACTCCTCTATATATTTTTTGCATGTACCCCTGTACCTGGTACTCCTCTCTATATTTTTTGCATGCACCCCTCTTCCTGTTACTCCTCTCTATAGTTTTTGCATGTACCCCTCTTCCTGGTACTTCTCTCTATATTTTTTGCATGTACCCCTGTACCTGGTACTCCTCTCTATATTTTTTTGCATGTACCCCTCTTCCTGGTACTCCTCTCTATATTTTTTGCATGCACCCCTCTTCCAGGTACTACTCTCTATATTTTTTGCATGCACCCCTCTTCCTGGTACTCCTCTCTATATTTTTTGCATGTACCCCTGTACCTGGTACTCCTCTCTATATTTTTGCATGTACCCCTGTACCTGGTACTCCTCTCTATATTTTTTGTATGTACCCCTCTTCCTGGTACTCCTCTCTATATTTTTTGCATGTACCCCTCTTCCTGGTACTCCTCTCTATATTTTTTGCATGCACCCCTCTTCCTGGTACTCCTCTCTATATTTTTTGCATGTACCCTGTACCTGGTACTCCTCTCTATATTTTTTGCATGTACCCCTCTTCCTGGTACTCCTCTCTATATTTTTTGCATACACCCCTCTTCCTGGTACTTCTCTCTATATTTTTTGCATGTACCCCTGTACCTGGTACTCCTCTCTATATTTTTTGCATGTACCCCTGTACCTGGTACTCCTCTTTATATTTTTTGCATGTACCCCTCTTCCTGGTACTCCTCTCTATATTTTTTGCATGTACCCCTGTACCTGGTACTACTCTCTATATTTTTTGCATGTACCCCTCTTCCTGGTACTCCTCTCTATATTTTTTTGCATGTACCCCTCTTCCTGGTACTCCTCTCTATATTTTTTGCATGCACCCCTCTTCCTGGTACTCCTCTCTATATTTTTTGCATGTACCCCTCTTCCTGGTACTCCTCTCTATATTTTTTGCATGCACCCCTCTTCCTGGTACTACTCTCTATATTTTTTGCATGTACCCCTGTACCTGGTACTCCTCTCTATATTTTTTGCATGTACCCCTCTTCCTGGTACTCCTCTCTATATTTTTTGCATGCACCCCTCTTCCTGGTACTCCTCTCTATATTTTTTGCATGTACCCCTCTTCCTGGTACTTCTCTCTATATTTTTTGCATGTACCCCTCTTCCTGGTACTCCTCTCTATATTTTTTGCATGCACCCCTCTTCTTGGTACTCCTCTCTATATTTTTTGCATGTACCCCTCTTCCTGGTACTTCTCTCTATATTTTTTGCATGTACCCCTCTTCCTGGTACTACTCTCTATATTTTTTGCATGTACCCCTGTACCTGGTACTTCTCTGTATATTTTTGCATGTACCCCTGTACCTGGTACTCCTCTCTATATTTTTTGCATGCACCCCTCTTCCTGGTACTCCTCTCTATATTTTTTGCATGTACCCCTCTTCCTGGTACTTCTCTCTATATTTTTTGCATGTACCCCCTCTTCCTGGTACTCCTCTCTATATTTTTTGCATGCACCCCTCTTCTTGGTACTCCTCTCTATATTTTTTGCATGTACCCCTCTTCCTGGTACTCCTCTCTATATTTTTTGCATGTACCCCTCTTCCTGGTACTACTCTCTATATTTTTTGCATGTACCCCTGTACCTGGTACTTCTCTCTATATTTTTGCATGTACCCCTGTACCTGGTACTCCTCTCTATATTTTTTGCATATACCCCTCTTCCTGGTACTCCTCTCTATATTTTTTGCATGTACCCCTCTTCCTGGTACTCCTCTCTATATTTTTTGCATGTACCCCTGTACCTGGTACTCCTCTATATATTTTTTGCATGTACCCCTGTACCTGGTACTCCTCTCTATATTTTTTGCATGCACCCCTCTTCCTGGTACTCCTCTCTATATTTTTTGCATGTACCCCTGTACCTGGTACTCCTCTCTATATTTTTTGCATGTACCCCTCTTCCTGGTACTTCTCTCTATATTTTTTGCATGTACCCCTCTTCCTGGTGCTCCTCTCTATATTTTTTGCATGTACCCCTCTTCCTGGTTCTCCTCTCTATATTTTTTGCATGTACCCCTCTTCCTGGTACTTCTCTCTATATTTTTGCATGTACCCCTGTACCTGGTACTCCTCTCTATATTTTTTGCATGTACCCCTGTACCTGGTACTCCTCTCTATATTTTTTGCATGTACCCCTGTACCTGGTACTCCTCTCTATATTTTTTGCATGTACCCCTGTACCTGGTACTCCTCTCTATATTTTTTGCATGTACCCCTCTTCCTGGTACTTCTCTCTATATTTTTTGCATGTACCCCTCTTCCTGGTGCTCCTCTCTATATTTTTTGCATGTACCCCTTTTCCTGGTACTCCTCTCTATATTTTTTGCATGTACCCCTCTTCCTGGTACTCCTCTCTATATTTTTTGCATGTACCCCTGTACCTGGTACTCCTCTCTGTATTTTTTGCATGTACCCCTCTTCCTGGTACTCCTCTCTATATTTTTTGCATGCACCCCTCTTTCTGGTACTTCTCTCTATATTTTTTGCATGTACCCCTCTTCCTGGTGCTCCTCTCTATATTTTTTGCATGTACCCCTGTACCTGGTACTCCTCTATATATTTTTTGCATGTACCCCTGTACCTGGTACTCCTCTCTATATTTTTTGCATGTACCCCTCTTCCTGGTACTCCTCTCTATATTTTTTGCATGTACCCCTCTTCCTGGTACTACTCTCTATATTTTTTGCATGTACCCCTGTACCTGGTACTCCTCTCTATATTTTTTGCATGTACCCCTGTACCTGGTACTCCTCTCTATATTTTTTGCATGTACCCCCTGTACCTGGTACTCCTCTCTATATTTTTTGCATGTACCCCTGTACCTGGTACTCCTCTCTATATTTTTTGCATGTACCCCTCTTCCTGGTACTTCTCTCTATATTTTTTGCATGTACCCCTCTTCCTGGTGCTCCTCTCTATATTTTTTGCATGTACCCCTTTTCCTGGTACTCCTCTCTATATTTTTTGCATGTACCCCTCTTCCTGGTACTCCTCTCTATATTTTTTGCATGTACCCCTGTACCTGGTACTCCTCTCTGTATTTTTTGCATGTACCCCTCTTCCTGGTACTCCTCTCTATATTTTTTGCATGCACCCCTCTTTCTGGTACTTCTCTCTATATTTTTTGCATGTACCCCTCTTCCTGGTGCTCCTCTCTATATTTTTTGCATGTACCCCTGTACCTGGTACTCCTCTATATATTTTTTGCATGTACCCCTGTACCTGGTACTCCTCTCTATATTTTTTGCATGTACCCCTCTTCCTGGTACTCCTCTCTATATTTTTTGCATGTACCCCCTCTTCCTGGTACTACTCTCTATATTTTTTGCATGTACCCCTGTACCTGGTACTTCTCTCTATATTTTTGCATGTACCCCTGTACCTGGTACTCCTCTCTATATTTTTTGCATGTACCCCTCTTCCTGGTACTCTCTCTATATTTTTTGCATGTACCCCTCTTCCTGGTACTCCTCTCTATATTTTTTGCATGTACCCCTGTACCTGGTACTCCTCTATATATTTTTTGCATGTACCCCTGTACCTGGTACTCCTCTCTATATTTTTTGCATGCACCCCTCTTCCTGGTACTCCTCTCTATATTTTTTGCATGCACCCCTCTTCCTGGTACTCCTCTCTATATTTTTTGCATGTACCCCTGTACCTGGTACTCCTCTCTATATTTTTTGCATGTACCCCTCTTCCTGGTACTTCTCTCTATATTTTTTGCATGTACCCCTCTTCCTGGTGCTCCTCTCTATATTTTTTGCATGTACCCCTCTTCCTGGTTCTCCTCTCTATATTTTTTGCATGTACCCCTCTTCCTGGTACTTCTCTCTATATTTTTTGCATGTACCCCTGTACCTGGTACTCCTCTCTATATTTTTTGCATGTACCCCTGTACCTGGTACTCCTCTCTATATTTTTTGCATGTACCCCTGTACCTGGTACTCCTCTCTATATTTTTTGCATGTACCCCTGTACCTGGTACTCCTCTCTATATTTTTTGCATGTACCCCTCTTCCTGGTACTTCTCTCTATATTTTTTGCATGTACCCCTCTTCCTGGTGCTCCTCTCTATATTTTTTGCATGTACCCCTTTTCCTGGTACTCCTCTCTATATTTTTTGCATGTACCCCTCTTCCTGGTACTCCTCTCTATATTTTTTGCATGTACCCCTGTACCTGGTACTCCTCTCTGTATTTTTTGCATGTACCCCTCTTCCTGGTACTCCTCTATATATTTTTTGCATGCACCCCTCTTTCTGGTACTTCTCTCTATATTTTTTGCATGTACCCCTCTTCCTGGTGCTCCTCTCTATATTTTTTGCATGTACCCCTGTACCTGGTACTCCTCTATATATTTTTTTGCATGTACCCCTGTACCTGGTACTCCTCTCTATATTTTTTGCATGTACCCCTCTTCCAGGTACTCCTCTCTATATGTTTTGCATGTTCCCCTCTTCCTGGTACTCCTCTCTATATTTTTTACATGTACCCCTGTACCTGGTACTCCTCTCTATATTTTTTGCATGTACCCCTGTACCTGGTACTCCTCTCTATATTTTTTGTATGTACCCCTGTACCTGGTACTACTCTCTACATTTTTTGCATGTACCCCTCTTCCTGGTACTCCTGTCTATATTTTTTGCATGTACCCCTCTTCCTGGTACTCCTCTCTATATTTTTTGCATGTACCCCTCTTCCTGGTACTCCTCTCTATATTTTTTGCATGCACCCCTCTTCCTGGTACTCCTCTCTATATTTTTGCATGTACCCCTATTCCTGGTACTACTCTCTATATTTTTTGCATGTACCCCTCTTCCAGGTACTCCTCTCTATATTTTTGCATGCACCCCTCTTCCTGGTACTTCTCTCTATATGTTTTTTGCATGTACCCCTGTACCTGGTACTACTCTCTATATTTTTTGCATGTACCCCTGTACCTGGTACTCCTCTCTATATTTTTGCATGTACCCCTCTTCCTGGTACTTCTCTCTATATTTTTTGCATGTACCCCTCTTCCTGGTGCTCCTCTCTATATTTTTTGCATGTACCCCTCTTCCTGGTTCTCCTCTCTATATTTTTTGCATGTACCCCTCTTCCTGGTACTTCTCTCTATATTTTTTGCATGTACCCCTGTACCTGGTACTCCTCTCTATATTTTTTGCATGTACCCCTGTACCTGGTACTCCTCTCTATATTTTTTGCATGTACCCCTGTACCTGGTACTCCTCTCTATATTTTTTGCATGTGTACCCCTGTACCTGGTACTCCTCTCTATATTTTTTGCATGTACCCCTCTTCCTGGTACTCCTCTCTATATTTTTTGCATGTACCCCTGTACCTGGTACTCCTCTCTATATTTTTTGTATGTACCCCTGTACCTGGTACTACTCTCTATATTTTTTTGCATGTACCCCTGTACCTGGTACTCCTCTCTATATTTTTTGCATGTACCCCTGTACCTGGTACTCCTCTCTATATTTTTTGCATGTACCCCTGTACCTGGTACTCCTCTCTATATTTTTTGCATGTACCCCTGTACCTGGTACTCCTCTCTATATTTTTTGCATGTACCCCTCTTCCTGGTACTTCTCTCTATATTTTTTGCATGTACCCCTCTTCCTGGTGCTCCTCTCTATATTTTTTGCATGTACCCCTTTTCCTGGTACTCCTCTCTATATTTTTTGCATGTACCCCTCTTCCTGGTACTCCTCTATATATTTTTTGCATGCACCCCTCTTTCTGGTACTTCTCTCTATATTTTTGCATGTACCCCCTCTTCCTGGTACTCCTCTCTATATTTTTTGCATGTACCCCTGTACCTGGTACTCCTCTCTATATTTTTTACATGTACCCCTGTACCTGGTACTCCTCTCTATATTTTTTGCATGTACCCCTGTACCTGGTACTCCTCTCTATATTTTTTGTATGTACCCCTGTACCTGGTACTACTCTCTACATTTTTTGCATGTACCCCTCTTCCTGGTACTCCTGTCTATATTTTTTGCATGTACCCCTCTTCCTGGTACTCCTCTCTATATTTTTTGCATGTACCCCTCTTCCTGGTACTCCTCTCTATATTTTTTGCATGCACCCCTCTTCCTGGTACTCCTCTCTATATTTTTGCATGCACCCCTCTTCCTGGTACTCCTCTCTATATTTTTGCATGTACCCCTATTCCTGGTACTCCTCTCTATATTTTTTGCATGTACCCCTCTTCCTGGTACTCCTCTCTATATTTTTTGCATGTACCCCTATTCCTGGTACTACTCTCTATATTTTTTGCATGTACCCCTCTTCCAGGTAATCCTCTCTATATTTTTGCATGCACCCCTCTTCCTGGTACTCCTCTCTATATTTTTGCATGCACCCCTCTTCCTGGTACTTCTCTCTATATGTTTTTTGCATGTACCCCTGTACCTGGTACTCCTCTCTATATTTTTTGCATGTACCCCTCTTCCTGGTACTACTCTCTATATTTTTTGCATGTACCCCTGTACCTGGGTCTCCTCTCTATATTTTTTGCATGTACCCCTCTTCCAGGTACTCCTCTCTATATTTTTGCATGCACCCCTCTTCCTGGTACTCCTCTCTATATTTTTTTGCATGTACCCCTGTACCTGGTACTCCTCTCTATATTTTTTGCATGCACCCCTCTTCCTGGTACTCCTCTCTATATTTTTGCATGTACCCCTCTTCCTGGTACTCCTCTCTATATTTTTTGCATGTACCCCTCTTCCTGGTACTCCTCTCTATACTTTTTGCATGTACCCCTCTTCTGGTACTCCTCTCTATATTTTTGCATGCACCCCTCTTCCTGGTACTCCTCTCTATATTTTTGCATGCACCCCTGTACCTGGTACTCCTCTCTATATTTTTTGCATGTACCCCTGTACCTGGTACTCCTCTATATATTTTTTGCATGTACCCTCTTCCTGGTACTCCTCTCTATATTTTTGCATGCACCCCTGTACCTGGTACTCCTCTCTATATTTTTTGCATGTACCCCTGTACCTGGTACTCCTCTCTATATTTTTTTGTATGTACCCCTCTTCCTGGTACTTCTCTCTATATTTTTTGCATGTACCCCTGTACCTGGTACTCCTCTCTATATTTTTTGCATATACCCCTCTTCCTGGTACTACTCTCTATATTTTTTGCATGTACCCCTGTACCTGGTACTCCTCTCTATATTTTTTGCATGTACCCCTGTACCTGGTACTCCTCTATATATTTTTTGCATGTACCCCTGTACCTGGTACTCCTCTATATATTTTTTGCATGTACCCTGTACCTGGTACTCCTCTCTATATTTTTTGCATGCACCCCTCTTCCTGGTACTCCTCTCTATATTTTTGCATGTACCCCTGTACCTGGTACTCCTCTCTATATTTTTTGCATGTACCCCTCTTCCTGGTACTCCTCTATATATTTTTTGCATGTACCCCTGTACCTGGTACTCCTCTCTATATTTTTTGCATGCACCCTCTTCCTGGTACTCCTCTCTATATTTTTGCATGTACCCCTGTACCTGGTACTCCTCTCTATATTTTTTGCATGCACCCCTCTTCCTGTTACTCCTCTCTATAGTTTTTGCATGTACCCCTCTTCCTGGTACTTCTCTCTATATTTTTTGCATGTACCCCTGTACCTGGTACTCCTCTCTATATTTTTTTCATGTACCCCTGTACCTGGTACTCCTCTATATATTTTTTGCATGTACCCCTGTACCTGGTACTCCTCTCTATATTTTTTGCATGCACCCCTCTTCCTGGTACTCCTCTCTATAGTTTTTGCATGCACCCCTCTCCTGGTACTCCTCTCTATAGTTTTTGCATGTACCCCTCTTCCTGGTACTCCTCTCTGTACTTTTTGCATGTACCCCTCTTCCTGGTACTACTCTCTATATTTTTTGCATGCACCACTCTTCCTGGTACTCCTCTCTATATTTTTTGCATGCACCCCTCTTCCTGTTACTCCTCTCTATAGTTTTTGCATGTACCCTCTTCCTGGTACTCCTCTCTGTACTTTTTGCATGTACCCTCTTCCAGGTACTCCTCTCTATATTTTTTGCATGTACCCCTGTACCTGGTACTACTCTCTATATTTTTTGCATGTACCCCTCTTCCTGGTACTCCTCTCTATATTTTTTGCATGTACCCCTCTTCCTGGTACTCCTCTCTATATTTTTTGCATGTACCCCTGTACCTGGTACTCCTCTCTATATTTTTTGCATGTACCCCTCTTCCTGGTACTACTCTCTATATTTTTTGCATGCACCCCCTCTTCCAGGTACTACTCTCTATATTTTTTGCATGCACCCCTCTTCCTGGTACGACTCTCTATATTTTTTGCATGCACCCCTCTTCCTGGTACTACTCTCTATATTTTTTGCATGTACCCCTCTTCCTGGTACTCCTCTCTGTATTTTTTGCATGCACCCCTCTTCCTGGTACTACTCTCTATATTTTTTGCATGTACCCCTGTACCTGGTACTCCTCTCTATATTTTTGGCATGTACCCCTCTTCCTGGTACTACTCTCTATATTTTTTTGCATGTACCCCTCTTCCTGGTACTCCTCTCTATATTTTTTGCATGTACCCCTGTACCTGGTACTCCTCTCAATATTTTTTGCATGTACCCCTATTCCAGGTAATCCTCTCTGTATTTTTTACATGTACCCCTCTTCTGGTACTCCTCTCTATATTTTTTGCATGTACCCCTCTTCCTGGTACTCCTCTCTATATTTTTTGCATGTACCCCTGTACCTGGTACTACTCTCTATATTTTTTGCATGTACCCCTCTTCCTGGTACTCCTCTCTATATTTTTTGCATGTACCCCTCTTCCTGGTACTCCTCTCTATATTTTTTGCATGTACCCCTCTTCCTGGTACTACTCTCTATATTTTTTGCATGTACCCCTCTTCCTGGTACTCCTCTCTATATTTTTTGCATGCACCCTCTTCCTGGTACTACTCTCTATATTTTTGCATGTACCCCTCTTCCTGGTACTACTCTCTATATTTTTTGCATGTACCCCTCTTCCTGGTACTCCTCTCTATATTTTTTGCATGTACCCCTCTTCCTGGTATTACTCTCTATATTTTTTGCATGTACCCCTGTACCTGGTACTCCTCTCTATATTTTTTGCATGTACCCCTGTACCTGGTACTCCTCTCTATATTTTTTGCATGTACCCCTGTACCTGGTACTCCTCTCTATATTTTTTGCATGTACCCCTCTTCCTGGTACTCCTCTCTATATTTTTTGCATGTACCCCTGTACCTGGTACTCCTCTCTATATTTTTTGCATGTACCCCCTGTACCTGGTACTCCTCTCTATATTTTTTGCATGTACCCCTGTACCTGGTACTCCTCTCTATATTTTTTGCATGTACCCCTCTTCCTTGTACTCCTCTCTATATTTTTGCATGTACCCCTCTTCCTGGTACTACTCTCTATATTTTTTGCATGTACCCCTCTTCCTGATACTCCTCTCTATATTTTTGCATGCACCCCTCTTCCTGGTACTCCTCTCTATATTTTTTGCATGTACCCCTCTTCCTGGTACTCCTCTCTATATTTTTTGCATGTACCCCTGTACCTGGTACTACTCTCTATATTTTTTGCATGTACCCCTCTTCCTGGTACTCCTCTCTATATTTTTTGCATGCACCCCTCTTCCTGGTACTCCTCTCTATATTTTTTGCATGTACCCCTCTTCCTGGTACTCCTCTCTATATTTTTTGCATGCACCCCTCTTCCTGGTACTCCTCTCTATATTTTTTGCATGTACCCCTCTTCCTGGTACTCCTCTCTGTATTTTTTGCATGTACCCCTATTCCAGGTAATCCTCTCTGTATTTTTTACATGTACCCCTGTACCTGGTACTCCTCTCTATATTTTTTGCATGTACCCCTCTTCCTGGTACTCCTCTCTATATTTTTTGCATGTACCCCTCTTCCTGGTACTCCTCTCTATATTTTTTGCATGTACCCCTATTCCAGGTAATCCTCTCTGTATTTTTTACATGTACCCCTCTTCCTGGTACTCCTCTCTATATTTTTTGCATGTGCCCCTGTACCTGGTACTACTCTCTATATTTTTTGCATGTACCCCTCTTCCTGGTACTCCTCTCTATATTTTTTGCATGTACCCCTCTTCCTGGTACTCCTCTCTATATTTTTTTGCATGTACCCCTCTTCCTGGTACTCCTCTCTATATTTTTTGCATGTACCCCTGTACCTGGTACTCCTCTCTGTATTTTTTACATGTACCCCTGTACCTGGTACTCCTCTCTATATTTTTTGCATGTACCCCTCTTCCTGGTACTCCTCTCTATATTTTTTGCATGTACCCCTGTACCTGGTACTCCTCTCTGTATTTTTTACATGTACCCCTGTACCTGGTACTCCTCTCTATATTTTTTGCATGTACCCCTCTTCCTGGTACTACTCTCTATATTTTTTGCATGTACCCCTCTTCCTGGTACTCCTGTCTATATTTTTTGCATGCACCCCTCTTCCTGGTACTCCTCTCTATATTTTTTGCATGTACCCCTCTTCCTGGTACTCCTCTCTATATTTTTTGCATGTACCCCTGTACCTGGTACTACTCTCTATATTTTTTGCATGTACCCCTCTTCCTGGTACTCCTCTCTATATTTTTTGCATGCACCCCTCTTACTGGTACTCCTCTCTATATTTTTTTGCATGTACCCCTCTTCCTGGTACTCCTCTCTATATTTTTTGCATGTACCCCTCTTCCTGGTACTCCTCTCTATATTTTTTGCATGTACCCCTGTACCTGGTACTCCTCTCTATATTTTTGCATGTACCCCTCTTCCTGGTACTACTCTCTATATTTTTTGCATGTACCCCTGTACCTGGTACTCCTCTCTATATTTTTTGCATGTACCCCTGTACCTGGTACTCCTCTCTATATTTTTTGCATGTACCCCTGTACCTGGTACTCCTCTCTATATTTTTTGCATGTACCCCTCTTCCTGGTACTCCTCTCTATATTTTTTGCATGTACCCCCTGTACCTGGTACTCCTCTCTATATTTTTTGCATGTACCCCTGTACCTGGTACTCCTCTCTATATTTTTTGCATGTACCCCTCTTCCTTGTACTCCTCTCTATATTTTTGCATGTACCCCTCTTCCTGGTACTACTCTCTATATTTTTTGCATGTACCCCTCTTCCTGATACTCCTCTCTATATTTTTGCATGCACCCCTCTTCCTGGTACTCCTCTCTATATTTTTTGCATGTACCCCTCTTCCTGGTACTCCTCTCTATATTTTTTGCATGTACCCCTGTACCTGGTACTACTCTCTATATTTTTTGCATGTACCCCTCTTCCTGGTACTCCTCTCTATATTTTTTGCATGCACCCCTCTTCCTGGTACTCCTCTCTATATTTTTTGCATGTACCCCTCTTCCTGGTACTCCTCTCTATATTTTTTGCATGCACCCCTCTTCCTGGTACTCCTCTCTATATTTTTTGCATGTACCCCTCTTCCTGGTACTCCTCTCTGTATTTTTTGCATGTACCCCTCTTCCTGGTACTCCTCTCTATATTTTTTGCATTGTGCCCCTGTACCTGGTACTACTCTCTATATTTTTTGCATGTACCCCTCTTCCTGGTACTCCTCTCTATATTTTTTGCATGCACCCCTCTTCCTGGTACTCCTCTCTATATTTTTTGCATGTACCCCTCTTCCTGGTACTCCTCTCTATATTTTTTGCATGTACCCCTGTACCTGGTACTCCTCTCTGTATTTTTTACATGTACCCCTGTACCTGGTACTCCTCTCTATATTTTTTGCATGTACCCCTCTTCCTGGTACTACTCTCTATATTTTTTGCATGTACCCCTCTTCCTGGTACTCCTGTCTATATTTTTTGCATGCACCCTCTTCCTGGTACTCCTCTCTATATTTTTTGCATGTACCCCTCTTCCTGGTACTCCTCTCTATATTTTTTGCATGTACCCCTGTACCTGGTACTACTCTCTATATTTTTTGCATGTACCCCTCTTCCTGGTACTCCTCTCTCTATTTTTTGCATGCACCCCTCTTCCTGGTACTCCTCTCTATATTCTTTTGCATGTACCCCTCTTCCTGGTACTCCTCTCTATATTTTTTGCATGTACCCCTCTTCCTGGTACTCCTCTCTATATTTTTTGCATGTACCCCTCTTCCTGGTACTCCTCTCTATATTTTTTGCATGTACCCCTGTACCTGGTACTCCTCTCTATATTTTTTGCATGCACCCCTCTTCCTGGTACTCCTCTCTATATTCTTTTGCATGTACCCCTCTTCCTGGTACTCCTCTCTATATTTTTTGCATGTACCCCTGTACCTGGTACTCCTCTCTATATTTTTGCATGTACCCCTCTTCCTGGTACTCCTCTCTATATTTTTGCATGTACCCCTCTTCCTGGTACTCCTCTCTATATTTTTTGCATGTACCCCTCTTCCTGGTACTCCTCTCTATATTTTTTGCATGTACCCCTCTTCCTGGTACTCCTCTCTATATTTTTTTGCATGCACCCCTCTTCCTGGTACTCCTCTCTATATTTTTTGCATGTACCCCTGTACCTGGTACTCCTCTCTATATTTTTTGCATGCACCCCTCTTCCTGGTACTACTCTCTATATTTTTGCATGTACCCCTCTTCCTGGTACTACTCTCTATATTTTTTGCATGTACCCCTCTTCCTGGTACTCCTCTCTATATTTTTGCATGTACCCCTCTTCCTGGTATTACTCTCCATATTTTTTGCATGTACCCCTCTTCCTGGTACTCCTCTCTATATTTTTTGCATGTACCCCTGTACCTGGTACTCCTCTCTATATTTTTTGCATGTACCCCTGTACCTGGTACTCCTCTCTATATTTTTTGCATGTACCCCTGTACCTGGTACTCCTCTCTATATTTTTTGCATGTACCCCTCTTCCTGGTACTCCTCTCTATATTTTTTGCATGTACCCCTCTTCCTGGTACTCCTCTCTATATTTTTTGCATGTACCCCTCTTCCTTCTACTCCTCTCTATATTTTTGCATGTACCCCTCTTCCTGGTACTCCTCTCTATATTTTTGCATGCACCCCTCTTCCTGGTACTCCTCTCTATATTTTTTGCATGTACCCCTCTTCCTGGTACTCCTCTCTATATTTTTTGCATGTACCCCTCTTCCTGGTACTCCTCTCTATATTTTTTGCATGTACCCCTCTTCCTGGTACTTCTCTCTATATTTTTTGCATGTACCCCTCTTCCTGGTACTACTCTCTATATTTTTTGCATGTACCCCTGTACCTGGTACTACTCTCTATATTTTTTGCATGTACCCCTCTTCCTGGTACTCCTCTCTATATTTTTTGCATGTACCCCTCTTCCTGGTACTTCTCTCTATATTTTTTGCATGTACCCCTCTTCCTGGTACTCCTCTCTATATTTTTTGCATGTACCCCTCTTCCTGGTACTACTCTCTATATTTTTTGCATGTACCGCTGTACCTGGTACTCCTCTCTATATTTTTTGCATGCACCCCTCTTCCTGGTACTCCTCTCTATATTTTTTGCATGTTCCCCTCTTCCTGGTACTCCTCTCTATATTTTTTGCATGTACCCCTGTACCTGGTACTCCTCTCTATATTTTTTGCATGCACCCCTCTTTCTGGTACTCCTCTCTATATTTTTTGCATGTACCCCTGTACCTGGTACTCCTCTCTATATTTTTTGCATGCACCCCTCTTCCTGGTACTCCTCTCTATATTTTTTGCATGTACCCCTCTTCCTGGTACTCCTCTCTGTATTTTTTGCATGTACCCCTCTTCCTGGTACTCCTCTCTATATTTTTTGCATGTACCCCTGTACCTGGTACTCCTCTCTATATTTTTTGCATGTACCCCTCTTCCTGGTACTACTCTCTATATTTTTTGCATGTACCCCTCTTCCTGGTACTCCTCTCTATATTTTTTGCATGCACCCCTCTTCCTGGTACTACTCTCTATATTTTTTGCATGTACCCCTCTTCCTGGTACTACTCTCTATATTTTTTGCATGTACCCCTCTTCCTGGTACTCCTCTCTATATTTTTTGCATGTACCCCTGTACCTGGTACTCCTCTCTATATTTTTTGCATGTACCCCTCTTCCTGGTACTCCTCTCTATATTTTTTGCATGTACCCCTCTTCCTGGTACTGCTCTCTATATTTTTTGCATGTACCCCTCTTCCTGGTACTCCTCTCTATATTTTTTGCATGTACCCCTGTACCTGGTACTCCTCTCTATATTTTTTGCATGTACCCCTCTTCCTGGTACTCCTCTCTATATTTTTGCATGTACCCCTCTTCCTGGTACTCCTCTCTATATTTTTTGTATGTACCCCTCTTCCTGGTACTCCTCTCTATATTTTTGCATGCACCCCTCTTCCTGGTACTCCTCTCCATATTTTTTACATGTACCCCTGTACCTGGTACTCCTCTCTATATTTTTTGCATGCACCCCTCTTCCTGGTACTCCTGTCTATATTTTTTGCATGTACCCCTCTTCCTGGTACTACTCTCTATATTTTTTGCATGTACCCCTGTACCTGGTACTCCTCTCTATATTTTTTGCATGTACCCCTCTTCCTGGTACTCCTCTCTATATTTTTTGCATGTACCCCTCTTCCTGGTACTACTCTCTATATTTTTTGCATGTACCCCTCTTCCTGGTACTCCTCTCTATATTTTTTGCATGTACCCCTGTACCTGGTACTCCTCTCTATATTTTTTGCATGTACCCCTCTTCCTGGTACTCCTCTCTATATTTTTTGCATGTACCCCTCTTCCTGGTACTACTCTCTATATTTTTTGCATGTACCCCTCTTCCTGGTACTCCTCTCTATATTTTTGCATGTACCCCTCTTCCTGGTACTCCTCTCTATATTTTTGCATGTACCCCTCTTCCTGGTACTCCTCTCTATATTTTTTGCATGTACCCCTCTTCCTGGTACTACTCTCTATATTTTTGCATGTACCCCTCTTCCTGGTACTCCTCTCTATATTTTTTGCATGTACCCCTGTACCTGGTACTCCTCTCTATATTTTTTGCATGTACCCCTCTTCCTGGTACTCCTCTCTATATTTTTTGCATGTACCCCTCTTCCTGGTACTACTCTCTATATTTTTTGCATGTACCCCTCTTCCTGGTACTACTCTCTATATTTTTTGTATGTACCCCTCTTCCTGGTACTCCTCTCTATATTTTTGCATGCACCCCTCTTCCTGGTACTCCTCTCTATATTTTTTGCATGTACCCCTGTACCTGGTACTACTCTCTATATTTTTGCATGTACCCCTCTTCCTGGTACTCCTCTCTATATTTTTTGCATGTACCCCTCTTCCTGGTACTCCTCTCTATATTTTTTGCATGTACCCCTCTTCCTGGTACTCCTCTCTATATTTTTTGCATGCACCCCTCTTCCTGGTACTCCTCTCTATATTTTTTGCATGCACCCCTCTTCCTGGTACTACTCTCTATATTTTTTGCATGTACCCCTCTTCCTGGTACTCCTCTCTATATTTTTTGCATGTACCCCTCTTCCTGGTACTCCTCTCTATATTTTTTGTATGTACCCCTCTTCCTGGTACTCCTCTCTATATTTTTGCATGCACCCCTCTTCCTGGTACTACTCTCTATATTTTTGCATGTACCCCTCTTACTGGTTCTCCTCTCTATATTTTTTGCATGCACCCCTCTTCCTGGTACTCCTCTCTATATTTTTTGCATGCACCCCTCTTCCTGGTACTCCTCTCTATATTTTTTGCATGTACCCCTCTTCCTGGTACTACTCTCTATATTTTTTGCATGTACCCCTCTTCCTGGTACTACTCTCTATATTTTTGCATGTACCCCTCTTACTGGTTCTCCTCTCTATATTTTTTGCATGCACCCCTCTTCCTGGTACTCCTCTCTATATTTTTTGCATGCACCCCTCTTCCTGGTACTCCTCTCTGTATTTTTGCATGCACCCCTCTTCCTGGTACTTCTCTCTATATTTTTTGCATGCACCCCTCTTCCTGGTACTCCTCTCTGTATTTTTGCATGTACCCCTCTTCCAGGTACTACTCTCTATATTTTTTGCATGTACCCCTGTACCTGGTACTCCTCTCTATATTTTTGCATGTACCCCTCTTCCTGGTACTCCTCTCTATATTTTTGCATGTACCCCTCTTCCTGGTACTCCTCTCTGTACGTTTTGCATGTACCCCTCTTCCTGGTACTCCTCTCTATATTTTTTGCATGTACCCCTGTACCTGGTACTCCTCTCTATACTTTTTGCATGTACCCCTGTACCTGGTACTCCTCTCTATATTTTTTGCATGCACCCCTCTTCCTGGTACTCCTCTCTATATTTTTTGCATGTACCCCTCTTCCTGGTACTCCTCTCTATATTTTTGCATGTACCCCTCGTCCTGGTACTCCTCTCTATATTTTTTGCATGTACCCCTGTACCTGGTACTCCTCTCTATATTTTTTGCATGTACCCCTCTTCCTGGTACTCCTCTCTATATTTTTTGCATGTACCCCTGTACCTGGTACTACTCTCTATATTTTTTGCATGTACCCCTCTTCCTGCTACTCCTCTCTATATTTTTTGCATGTACCCCTGTACCTGGTACTCCTCTCTATATTTTTTGCATGTACCCCTCTTCCTGGTACTCCTCTCTATATTTTTTTGCATGCACCCCTCTTCCTGGTACTACTCGCTATATTTTTTGCATGTACCCCTCTTCCTGCTACTCCTCTCTATATTTTTTGCATTTACCCCTGTACCTGGTACTCCTCTCTATATTTTTTGCATGTACCCCTCTTCCTGGTACTCCTCTCTATATTTTTTGCATGTACCCCTGTACCTGGTACTCCTCTCTATATTTTTTGCATGTACCCCTCTTCCTGGTACTCCTCTCTATATTTTTTGCATGTACCCCTGTACCTGGTACTACTCTCTATATTTTTGCATGTACCCCTGTACCTGGTACTCCTCTCTATATTTTTGCATGCACCCCTCTTCCTGGTACTCCTCTCTATATTTTTTGCATGTACCCCTGTACCTGGTACTCCTCTCTATATTTTTTGCATGTACCCCTCTTCCTGGTACTCCTCTCTATATTTTTTGCATGTACCCCTGTACCTGGTACTCCTCTCTATATTTTTTGCATGTACCTCTGTACCTGGTACTCCTCTCTATATTTTTGCATGTACCCCTCTTCCTGGTACTACTCTCTATATTTTTTGCATGTACCCCTCTTCCTGGTACTCCTCTCTATATTTTTTGCATGTACCCCTCTTCCTGGTACTCCTCTCTATATTTTTTGCATGTACCCCTGTACCTGGTACTCCTCTCTATATTTTTTGCATGTACCTCTGTACCTGGTACTCCTCTCTATATTTTTGCATGTACCCCTCTTCCTGGTACTACTCTCTATATTTTTTGCATGCACCCCTCTTCCTGGTACTCCTCTCTATATTTTTTGCATGTACCCCTCTTCCTGGTACTACTCTCTAT
Organism: Rhinophrynus dorsalis; assembly: GCA_037306005.1. Taxonomy (NCBI): domain Eukaryota; kingdom Metazoa; phylum Chordata; class Amphibia; order Anura; family Rhinophrynidae; genus Rhinophrynus; species Rhinophrynus dorsalis. The sequence continues at coordinate 571,431,173 of CM074720.1, forward strand.
ATTTTTTGCATGCACCCCTCTTCCTGGTACTCCTCTCTATATTCTTTGCATGCACCCCTCTTCCTGGTACTCCTCTCTATATTTTTTGCATGTACCCCTGTACCTGGTACTTCTCTCTATATTTTTGCATGTACCCCTCTTCCTGATACTCCTCTCTATATTTTTTGCATGTACCCCTCTTCCTGGTACTCCTCTCTATATTCTTTGCATGCACCCCTCTTCCTGGTACTACTCTCTATATTTTTTGCATGTACCCCTGTACCTGGTACTCCTCTCTATATTTTTTGCATGTACCCCTCTTCCTGGTACTCCTCTCTATATTTTTTGTATGTACCCCTCTTCCTGGTACTCCTCTCTATATTTTTTGCATGCACCCCTCTTCCTGGTACTCCTCTCTATATTTTTTGCATGCACCCCTCTTCCTGGTACTCCTCTCTATATTTTTTGCATGCACCCCTCTTCCTGGTACTCCTCTCTATATTTTTTGCATGCACCCCTCTTCCTGGTACTCCTCTCTATATTTTTTGCATGTACCCCTCTTCCTGGTACTACTCTCTATATTTTTTGCATGTACCCCTCTTCCTGGTACTCCTCTCTGTACTTTTTGCATGCACCCCTCTTCCTGGTACTTCTCTCTATATTTTTTGCATGTACCCCTCTTCCTGGTACTCCTCTCTATATTTTTTGCATGCACCCCTCGTCCTGGTACTACTCTCTATATTTTTTGCATGTACCCCTCTTCCTGGTACTACTCTCTCTATTTTTTGCATGCACCCCTCTTCCTGGTACTACTCTCTATATTTTTTGCATGCACCCCTCTTCCTGGTACTCCTCTCTATATTTTTTGCATGTACCCCTGTACCTGGTACTCCTCTCTATATTTTTTGCATGCACCCCTCTTCCTGGTACTCCTCTCTATATTTTTTGTATGTACCCCTCTTCCTGGTACTACTCTCTATATTTTTTGCATGTACCCCTGTACCTGGTACTTCTCTCTATATTTTTTGTATGTACCCCTCTTCCTGGTACTCCTCTCTATATTTTTTGTATGTACCCCTCTTCCTGGTACTCCTCTCTATATTTTTTGTATGTACCCCTCTTCCTGGTACTACTCTCTATATTTTTTGTATGTACCCCTCTTCCTGGTACTCCTCTCTATATTTTTTGTATGTACCCCTCTTCCTGGTACTACTCTCTATATTTTTTGCATGTACCCCTCTTCCTGGTACTCCTCTCTATATTTTTTGTATGTACCCCTCTTCCTGGTACTCCTCTCTATATTTTTTGCATGTACCCCTCTTCCTGGTACTCCTCTCTATATTTTTTGTATGTACCCCTGTACCTGGTACTCCTCTCTATATTTTTTGTATGTACCCCTCTTCCTGGTACTCCTCTCTATATTTTTTGCATGTACCCCTCTTCCTGGTACTCCTCTCTATATTTTTTGTATGTACCCCTCTTCCTGGTACTCCTCTCTATATTTTTTGCATGTACCCCTCTTCCTGGTACTCCTCTCTATATTTTTTGTATGTACCCCTCTTCCTGGTACTTCTCTCTATATTTTTTGCATGCACCCCTCTTCCTGGTACTACTCTCTATATTTTTTGCATGTACCCCTGTACCTGGTACTTCTCTCTATATTTTTTGTATGTACCCCTCTTCCTGGTACTCCTCTCTATATTTTTTGTATGTACCCCTCTTCCTGGTACTCCTCTCTATATTTTTTGTATGTACCCCTCTTCCTGGTACTACTCTCTATATTTTTTGCATGTACCCCTCTTCCTGGTACTCCTCTCTATATTTTTTGTATGTACCCCTCTTCCTGGTACTCCTCTCTATATTTTTTGCATGTACCCCTCTTCCTGGTACTCCTCTCTATATTTTTTGTATGTACCCCTCTTCCTGGTACTCCTCTCTATATTTTTTGTATGTACCCCTCTTCCTGGTACTCCTCTCTATATTTTTTGCATGTACCCCTCTTCCTGGTACTACTCTCTATATTTTTTGCATGTACCCCTGTACCTGGTACTCCTCTCTATATTTTTTGCATGTACCCCTCTTCCTGGTACTCCTCTCTATATTTTTTGCATGTACCTCTGTACCTGGTGCTCCAGTCCGCAGTATGTGAAGTGACATTAGTGAGACACAAGCAGAGCGCTGACCTCCTCACATCTGGCTTCTATCTGATACAGCGGGAGGCTGATCTACTGGAGTTGAAAGAAGTGAAATGTTGGCCTCGCTCTTGGATCCCACAGGAGGTGTAAAGACGTCTGCAGGCCAGACCTTCCCTGTGTAATACAATGGGATTTTGTGGTACTCACTCTCCTGAATCCCAATCCCCTGGTTATTCCCAGGCGAGCTCACCATTCCCTAGAGGTGGGTGGCGGAATTTCAGGGCTCTCTGGGTCCATCTAAAGGCAGATTCTCTGTGTCATACCCACACAGCTCTCCTAGACAACCCGCTCACCTTGGTCATTAAGGTTTTAGGTTTGCCAACGAGTCTCTATTTACAGTCAGGCCAATAAAATGGGATAAAAACTTGAATTGGAAGCAGCATGGGCAGGTTTGTTTGGTTTTTTCTAGTAAAGACGTGACCCATATTGGGGATCCAGGAAGAACGCAGTCAGGGGTGGATTTGGGGTTCAGAAATCTCTACATGTGTAAAGGGGCGAGAAGATTCAGTTTTACCAACAGCCATGCAGTGAGCATACACACAGTGTGACACAGCCGTCTTACTGTACACACTGACACCACATAGTACACACACACACATACACACAGTGTGACACAGCCGTCTTACTGTACACTGACACCACATAGTACACACACACACACACATACACACAGTGTGACACAGCCGTCTTACTGTACACTGACACCACATAGTACACACACACATACACACAGTGTGACACAGCCGTCTTACTGTACACTGACACCACATAGTACACACACACATACACACAGTGTGACACAGCCGTCTTACTGTACACACTGACACCACATAGTACACACACACACATACACACAGTGTGACACAGCCGTCTTACTGTACACTGACACCACATAGTACACACACACACACACACACACACATACACACAGTGTGACACAGCCGTCTTACTGTACACTGACACCACATAGTACACACACACATACACACAGTGTGACACAGCCGTCTTACTGTACACTGACACCACATACTACACACACACATACACACAGTGTGACACAGCCATCTTACTGTACACACTGACACCACATAGTACACACACATACACATACATACACACACACACACACATACACACAGTGTGACACAGCCGTCTTACTGTACACTGACACCACACAGTACACACACACACACACACACACACATACACACACATACACATACACACAGGGCGACACAGCCGTCTTACTGTACACTGACACCACATAGTACACACACATACACATACACACAGTGCGACACAGCCATCTTACTGTACACTGACACCACATAGTACACACACACACACATACACACAGTGTGACACAGCCGTCTTACTGTACACTGACACCACATACTACACACACACACACACGTACACACAGTGTGACACAGCCGTCTTACTGTACACACTGACACCACATAGTACACACACACACATACATACACACACACACACATACACACAGTGTGACACAGCCGTCTTACTGTACACTGACACCACATAGTACACACACACACACACACACACACATACACACACATACACATACACACAGGGCGACACAGCCGTCTTACTGTACACTGACACCACATAGTACACACACACATACACACACATACACATACACACAGGGCGACACAGCCGTCTTACTGTACACTAACACCACATAGTACACACACACACATACACACATACACACACACACACACACTGTGACACAGCTGTCTTACTGTACACTGACACCACATAACACACAGACACACACATACACATACACATACATGGTGACACAGCTATCTTACTGTACACTGACACCACATAACAGACACAGACAGACATACATACACACACACACACACACATACACAAAGACACATACACAGACACACACATACACACAGACACACACAGGGTGACACAGCTGTCTTACTGTACACTGACACCACATAAAACAGATACACACATACACAGACACGGTGACACAGCTGTCTTACTGTACACTGACACCACATAACACACACACACATACACACACATACACACACATGGTTACCCTGACCTATCAGTAAATTAGACTGTCACCAAACACAGGAAGTGAGGGTCAGATGAGAGGCAGATGTGAATCAGATGAGAGGCAGATGTGAATCAGATGAGAGGCAGATGAGAGGCAGATGGAAGATATAAAAGTCAATGATCCATGTAACGGTACCCAAAAGGCAAGAACTGACCTCAGGTTTAACCACAAGATGCCTTAATGGGACATATTTCACATTTAACTACAACTGCTCTTGTCTGTAAAGCAATGCATTGCATACCATTTTGGTCTCCAAGGAGCTAACACAAAAGCACCATAATTCTATTCACTATAAACTCTAATGTGATGTTGCTCAGTCTGAAGGATAAGGTTTTGCCTAAGGGGGATATTTACCCAGAGTCTGAATATGGGATTATCCCCCCGTTAACTCCATGAACTGTAGGTCTGGGGCTGCTAACCCGAGAACGTCTTTACACTGATATTTCCGCAGGCCACCATTTCACTGCCCCATATCTAAGGAAGCAGTGACGTCTCTGTTGGTTAATGCACCAGCTGTAGTCTGTTCAAGCGCAAGCTGTCAGGTTCTGCTCCCGGTCTGGTCAGCCTCTGCCCCTCTGAGGTAGATACACTGAGTCCAGGACTTACTTCCAAACTAGAGAGTCTCAGTGAATTCTTCATGGGTAAATACTGTCACACAAAAAAACACACATTTACCCCAAGGAACTGGAGTCTGTACAATCAGTCCAAATGTAATCACGTGAATGAATATGTGTATTTATATAGCACCACAAGTGTACGCAGCGCTTTACAATTTCAGGGTTTAAACAATACAGGGTTACAGGTGCTTTGTAGAGTGAAACATTGGGTGCGAGGTCCCTACCCGAAATCTTACAATCTACATACACACACACACACATATCTATATAGAATTGTCTGACTATATACACACATACATATATATCTATATAGAATTTTCTGCCTATATACATTCATATATCTATATAGAATTGTCCGTCTATACACACTTTTATATATATGTAGAATTGTCTGTCTATATGAATGAATATGTTTATATAGCACCACAAGTGTACGCAGCTCTTTACAATTTCAGGGTTTAAACAATACAGAGTTACAGGTGCTTTGTAGAGTGAAACATTGGGTGCGAGGTCCCTGCCCGAAATCTTACAATCTACATACACACACACACACACATATCTATATAAAATTGTCTGACTATATACGCACACACATATATATCTATATAGAATTGTCTGTCTATGCACACATGTATATCTATATAGAATTGTCCGTCTATACACACTTTTATATATATGTAGAATTGTCTGTCTATATGAATGTATATGTTTATATAGCACCACAAGTGTACGCAGCTCTTTACAATTTCAGGGTTTAAACAATACAGGGCTACAGGTGCTTTGTAGAGTGAAACATTGGGTGCGAGGTCCCTGCCCGAAATCTTACAGCGGAGGCAGGCAAACACTGGCCCTGGGGCCACATTCCACCCACAGATGCTTCTCCTGCTGCCCTGTCTGTTTTTGTGAAACAGAGCTCAACAGGCCTGTCTGCAAGGGGTTAATATATATAATATAACATCGGTAGTATTTGGTATTTTGGATTTGGTAAGTATAAACATTCTTGGTATTTACACACATAACAGCGTGCTTTTAATTCATCCATTTTGGGCAGGATAATGCATATATTGCAATGGGAAAAATTGGGCAGTGCACGTGTAGGTAAAAGTCCCTCTCCTCCTGCATCCAGAGGGCAGTACGTGTGTAGGTAGAAGTCCCACTCCACCTGCATCCAGAGGGCAGTGTGTGTGTAGGTAGAAGTCCCTCTCCTCCTGCATCCAGAGGGGAGTGCGCGTGTAGGTAGAAGTCCCTCTCCTCCTGCATCCAGAGGGCAGTGCGCGTGTAGGTAGAAGTCCCTCTCCGCCGGCATCCAGAGGGCAGTGCACGTGTAGGTAGAAGTCCCTCTCCACCGGCATCCAGAGGGGAGTGCACGTGTAGGTAGAAGTCCCTCTCCGCCGGCATCCAGAGGGCAGTGCACGTGTAAGTAGAAGTCCCTCTCCGCCGGCATCCAGAGTGCAGTGCGCGTGTAGGTAGAAGTCCCTCTCTACCGGCATCCAGAGGTCAGTGCGCGTGTAGGTAGAAGTCCCTCTCTACCGGCATCCAGAGGTCAGTGCGCGTGTAGGTAGAAGTCCCTCTCCTCTGGCATCCAGAGGGCAGTGCACGTGTAGGTAGAAGTCCCACTCCACCTGCATCCAGAGGGCAGTGTGTGTGTAGGTAGAAGTCCCTCTCCTCCTGCATCCAGAGGGCAGTGCGCGTGTAGGTAGAAGTCCCTCTCCACCGGCATCCAGAGGGCAGTGTGTGTGCAGGTAGAAGTCCCTCTCCACCGGCATCCAGAGGGCAGTGCACGTGTAGGTAGAAGTCCCTCTCCTCCTGCATCCAGAGGGCAGTGCGCGTGTAGGTAGAAGTCCCTCTCCTCCTGCATCCAGAGGGCAGTGTGTGTGTAGGTAGAAGTCCCTCTCCTCCTGCATCCAGAGGGCAGTGCGCGTGTAGGTAGAAGTCCCTCTCCGCCGGCATCCAGAGGGCAGTGCACGTGTAGGGAGAAGTCCCTCTCCACCGGCATCCAGAGGTCAGTGCGCGTGTAGGTAGAAGTCCCTCTCTACCGGCATCCAGAGGGCAGTGTGCGTGTAGGTAGAAGTCCCTCTCCTCTGGCATCCAGAGGGCAGTGCGCGTGTAGGTAGAAGTCCCTCTCCTCTGGCATCCAGAGGTCAGTGCGCGTGTAGGTAGAAGTCCCTCTCCGCCGGCATCCAGAGGGCAGTGCACGTGTAGGTAGAAGTCCCTCTCCGCCGGCATCCAGAGTGCAGTGCGCGTGTAGGTAGAAGTCCCTCTCTACCGGCATCCAGAGGTCAGTGCGCGTGTAGGTAGAAGTCCCTCTCTACCGGCATCCAGAGGTCAGTGCGCGTGTAGGTAGAAGTCCCTCTCCTCTGGCATCCAGAGGGCAGTGCACGTGTAGGTAGAAGTCCCACTCCACCTGCATCCAGAGGGCAGTGTGTGTGTAGGTAGAAGTCCCTCTCCTCCTGCATCCAGAGGGCAGTGCGCGTGTAGGTAGAAGTCCCTCTCCACCGGCATCCAGAGGGCAGTGTGTGTGCAGGTAGAAGTCCCTCTCCACCGGCATCCAGAGGGCAGTGCACGTGTAGGTAGAAGTCCCTCTCCTCCTGCATCCAGAGGGCAGTGCGCGTGTAGGTAGAAGTCCCTCTCCTCCTGCATCCAGAGGGCAGTGTGTGTGTAGGTAGAAGTCCCTCTCCTCCTGCATCCAGAGGGCAGTGCGCGTGTAGGTAGAAGTCCCTCTCCGCCGGCATCCAGAGGGCAGTGCACGTGTAGGTAGAAGTCCCTCTCCACCGGCATCCAGAGGTCAGTGCGCGTGTAGGTAGAAGTCCCTCTCTACCGGCATCCAGAGGGCAGTGCGCGTGTAGGTAGAAGTCCCTCTCCTCTGGCATCCAGAGGGCAGTGCACGTGTAGGTAGAAGTCCCTCTCCACCGGCATCCAGAGGGCAGTGCGCGTGTAGGTAGAAGTCCCTCTCCACCATCATCCAGAGGGCAGTGCGCGTGTAGGTAGAAGTCCCTCTCCGCCGGCATCCAGAGGGCAGTGCGCGTGTAGGTAGTAACCCCTCTCCACCGGCATCCAGAGGGCAGTGTGTGTGTAGGTAGAAGTCCCTCTCCTCTGGCATCCAGAGGGCAGTGCGCGTGTAGATAGAAGTCCCTCTCCACTGGCATCCAGAGGGCAGTGCGCGTGTAGGTAGTAACCCCTCTCCACCGGCATCCAGAGGTCAGTGTGCGTGTAGGTAGAAGTCCCTCTCCTCCGGCATCCAGAGGTCAGTGCGCGTGTAGGTAGAAGTCCCTCTTCGCCTGCATCCAGAGGGCAGTGCGCGTGTAGGTAGAAGTCCCTCTTCGCCTGCATCCAGAGGGCAGTGCGCATGTAGGTAGAAGTCCCTCACCACCGCATCCAGAGGGCAGTGCGCGTGTAGGTAGAAGTCCCTCTCCTCCGGCATCCAGAGGGCAGTGCACGTGTAGGTAGAAGTCCCTCTCCACCGGCATCCAGAGGGCAGTGTGTGTGTAGGTAGAAGTCCCTCTCCACCGGCATCCAGAGGGCAGTGTGTGTGTAGGTAGAAGTCCCTCTCCGCCGGCATCCAGAGGGCAGTGCACATGTAGGTAGAAGTCCCTCTCCACCGGCATCCAGAGGGCAGTGCGCGTGTAGGTAGAAGTCCCTCTCCACCGGCATCCAGAGGGCAGTGCACGTGTAGGTAGAAGTCCCTCTCCGCCGGCATCCAGAGGGCAGTGTGCGTGCAGGTAGAAGTCCCTCTCCGCCAACATCCAGAGGGCAGTGCGCGTGTAGGTAGAAGTCCCTCTCTGCCAGCATCCAGAGGGCAGTGCGCGTGTAGGTAGAAGTCCCTCTCTGCCAGCATCCAGAGGGCAGTGCGCGTGTAGGTAGAAGTCCCTCTCCGCCGACATCCAGAGGGCAGTACGCGTGTAGGTAGAAGTCCCTCTCCGCCGACATCCAGAGGGCAGTGCACGTGTAGGTAGAAGTCCCACTCTACCGGCATCCAGAGGGCAGTGCGCATGTAGGTAGAAGTCCCACTCTACCGGCATCCAGAGGGCAGTGTGCGTGTAGGTAGTAACTCCTCTCCACCGGCATCCAGAGGGCAGTGCGCGTGTAGGTAGTAACCCCTCTCCACCGGCATCCAGAGGTCAGTGCGCGTGTAGGTAGAAGTCCCTCTCCACCGGCATCCAGAGGGCAGTGCGCGTGTAGGTAGAAGTCCCTCTCCACCGGCATCCAGAGGGCAGTGTGCGTGTAGGTAGAAGTCCCTCTCCACCGACATCCAGAGGGCAGTGCGCGTGTAGGTAGAAGTCCCTCTCTGCCAGCATCCAGAGGGCAGTGTGCGTGTAGGTAGAAGTCCCTCTCTGCCAGCATCCAGAGGGCAGTGCCCGTGTAGGTAGAAGTCCCTCTCCGCCGACATCCAGAGGGCAGTACGCGTGTAGGTAGAAGTCCCTCTCCGCCGACATCCAGAGGGCAGTGTGCGTGTAGGTAGAAGTCCCTCTCCACCGGCATCCAGAGGGCAGTGTGCGTGTAGGTAGTAACCCCTCTCCACCTGCATCCAAAGGGCAGTGCATGTGTAGGTAGAAGTCCCTCTCCAACGGCATCCAAAGGGCAGTGCACGTGTAGGTAGTAACTCCTCTCCACCGGCATCCAGAGGGCAGTGCGCGTGTAGGTAGTAACTCCTCTCCACCGGCATCCAGAGGGCAGTGCGCGTGTAGGTAGAAGTGCACAAACACACCACAAAATGGGACATGCGCTTGGTTCCTTTGGTGGAGGAAGTGGATGTTCATCAGATGGTTGGATTATGCGCATTGGCACGTAGTTGTGGAGGTGGAACGCGTTCCAGGTAAGAAGATGGAGACAGAAGGAGGTAGATATGCACAGATAACACTAACATTTGACTCCAGTTCAGATGGAATCTTATGGATAAAAAGGTGAGCTTTGAGGGTGGCCACTTGATAAATCCCTGAAGTGGACATAACTACGTAACGTGTAGACTGTAGGTTTTTGTTTTTTTGCATTGTAAGTTCACATGCAGTTTTATATACTTTTTATCTGATGTATAGTACATATATGTTATTTGCCTTAAGTTTAGCATTTTGTTATATTACTATATCTACCATTTACATTCTCAAGTGAGTGTCCCCCATTATATATAATATATTGGCACCAGTATTAGTCGCCCACCTGCCATAGAACAATGTTGTACAGGATTCGAGGGGGTGCAAAGCTGGAAGTCCAATTTATAGACTGAAGAAATCTAAAGGGGAGAAGGACTGGGAGAGATCGGCGCAGATACCGCACTGGAGGTGATACGGTGAATGTTTTGCCACTAGGAAGCTGGTTTATACCTCTGGGAAATGTGAGTGCAGTAACTGAGCACAAAACAAGATGATTCTCAGCTGTGGTGTCATCAAAATTCAAGTTGTCTGCACTTAGAGCGTGTGCACCCTTTGTGTTTTTGTTTTTACATGTATATGAACCATTTTTCCAGCAGTTCTAGCTAAGGGGCAGCACCACATCAGAGAAGAGTGGGGTAGACTCTCTTTTGGTTCTGTTTGGACTGGTAGGGCCGCACTTGCCATATAACGTGTGGTATTTAGCGCCCATTGAGAGTGGTTGTATACTATGTGTGGCCTAACGTCCGTTCTGCTTTCAGCTGGTAGGACAATTGAATACCCACTTACCCTTTTTTTTGGTCGGTATCCAATTTTTACTGACCGCATGTTTTAGGTCAACTAATAAAATAGAAAAAGTACCTGCTCTTTATCTCAAAACCAGGGAATCAAATATTTATTTAAAATCTAATTGCCTCGCCGAGGATGCAAGAGGGTGTTGTGTAAATCCAGGCCTGAGTGTCTGTCTCCTGGAGGCCTCGGTATGCAGATTCCTCCATATGAATCACTGCAGAGACCTCTCTAGATGACGGAGCAGCATCCGCTGACTCCATTTATTATTACACCTTCTGCCAGTTGGGGGGTGAAGTCTCTGTGTTCCAAAGGTCTCTTGTCTCCATCAAGAATGGGGTGATTAGTCCACACAACACGAGCACCTCACTGCGTCACAAACAAGTCACTTTCTGTCACCAGGTCTATTCCTTCCAGGACAAGGATCTCATATGGTGGTTGATAAGCAACTGACACTACTGCACCACTACCGCTCCCTTATATCACAGTAATCATCCTATATAATAATTTGTTAAAAATGTTTGCCAGAAGCCGTCATGCACAGTAGAGACTGCACACGTTCGGACAGTCTCTAATGCGCATGAAGCAGCCACTTAACCCTTTGAGTGCCAGAGGGGGATGCAATGCATTGAAAAGCATAGCCTTGTTCCACGATCCAATAGCGGTTACACAACCACGTATGCGCTGACATGCCAGCCTTGTTCCATGATCCAATAGCGGCTACACAACCGTGTATACGCTGACGTGCCTGTCTCGCTCCACAATCCAATAGCGGCTACACAACCATGTATGCGCTGACATGCTAGCCTTGTTGCACGATCCAATAGCGGCTACACAACCGTGTATACGCTGTCATGCCAACCTTTTCCACAATCCACTATACAACTTGTTACACAAGCGCATATACACTGACATGCCAGCCTGGCTCCACAATCCAATAGCAGCTACACCACCGCGTATGCGCTGACATGCCAGCCTTGTTCCACCATCCACTAGCAGCTACACAACCGTGTATACGCTGACATTCCAGCCTTGTTCCACCATCCACTAGCAGCTACACAACAGTGTATACGCTGACATGCCAGCCTTGTTCCACCATCCACTAGCAGCTACACTACCGTGTATACGCTGACATGCCAGCCTTTTCCACCATCCACTAGCGGCTACACAACAGTGTATACGCTGACATGCCAGCCTTTTCCACCATCCACTAGCGGCTACACAACAGTGTATACGCTGACATGCCAGCCTTTTCCACCATTCACTAGCAGCTACACAACAGTGTATACGCTGACATGCCAGCCTTTTCCACCATCCACTAGTGGCTACACAACAGTGTATACGCTGACATGCCAGCCTTTTCCACCATTCACAAACAGCTACACAACAGTGTATACACTGACATGCCAGCCTTTTCCACCATCCACTAGCAGCTACACAACAGTGTATACGCTGACATGCCAGCCTTTTCCATTATCCACTAGCAGCTACACAACAGTGTATACGCTGACATGCCAGCCTTTTCCACCATCCACTAGCGGCTACACAACAGTGTATACGCTGACATGCCAGCCTTTTCCACCATCCACTAGCAGCTACACAACCGTGTATACGCTGACATGCCAGCCTTTTCCACCATCCACTAGCGGCTACACAACAGTGTATACGCTGACATGCCAGCCTTTTCCACCATCCACTAGCGGCTACACAACCGTGTATACGCTGACATGCCAGCCTTTTCCACCATCCACTAGCAGCTACACAACAGTGTATACGCTGACATGCCAGCCTTTTCCACCATTCACTAGCAGCTACACAACAGTGTATACGCTGACATGCCAGCCTTTTCCACCATCCACTAGTGGCTACACAACAGTGTATACGCTGACATGCCAGCCTTTTCCTCCATCCACTAGCGGCTACACAACAGTGTATACGCTGACATGCCAGCCTTTTCCACCATCCACTAGCAGCTACACAACAGTGTATACGCTGACATGCCAGCCTTTTCCACCATTCACTAGCAGCTACACAACAGTGTATACGCTGACATGCCAGCCTTTTCCACCATCCACTAGTGGCTACACAACAGTGTATACGCTGACATGCCAGCCTTTTCCACCATCCACTAGCGGCTACACAACTGTGTATACACTGACATGCCAGTCTTTTCCATCATCCACTAGCGGCTACACAACAGTGTATACGCTGACATGCCAGCCTTTTCCTCCATCCACTAGCAGCTACACAACAGTGTATACACTGACATGCCAGTCTTTTCCCCCATCCACTAGCGGCTACACAACCGTGTATACACTGACATGCCAGTCTTTTCCATCATCCACTAGCGGCTACACAACAGTGTATACGCTGACATGCCAGCCTTTTCCACCATCCACTAGCGGCTACACAACCGTGTATACACTGACATACCAGCCTTTTCCTCCATCCACTAGTGGCTACACAACAGTGTATACGCTGACATGCCAGCCTTTTCCACCATCCACTAGCGGCTACACAACTGTGTATACACTGACATGCCAGCCTTTTCCTCCATCCACTAGCAGCTACACAACAGTGTATACACTGACATGCCAGCCTTTTCCACCATCCACTAGCGGCTACACAACCGTGTATACACTGACATGCCAGCCTTTTCCATCATCCACTAGCGGCTACACAACAGTGTATACGCTGACATGCCAGCCTTTTCCTCCATCCACTAGTGGCTACACAACCGTGTATACACTGACATGCCAGCCTTTTCCATCATCCACTAGCGGCTACACAACAGTGTATATACGCTGACATGCCAGCCTTTTCCTCCATCCACTAGTGGCTACACAACAGTGTATACGCTGACATGCCAGCCTTTTCCACCATCCACTAGCAGCTACACAACAGTGTATACGCTAACATGCCAGCCTTTTCCTCCGTCCACTAGCAGCTACACAACAGTGTATACACTGACATGCCAGCCTTTTCCTCCATCCACTAGTGGCTACACAACCGTGTATACACTGACATGCCAGCCTTTTCCACCATCCACTAGCGGCTACACAACAGTGTATACGCTGACATGCCAGCCTTTTCCATCATCCACTAGCGGCTACACAACTGTGTATACACTGACATGCCAGCCTTTTCCTCCATCCACTAGTGGCTACACAACAGTGTATACGCAGACATGCCAGCCTTTTCCCCCATCCACTAGCAGCTACACAACAGTGTATACACTGACATGCCAGCCTTTTCCACCATCCACTAGCGGCTACACAACAGTGTATACGCTGACATGCCAGCCTTTTCCATCATCCACTAGCGGCTACACAACTGTGTATACACTGACATGCCAGCCTTTTCCACCATCCACTAGTGGCTACACAACAGTGTATACGCTGACATGCCAGCCTTTTCCTCCATCCACTAGCGGCTACACAACAGTGTATACACTGACATGCCAGTCTTTTCCATCATCCACTAGCGGCTACACAACAGTGTATACACTGACATGCCAGCCTTTTCCCCCATCCACTAGTGGCTACACAACAGTGTATACGCTGACATGCCAGCCTTTTCCACCATCCACTAGCGGCTACACAACAGTGTATACGCTGACATGCCAGCCTTTTCCATCATCCACTAGTGGCTACACAACAGTGTATACGCTGACATGCCAGCCTTTTCCTCCATCCACTAGCAGCTACACAACAGTGTATACGCTGACATGCCAGCCTTTTCCTCCATCCACTAGCGGCTACACAACAGTGTATACGCTGACATGCCAGCCTTTTCCACCATCCACTAGCGGCTACACAACTGTGTATACACTGACATGCCAGCCTTTTCCTCCATCCACTAGTGGCTACACAACAGTGTATACACTGACATGCCAGCCTTTTCCACCATCCACTAGCGGCTACACAACAGTGTATACACTGACATGCCAGCCTTTTCCTCCATCCACTAGCAGCTACACAACAGTGTATACACTGACATGCCAGCCTTTTCCACCATCCACTAGCGGCTACACAACAGTGTATACGCTGACATGCCAGCCTTTTCCACCATCCACTAGCGGCTACACAACAGTGTATACGCTGACATGCCAGCCTTTTCCACCATCCACTAGCGGCTACACAACAGTGTATACGCTGACATGCCAGCCTTTTCCATCACCCACTAGCGGCTACACAACTGTGTATACACTGACATGCCAGCCTTTTCCTCCATCCACTAGTGACTACACAACAGTGTATACGCTGACATGCCAGCCTTTTCCACCATCCACTAGTGACTACACAACAGTGTATACACTGACATGCCAGCCTTTTCCACCATCCACTAGTGGCTACACAACAGTGTATACACTGACATGCCAGCCTTTTCCACCATCCACTAGCAGCTACACAACAGTGTATACGCTGACATGCCAGCCTTTTCCACCATCCACTAGCGGCTACACAACAGTGTATACACTGACATGCCAGCCTTTTCCACCATCCACTAGCAGCTACACAACAGTGTATACGCTGACATGCCAGCCTTTTCCCCCATCCACTAGTGGCTACACAACCGTGTATACACTGACATGCCAGCCTTTTCCACCATCCACTAGCAGCTACACAACAGTGTATACGCTGACATGCCAGCCTTTTCCACCATCCACTAGTGGCTACACAACAGTGTATACACTGACATACCAGCCTTTTCCTCCATCCACTAGCAGCTACACAACAGTGTATACACTGACATGCCAGCCTTTTCCTCCATCCACTAGCGGCTACACAACAGTGTATACGCTGACATGCCAGCCTTTTCCACCATCCACTAGTGGCTACACAACAGTGTATACACTGACATACCAGCCTTTTCCACCATCCACTAGCAGCTACACAACAGTGTATACACTGACATGCCAGCCTTTTCCACCATCCACTAGCGGCTACACAACAGTGTATACGCTGACATGCCAGCCTTTTCCTCCATCCACTAGCAGCTACACAACAGTGTATACGCTGACATGCCAGCCTTTTCCTCCATCCACTAGCAGCTACACAACAGTGTATACGCTGACATGCCAGCCTTTTCCACCATCCACTAGCGGCTACACAACAGTGTATACGCTGACATGCCAGCCTTTTCCACCATCCACTAGCGGCTACACAACAGTGTATACGCTGACATGCCAGCCTTTTCCACCATCCACTAGCAGCTACACAACAGTGTATACGCTGACATGCCAGCCTTTTCCTCCATCCACTAGCGGCTACACAACAGTGTATACGCTGACATGCCAGCCTTTTCCACCATCCACTAGCAGCTACACAACAGTGTATACACTGACATGCCAGCCTTTTCCACCATCCACTAGTGGCTACACAACAGTGTATACGCTGACATGCCAGCCTTTTCCACCATCCACTAGCAGCTACACAACAGTGTATACACTGACATGCCAGCCTTTTCCACCATCCACTAGTGGCTACACAACAGTGTATACGCTGACATGCCAGCCTTTTCCACCATCCACTAGCAGCTACACAACAGTGTATACGCTGACATGCCAGCCTTTTCCACCATCCACTAGCAACTACACAACAGTGTATACGCTGACATGCCAGCCATTTCCACCATCCACTAGCGGCTACACAACTGTGTATACACTGACATGCCAGCCTTTTCCTCCATCCACTAGCAGCTACACAACAGTGTATACGCTGACATGCCAGCCTTTTCCACCATCCACTAGCAGCTACACAACAGTGTATACACTGACATGCCAGCCTTTTCCACCATCCACTAGCAGCTACACAACAGTGTATACACTGACATGCCAGCCTTTTCCTCCATCCACTAAAAACTACACAACAGTGTATACACTGACATGCCAGCCTTTTCCACCATCCACTAGCGGCTACACAACAGTGTATACGCAGACATGCCAGCCTTTTCCTCCATCCACTAGCGGCTACACAACCGTGTATACGCTGACATGCCAGCCTTTTCCACCATCCACTAGCGGCTACACAACAGTGTATACGCTGACATGCCAGCCTTTTCCACCACCCACTAGTGGCTACACAACAGTGTATACACTGACATACCAGCCTTTTCCACCATCCACTAGCAGCTACACAACAGTGTATACACTGACATGCCAGCCTTTTCCACTATCCACTAGCAGCTACACAACAGTGTATACACTGACATACCAGCCTTTTCCACCATCCACTAGCAGCTACACAACAGTGTATACGCTGACATGCCAGCCTTTTCCTCCATCCACTAGTGGCTACACAACCGTGTATACACTGACATGCCAGCCTTTTCCACCATCCACTAGCGGCTACACAACAGTGTATACGCTGACATGCCAGCCTTTTCCACCATCCACTAGTGACTACACAACAGTGTATACGCTGACATGCCAGCCTTTTCCTCCATCCACTAGTGGCTACACAACAGTGTATACGCTGACATGCCAGCCTTTTCCACCATCCACTAGTGACTACACAACAGTGTATACGCTGACATGCCAGCCTTTTCCACCATCCACTAGTGACTACACAACAGTGTATACACTGACATGCCAGCCTTTTCCTCCATCCACTAGTGGCTACACAACCGTGTATACACTGACATGCCAGCCTTTTCCACCATCCACTAGCAGCTACACAACAGTGTATACACTGACATGCCAGCCTTTTCCACCATCCACTAGCAGCTACACAACAGTGTATACACTGACATACCAGCCTTTTCCACCATCCACTAGCAGCTACACAACAGTGTATACGCTGACATGCCAGCCTTTTCCTCCATCCACTAGTGGCTACACAACAGTGTATACGCTGACATGCCAGCCTTTTCCACCATCCACTAGT